>VZRU01000061.1:26643-59603 GCA_013398155.1 Pedionomus torquatus | reverse complement strand
GGGAGAGTATTTTTGACTCTTACATATTGTACTATTTTTCATTTGTACTTCATGGTTAAGCAAAAAACACCCTTGACTATCGAACGGTAATGGCTCAACTTCTTTGAATCAGCCCAAATTTTCTGAAAATTTGAGCAATTTTCTGCACTGAGCAGACACTAGGACACTAGGACTGAGCAAGTGCTGTCCTAGGCTGTGGTATTCGAGGAAATTTTGCAGCAGGATCATAGATTTACAACTATGCTTCAGCCTCTGGATTTATGTGCTGGTACAATTTATAGCAAATCAGATGAATCAGAACTCAATTAAGTCAACTGTACAAAATATGGAACGCTAGAACTCCAATTCTATGAAAAGGAAAGGTTTTCAAAAGATTTTCAAAAGATTTTCAAAATATCTGAGCAGAAATCTCATTAAAAGAAGATAAAAAGTTGCCTTCCTTCAGTTGTCTTCTTTCCACCTCCCCTTTCATATCCTCCAAATGGTGATGTGTGGGACTTGCACCCAGTCCTTTGGACAGAAAACATCAGGCTATCAGTTGGACCAAGATGCTGCATGTCTCCTGTTTTGCAGCACAACTAGTGTTAGAACTTCCAAGCAAATTATTCAAGGCAAAAAGAATAATCTGGAAAGACACAAGTACCCTTAAGACAGCTCTATACCAGCAATTACTAATTAAAACAACTAGACCTTTCATTATCCAAAACCTCTGTCAGCTGGAGTGCAAGACTTGAAAGAAATTTCTGCCAGTGTACTGAAATCTTTTATAATACTTTGCTTGTTTCTTTCTCTGTCTCTTTTCTTTCATTCATTCATTTGAGTATCAATGTCCTAATGAAGTAGAAATAATTCTAAGCTTTTTGTAATGAACCAAATGAAGGGAGAAACTAAATTATGTTTTAACTTTTTCTGGTTTTCACTCATTCAATGCCTAGCATGAAATCTGAAGTCAGAGTCCATCATTGTCAATATCATGAGTGATTTCTGTCTAGCTATTATGTATTATGTTTTGTACAAAATCAGTGAGCTTTCAGTAGACTGAAGTCATTCCTCAGAAAAAAACAATATTGCAAACAGACGTTTTGTGAAATGGTCTGTAAGACTGATAAAGCTATCTTCAGAGGCTGTTTTCTAGAACTGAGGACTAGGTAACTAAGAAAAGACAATCTAACTTGCTTTGTATTGTTCTGTCTGTGGATATGTCCAGAAGACTCTTTTGTATTTAATCTGCTTTTACAGTATCAGATATATTTTGGGCAACTCTCCAGCACAAAAAGTTTGTTTTTCTCCCATACTCCTATATTTGAGAACCCGTTTTGGTTCTCTATATTTTGGCTGAGGTCTCAAGGTCTCAATCTTTGACCCAACTGATGGACCTGTATCAGGTGCCTAGATGAGCTGTGTGTCTGAATGTAAGTTGATCAAAAGACAGGTTGTGTCCATTGCCTTTTTTCCTGTCACTGAGCACCATTGAAAAGAGCTCCTTGTAGCCTCCTTTCAGCTACTGATGAGATCCTCCCCTTAGGCTTCTCTAGGCTTAACAGCTCTAATGCAACCCAGGATACTGTTAACCTTCTCTGTGGCACATTGTCACCTTGCTGTCTACCAGGACTTCCAGGTCCTTTTCTGAAAAGCTGCTCCCAGCTGAGTAGCCTCCATCAATAAAAAGGTGGTTAGGGTTGTTCTTCCCCTGGTGCAGGAGTTTGTGCTTCCCTTTGTTGAACAATCTCATGTCTGAGTTTTCATGTAGAAAACAGTCAGGATGTTAAAATCTGATTGTAATAGAAGTTGCTTGTCTCTTACCCAGCGTTACACTTGCTCAGCTTTTGATGTGCCATGCTGCTGTACTGCTTCGTTGTCTAAAATGAAACTTTTTCTCCAGCAGAGCATCCTAGAGAAATCCAGTTCTGTAGAACAACTATTAGGAAATAGTTGTCTGCAGGAATTCTATGCAGTTTGCTTTTATGTTAGTTTTTTTTTTTTTTTTGAGTGGAAAGCCAACATAATATCTCTACTTTGAACATAAAATAATGAAATTGCTTTCTTTCCTTCCAACTTGAGTTAAAAGTCCAATGCAGTTGTAAAGGTTAAGTGTTGCCTGCCAGCCAAACATGAACAAGAATGATGCTTTATAAAAATTGGAAGGTCTAATAACAGTCTTTTGTGTGTATAAGTGTTTGTATCTAGTGGTAACTTGAGGGCAGAGATCATGAGAGTGAAGTGTGAGAGTAGAATTCTAAAAAAGAAAATAGAGAAAAATTTGATTTTGAATTTAGTGAGGGAAGGTAAATGATAAACTGTAAGGCAGAATGTTATTCGAAGGGCTTACACGTAAGGATGGAAGTTGTGGTGCTGGAGGTCTTTTTGTGAGGTGTCACTGTATGTTGTGTAGTTGACTTTGTTCCACCCGAGAGGATGTGTAAATATGATATTTCCAAATTTGAAGTGCATCTTTTGCTCAGATTGTACTACCTTTGGACTGCACTTAGGGAATTGTCTTTCCAAGAAGATCAAAAGTGTTGTCCATATGTTCTGGATGTTGTATGTACTCTTCTGAAAGAGCAGATTTAACTTGGGAAATAGAACTCCTCACAGCAGATACCTGCCTGGGGCATGTGGTACAAGAGTGTTTTTGTGGAGGTAGAGCTCAGTGACAGATGCAGGAGCAGATGGTGGACAGGTCAGCCCATCACCAGCTTGGATGAAAACTTTCTACTTGCAGGATGTGCAATAGAGCCTTTGGACACAGTAAATTATAACTGGGAATAACATCTTGTTATGGAAATAGGAAGCTACCAACAGCCCTTCCATGATCCTCAAGGAAATCAGAGGGAAACCTGGAATAGCTTTATTTCATGCTTGAGAAAACATTAAATAGTTATTGTACATGTTTATTCTCTTGTAGTTTTTCCTTTTCCTTATTGCTGTAGGATGGGGTGTTTAGTTATTTGATTCACTGTTTGGAAGCTGGTAGGATTAGCTGTTTGAGTATCAGACAGGATTGTTTAGTTCAGTTTTTCTCTGCTTTCTGCCAGGAGGCTCTGCCTGTGATTGCCCTCACAATTCCCACCTCTTAGCATCGCTGCCAAGAATCCCCCTACAGAAAGCAGAGTGTGTGAATAAACACATGCTTAGACAACTGCAGGTAAGTCCCCTGTGCTTAAATATGTATTTATACTTAGTGTAGGCTAAGTTAAAGTCAAAATGTCTTGAATAGAAAAAAGATTTCTATAAAAGACTTCACCCCTTCTACTTTTTCAGCTTTTGCAGTAACTGAAATAACTGAATTTCCCGTATGGTTAAAGTTCTACACAAGAGTCCTCTCTAGAGGGTACAGTAATGGATCAGGGCATGTGTCAGCTAACATGAATTTAAATGGAGTATCATCAGGAAAAAAAATGACAAATAAACTCAAAATTAAGAAAACCTGAGGCTTTTCTCACACTATTCCTTAGGTTAGTTAGCATAACCTTTTGCATGTGATGAGGTTTTGTTAGCAATTTTTGAAAGATTTTTGTTTTCCTGGATTATTGATATGAATGGAAAAAATATTCAAATTTACTTAATTAAAAAGTTATGAGGAACTGCAGTCAAAAATGACAGGAGAATAACACACTTGTTTGAGAGTCATGTATCATAAAATACCTCCTCTGTGGGAGATGGATAACAGTGGAAAACCCCATGAGCTTGGAGCCTTCTCTTGGATCTTAAACCAGTACAAAGCAGCACGGCTCTGAATTACTGGTAAGCTGGTGGGCTCAAAGATACTCAACCACCTAATCACAAGGTCTAATAGTCAATTTCTTAACCACACATTAGGTCTCTAAAATTTACATACAATGTGATAAAAAGTGATGCATCTCAGAATAATCCTAGAAATTGTGTCATCTCCATCCTTGGAGGGTTTCAAGCCCCTTTCAGGCAAAACCTTGAGCATGCTGAACTAACCCCACAGCTGACCCTGTTTAGGGAAGGAGGATTTGGACAGGAGGTCCCCTCCAATTGCAGTGATGCTGCGAGAATGCCATGGTTATTGCTAGGTGGTGCTGCTTTTATGTTGCAAAAACCTTTATGGATGACTTGAAGTGTTTTAAAATTAGGACAGCACCACCAGTGGCTTTTGGACATTTCTGTGCTTTGATAACATTACTTTGACAACAAAGGTGTTTACTCAATACTAAAATCCAGATCCTATGTTAAAATGACTCTTTGAAAATACTAAATGCCTTGTATTAGACAGTCCGCATCAGAAACTGTCTCATTTTCAAAGTCTGATCAGGAAGGACATCTTGGAAAATGAAGTGTTTCCAGAACTTGACTATTTTAGTGAAGTTACAGATATAGTGGTATTTATTTGGCTTTAATATTCTAGCACACAAATGAGTTGGAGTTCTTAATATATGTCACCTGACACATCTCCTTAAGATAATAAGCTGCATTTTCACAAATGATCAACTGAGGTTCAACAATTTACCTGAGGCCATTGTGGGTTTCAATATGAATTGAGGTTTGAGGTCCCAAATTATTGCCTTGGTCACGTAACAATGCTCTATCCTGAGATAATAAGCAATTTACTTTAGTTAAGCAATTAACAAACATAATAACCTACCAAATCAAATTTCTGAGCGAGACATCAGGAGAGACTTTATCACAATTCCAGTAAACAAATAAGATATAACTCAAATGCAATGCATGCTTATTTTGAAGAAGATGTATGACAAATACTATGCACTTTGGTTTTTTTTCACTCTGTACCTATCAACATAATTTGATGGCTGTTTCCCCAAGGAATTAAGAATGTCTAAGTACTAGAAGAGAGATTATTTTAATTCTAATGAGGTTGTAGGCTGCAACAAGCACCATCCATCACTGTCATGTAGAAAGGTTGGTATGACCTGAAGATGTGCAGTTCTCTAAAGCAGACTTCACAGTCAGCCGAGTTAACTCAGATTGATTTTATGTGCTTTTAGAGAAAATTATCTGATTTTGACAGTTCTTCCTCTCTGTTCTGTTTATTTACATCTGACTGGTGAAATTACAGCATAGCAGGAGGTCCCCTGCATAAGTATGCATAAAATGAGAAAAGTAAGCATTCTTCCAGCAGTATTTTAGAGAATCTTTAATGTTGTTTTCTTCACATTAATTTGTAAAAAGAGAGGTACCTTCAGAAATTTATAAAAAACCACGTACCTTCAGAAAGCAACCACTATGCTATGATGATGACAAGCTTGTTTTTCAATTGAAAGTGTATCTAGGTAAATATGGCTGTGAAATTAAAATTCAGATTACTTATTTTTTAATGTGACCTAGACTAGCATCTTCCAAGTTTTAATGACAGGATTGGAGGATTTGGTGTTCCTTTGCCAGGGGCAGCTTCTAAATGTTATATGTGGGTATATTCTCTGTCTTTCAACTAGAAGTTAAGATTTTTTACTTAAATCTTAACAAACATCTTAGCAAACACCGCCAAATGTGTGCTAAGTGGTGACCTTACTATAGACTAATTCCTGGCCCCATTTGAGAGGAAGTACAACCTTCTTTAGCTGATGGGAGAGCAGAACTCAATTCTGTTGTGAAGGGTAAGCTGCTCAAATGGGCAGGACGTAACAACAATATATTATTTACAGCTTATAACAGATGCCATATAAGCTTGACGTTTAAACAAACTAACTTTCACTTCTATTCTCTCTGTAGTGCTGCCTATAGGACCCCTGATTTGCAGAGCAACTAGACACTCTCGTTCCTCTGAACTGTGCTTTGGTGGCATTTATAAGTGTACAGTGTGTTTTCAGGTTCCTGCTGTGCTCGCTTGTTGTCTTCATGTGTCTTAGTTGCTGCTGCTGACTTTCAAGATGTGAAGAGTCAGCTCCTTCTTGTGAATGAGGGGAAGCCACTGCTGCTCTCTTGAGCCGCCCTGTGATCTTATTCCTGACTGACTAGCTGAGAGCCTCCCTCTAAAAAAGAGGTTTCTTTTCTGTTTTCCCAAAGGGAAAGAAAATTCAATACCTTTTCACTTTATAGTCAAGCTTTAACTTCCCAGCTGCTGCAGCTGTCATATACTGCTCCTTCTGCTGCTCAGATATTTAAAACTAATGTGCCTATAGACTTCAGTTGAATAGCTAATTAATTGTGATCTTTGTAGGCTAAGATTTGAGAAATTTTGTTTTCCACCCTTCAGAGATGAAGGTTCACTACCAAAGTATCTGTGTATTACCAGTTTTCTGTGCTGGAGTGTGGGAACATAATGATGAGAAACAAATATATTATGAAGAAATTTTTCATTTAACAGTATTGTGCTAAAGATCTTGTGTGAGTGAAACAAAGCAGTTTTAAGAACAAGCTTCACCTGTCCTGTTTTTTTTGTTTGTTTTTTTTTTTTTTTTTTTTAATTTTTCTATTGGTAAATTGGTGTAAAACATCACTTTGGTTAATTTTGTATCTTTGAAAGAAACAAAAAATACTGCAGTGGAAAACAAAATATAGAGTATAGGTTTTCCTAAAGTTTAAAAACTAAAAGGAAAGTTATTTGTTTGGTTTTTTCTTTTTTTCATGCAACATAAATAATATCAGTGAGGTAGAATGCTTATATTTCCTTATACATTTCAGTAAGTTATGGAAGAAATCTCTCAGTAGCTCTTGTTGCTTCACATATGAACCACTAAAGATACCTTCCCAAATCAGGAGATTTACAAGGTGGACTCCCATGCTATATGTAGACTCTAAAATTATTGGTGAAGGAAAAAAAAAAAAGGTTGTCAGGAGAGCAAGAGAAATTTTGAAAGGTTTGGGAACAAGAGGGATTGTGATTCTCCAACATTAGTCTTTTAGCCAGTGTGGATACAGACTGCCACACAGAGCTAAAGCATACTATATTTCTGTATCCCTTATGACTGAAATGGAAAGCTGCTGACAAGTATACAGAGAATTTTCACATAGTTTGTCACACTATGTATTAGCATTTTTTTTTCCCTTTTTTTAATCACTATTTAGACAAAAGAAACCTGTCTCCAAGTTTGTCTGCTCACCTAGATTTGAAAACAGGTTCCCTCACAAATTTTAAAAATCTCTTTTTTACTTTTCAGAGTATAAATACTTGTAAAGTTAAAAAACAAAGCATTGCCTTAGCTGAATAGGTGGTTCCTAAAGAAAATTGGCTTTCCAGCAGCTGATATAAAGAGTTTCAGATTGCTGTAGGATGACAAATGATTGTATTAATTAATGTATTAATTACAATTAATTAGAATATTTGTATTTATTAATGATTTGTATTAATGGAAGCTCAAAAGATCATTGGATTTGTTTTTATTAAACTCTCATTCACTTCCTGCTTAATGAAGAACTTTCTTGGATAAAAATTGGTTTGTCACTTCTATTGAATTATTGCCTCCACTGAGACCAGAAGCTCCCTACATAAAGAAAAAAAATAATAAAAAAAAAATGGTTGCAATGCAGACCAATGACTTGATTGAGCCAAGGGACTGCTAACTTTCTGTTCTGTGATGTCTTGCTGCATTTTCCCTTCAGAACAGTCTGACAGGGTTTCTCCTGCTCCTCTAAGTCATGGGATGAGACATGCCTGCTGGATCCATGCCCTGTGCCCCTTTGCCCTTCCATGGCTGCGTTTCCATCTGAACTGTGGCGGTGGTCCACGCACAGAAGGAAGCAGAGCACAGCATGCCTCATCTGCTCGGAAGAGGCAGGAAGGCAGGAGGAGCTGTTCATCCTCCACCTTGCATATTTCCTTTCCTTTTAAAAATTACTCCTTTTAATGTGGCATAAATGGCTAGTATAAAAAGAAGATTTATCCTAATTACACTGAAAACATATGTATGTGGAACTATTACCATTTCCCTGATGGCATGAGAGCACTGGAGCCTTCAGATGCAGATAAAACTTGTGTTCAGAACCTGATAAAGTCCTCCCTGTGCTCCCAGCCCATCATAAGCAAAGCTGTTACTAATTGTCACTGAAGATATGTTCCTTTCTCCAGATGGCACCACAGCAGTTGTGCCTTTAGGACTGCAAAACACTTTACATGATGAGTCTTTTGGTATCCTAAATTTCCTGCTCAGGAACCTCCTTCAGCTTCAACTGACCTGGACAAGAGTTGACTTTGGAAGGTGATGCCAGTTGCTGTGGTTGAGAACTGTTTTGTTCAGTATGTATGGATGTAGAAGGGTACAGCTATGGTGTGGTAAGTGGATCTGCGTGTTTTGTTGGTGTTTTTGTTGTTGTTACTGTTATTTAAAAGAAGAAAGCAATGCAAGCCAACTTTTCTTTCATACCTTGAAAGCATGCAAGCAGGCTTTTGGATACTTCCTTCAAAAATGCAAACTCCGCAGGCGCAAATAATTCAACATAGAGTAAATACTAGGACTCTGTATCCAGAGAGCAAGGGCGATATATACATTCCTTAAATTTACACTAAAAAGTTTTATTTCTGTTAAGTGGGATTAATCTTGTCCTTCTGAGAAGACTAGGATTTCTAAGACTAGACTTATATGATCTAGAGAAAAGAGAGAATAAAAAGTCATCATAATAAATTAGTTCATGACATAACCTGGCTGGTGGGGCAAGAGAGGACAAAATTATGGACCAGAGGGAGAGCTATGCCTGTAAGAAACCATCCGGTAATACCTGCAAGCAGCAGGACAGAAATACCCATCCATGACAGCACTTCCTTTGGGGTTCACTGGGGGAACTTCTAATTCAGACGTCACGGTAGCCTGCCTCTGCCTTTTGGATACTGTACTCTGTCAGCGGTGCTGGTGAGAAAAAGATCTAATTGTGGGGTAGATGCTTCCCCAGACACTGTCATGTTAGTGAGCAGCTCTGGTGGGAGTTCGCAGCAGGCTGCTCTCTCTGGGAAACTGCATCAGCCCAGACACAGAAGCAGTTTNTTTTTTTTGAGGGGGGAAGGGGAAAAAAGTTGACAAATGATTTGAAGGAGTTCAAGTTGATGAGTTTGAGCCCAAGGAAGAGGGAAGTCCAAGAGCAAGTAATGTCTTTCATCTCCTGCCTTTATTCCAAGTGCCTTCTACACTACCAAAAGAAAACGGGGAATATAGAGCTGCATTTTTTTTTTTGTTTACAGAAAGATCAATGCAACTGACTTCCCCCCTAAAAAATAAAAACTTGGACCTTTTTTCCATATGGATTGTAAAAACCACAAACACGATTTTTGATCTCCAAACTGGGCAGGAGATTGTGTCCACGTGTGCAAAGCATAAGCACAGCCAAAGCTAAACAAAACCTTTCCTTCCCTCACCTTGCAGTCCCCAAAGGGATAAAAAAGGTGCGGTTTGGGAAAAGTAGCTGTCAAAAGCTACACAGACTGGCAGTACCAGTAATAAAACTAATGTTTTGGTTTTTTTGTGGCAAACAACAGTGAACTATTTGTCATTCTGGGCCTGGACAAGCTAGGAGGAGAGAATGAGATGTGCAATGGGAAAGAAAGCAATCCCAGAGCAGAGTAATGGAAAGAGGTTAGAAGGAAAGAAATTCAGGTTTATCATATGATAAAATGATTATCAATTTTTATTCCGTTTTATTGGAATGGCATGAACATCAAATGCATGGTTAAGACTGTGTTGAGTTTTGTGAATATGTCAGATTTAATCTGTCTGAATGCTTTTACCTCTGGAAAGCACAGCAAATCTCCCCCAGAACTCGTGCCCAAATACCAAATGTGCTCTTAACAAAATTTGTGGTTCATTTGTCTAAATTATTATCGTAGACTAGGAAGTATAAGGAGTATGTATTTCAGGCTTTTACATTCAGTAGTCCCTGCTGACCTTTCATTCTTGATCATCTTTAAAATCTTTGAGGAAAAGAAGCAGGCTTCAGGCAGTATGATGAAAATGAAATTCACGATCAGTATTTAAATTTAGTAGTTATTTTCTAAATAATAAAATAGATAAAATGTTACAGCAATTATTTTGATTGTCAAGAATTATGAATGGGTCTAATCCTAATGATGCAGAAAACTTTCCAAACATTCATAGGATTGATGGAAGAGGCAAAGCGAGAGATTTCCTGAATTTAAATTTCAGTTTAATTCATGGTTATACTTCCTTGATGTTTAATTTCACAGTATTTTTTTTCTGAACTTCCCAAGATCAGCGCCAGGTACAGAGAAAGGCCTAAACCAAAACCCTTACAGTTCCACAGAATACATTCCTATTCTTGGTGTGAGCAGAATACAGGATTATGAAATTTCTAGGACATCCTAGTTATGGAGTAATTAAACCTAAGCCTGAAAACCAGTGGAATTATCCCTTAAAATGAAGAGCTGTTAATTCCAACAAGCTAGCCATATTTGATTAAGACTAGATTTTCTGCATTTGAAAATCTCTTTTCCGCCTCATCAAAAGCAATTAGTTACATACTGATTTATGTTCCATGAGCTTTAACATATTCTACCAAGTTCTACATATTACTTGAAGGTGCCTGGTAAAAGAGGTGGATTTTAATAACTTGTTATACTTAATTCTAGGAGTTAATTTATCCCAAAAGAATACGCCCTTTTATTTCCTTCAGAACACCTTGAAAAACCTTTAACATAGATTTTCTCTCATATAATTATTAAGAAATAAGATCTTTCTTTCTGCCTTATGATTTTGTGCATTGTGAGTCTTATAATAGGTAGAGTTTCTGTTGCTACCTCCATAAATACTCTGTTCTTCTTAGTCTGGAAATTAGAAATCAATTTGTAGAAGAGAGAATTGGATTTATACTATGACTTTTCTTTTGTCTGTTTTACAGGCAGGAGCTGTGTCTTGCCTCTGTTCACTGTCCAGCCTGGTGAAGTCTAAGTTCAGACAGGAGCTGACAGAAGCTATAACACAAATACTGATCTCACTGTTTTTATATACACATGCAGAAAGCTTTACACAGAAGCTCCAGTCTTCTTGTGGCTACACTTGCATATTTGGATTATTTATGTGCTATTTTCTCATCAGTTTGACATTCCTGCTTCATATAAGACATTCAATAAGTCATAGTTGGAAGGCAAGAGAGGAGTGGAAATGCATCATTTTCATTGGGAAATGTGTGTTATCTTTTAGTAGTTGAGAAAGAACTACCTTTTTTTTAAACTATTTTTCTCCCCCCCACACCCTCCCAGCAGTGTAAAGGGTAAAGTATGAGTGTAGGAGTCGTCACAAAAGCACTCAGATTGAAAGAGAGGTCCTAGCTATGTCCCTTCTCCAATCAATGGGCAATACACCCTGGGATAATGTAGGAGCATGAATCATTTATACCAAGTGAGAAACTTAATTATCACAAGTGGTAGAATGCTCAGGAAAATGTAAAATGAAACTAAAAAGCTATTGATAAAGAACTCAACAGTCTGATAGGCTATTTTTATAAGTATTCAAAACTGTGAAACGTATATCCACTATANTGGTACCAATTTTTCACAAACTATAAACTTTTAAATTTAAATTCTATTTATTTATTTATTTACTTATTTATTTATTTTTCATAAACTGGAACTTTTTTTTCATAAAAAAAAAATGCTTTTTCAAACATTTCAAGTTCAGTTGTTTGTTCTGCTAATACTGAAAGACGCTGCAAAACTTGGAGTGTTCTGGCAACTTTCACTCAGTCTCCTGTTGGACCTGTTCTCTGTGTCACATCTGTCATATGATTTAATCTTGGATGGCATTGTTAGTAGGCCTGTTCAATAAATTAGTAATTGTTCATTTATCTCCAAGTGCAAACATTAAATCCATAAAGTTTTAATGTTTGAATGATTAAAATACTTTATTGCCTGTGTAACTCCTAGATGAGGAGTAGATTGACTAGGTTCATTTTTCCTTGCTGCTCACCAAAGCACATATTTTTATCAGCTAGCAATTAACCTTTAGCAAATGCTTTATTAAAACTAAACACTTATTTGTGACAGTTCATTTGATGTGTAAATACTTTGTGTGCCAGGCTGTTGGTTTCACAGAACTTTTTTGATTAAACTCTTTGCCATGCAGCTTTATAGGCTACAGTTGCGAACAACAGTGATACCATGAATAATAACAAAAGAAGAACTAGAATGAAAATATTGCAGTGAAATAGAAAACCTACTGATTGCTTTTGAAATGAGTGGTCTCAGTGAGATCAAGATGGAGATTAGTTTTTTCCCTCGTAATCTCTTCTTGTGAAGATACAGGAGATGGCTTCATACTCCTCTTTCTTTGAAAGATTGTTTTAGCCTGGTTCCAATTCAAGAGTCTTGCCCTTCTTCTGCATGTGTTTATGCTCATCTCTTTCACTTTATGAATGCTGTAAAACATTTCATTTTTACCAGAATTTCACAATTGCATATTGAATATGCACTACAAGAGTTTAAGACTGATATTCTTGTCCACTAAGTGACATCATGAAAACCGGCTCAGAATGCACCTATTTATGTTACTGACTTTTTTTTTTTTCCTCTAAAATGTTTCTGAATAATTTTATCAGTTGTGAGATATTTAGTTGAGAAATTCTGCTAAAAAGAAAAAAATATTTTTAAGAGAAAGCTGGTCAGATTTAATTTTTTTTCTTCTTTTTGCTTCATTTCTGAGCACCGTTGAGAATGCATCACCCTAGTACACTGCCTGTTTGTGAAGCTATGTGCTTCTTGACTTTTTTGTGTTGGGTGCACCCACATATACAGTTTCAGTACTGCCTCTGCTCATGATTATATTGTGAGCCTGGTAGTATTTGCCTAAGACACAGTTCTTGGGATTAACACTTGAAATTTAAACAAAAAATATGAAATTTCTATATTCTCAATATTTCAGGTTAAAAAAGCAAGTTAAGCAATTTCATCCCGGCTATGCACCAAGCAGCACACAGCCTGCTGCTTAGGCTGCGTTTCCAATTTACTTAAATTCTGAGTTCATGATTTTTAGACAGGAATTTGCACTGTTAAATTCAGTGTTGAGTGATGGATACTTACTATCATATACAGGTGCAATTAACTGGAAAAAAATTAACTTTTTCAGTTAAACTAAATCCAGATGAGAAACATCAAAACATATTTCATTTGATGGAAAAATATGAAAAATAAGGCCACTTTAGCTTCTTTAAGTGGTTCAACCCCATCCTAAGGAATAAAAGAGTTTCTGAATTATGCCTTTTCCAGATCAACCTCCTTTTAGACTGGGATATATACTCTGCTGGTGAACAGATTGTTTTGCTTCAGGTCCACAAATCTAATTCTTTTCAAAAGGTCCTATAGGAATTAACTGTCTTTTCTATTGTGAATTCAGCTTGTGATGAGCCATGACGATCCTGATTACTCTAATTAAACATATGTCTCAACATAAATTTTCTCCATCTGTTTGACTTGTTGAGGGCAATAAAAATGGGATAAGTTTCAGAAATATATCTGCTAATTAGGCAAAAATTTTTGGCACATTATTCTTATAGTTAGTAAAAAAGGAAAAACGGGTTGTGAGAAGACACTTCCATGAGGAATCCTAAATAAAGTCTCTTTCCTCATTTTTGCAAGAAGTACAGATACAGGTTTTGGAGCTCTGGAGGCATAATTTCTGTTGTTTTCTCAGTTTGTTTAGTATAATACCTTACATTTTCTTTTAATAGATGGGAAAAATTATCAACTACAAATTTGATAGGATTCCAAATGCATACGGTAAAACTTCTGTAATCAAGGATAGGTCTTAATTTTCTGCTTTATCTGGAGCTATAAAGCTGATTATTAATTTCTCACAAAAGACTTTTGTAACAAAAGAAGTTGCACTTTGCAGACAGTAGGATTTTGTTGTGTTCTGCTTGATTGTGTGTTTGAGCATACTTTTACATATGTTGAACTCGTTAGTCCAATGAGGTTTTTAAAAGCCTTCCCTCCCACTTCCCCCCAGTTCAGTTGGTTTTGGTAGATGAAAAATGAAGGAGGTATGCAAAGAAAGGTGTCAGAGAGAGCATCACTAAGATTAATGTTTAAGCAAAAACTTTGCTGTTGAACCTCTACCAGGGACTTGCCTACAGTCTCTCTCATGCCTCAAGTGGGAAAACAAAATAACTCTAACAGCTGAGCCTGCATTAAAGATGGAGGTGGGGAAAGAGGTTTCTGTGGAGAAAACACATCGGAAATCCACATAGAGGGCTGTCAATGAACTGGGTTTTGTGGTTATTTTGAGTCTGACAAACTGTACTGTCTTTTATTTATTGCTTGGGTTTGTTTCTATAAGTTTTATGGAGTGAACTATTCTTGAGCAAATCGAAAGGGTGGCTTGTTTTTTTCCCCTGTGATATGATGCTAAGGTTTATACTGACAGAGAGACTGACTGGAGTTCATGTGAGTTACTGGAGGGTTAAATCTCTCTTCTGCCACATTTTAAGACTCCATTTCAGTCCAGTAATTGCCTGTAATACTCAGCTGAAATTCTACTGATACGATTTAATACCCTTGAAAAAAATATATGAAAAAGATATTTTTTTTTCAGGAAGAATGTTATTAGCAAATACTATGTACCATTAAACTTAATGGGATATGAAAGCAGGACTGAACAGAAAGGAACACAGTATGAATTAGGTCATTTATGATGGATTTTTTGTATCATGCTGAAGAACTGAAATAAGAGTTGTTTGAGATACCACACTGACTAAGAATGTTAATATGGGGAAGTAGCTTTGACTGTATCTGATATTTCTGAACCTTGTGCTTATTTCTCTTCCAAGACTAAACATCAAGAAAATTAAGGCCAATAGACAAATTTTTAAGTAAAGTCAATTTCAAACCATGAAGTAAAATGTCATGTAGGGGTTTCAAAAGCCTAATTGGCTAGCTGATAATGAGAATCGCTAGCTGACCATGAGAACTAACTTCTAATGATTTTCATTGGAGCAACAAGTCCAAGCCTTGAAAACCTAATTAGATCACAAAATGGATTTACAATGAGACACTATAGCACCGAACCTTGGCAGTCCTCAGGAAAGCAACCTAAAATGCATGAAGGAAGAATGGTTTTGAACAGGTTTATTAAAAGCAGCAACGGAACATTGTTCCTCCTAAGTATGTTGGATTTTTAGGTCTATGTCAGTAAGAACTTAAGTGCTTAGATCTAATCTGGACAAAGGTATCCTTTCTCAAGAAAATGACAGCTATAGTTGCTGTCTTGGAGCTCTCAGCAACATATGAAACACTAGCATTTGAATGTGTGCTCCAAAACTGACTTTGAAGACAAATTGGAAGCTGCATCTCACCAGAGTGTGCTCTAAACCCTTTTCTGAGCAAAGAAGAGAGAAAACCACTTTGTGAGGTCAAGATATTTTGGCATAAGTCTTTTACTCCAAAGGAAGTCTCAAGGCTTCCTCGGGTAAACTTTATTCACTTCCACCATGTTTTCAAAAGAAGAACTTCTACTAACTGCCAGAAGTTCTTGGAAGCATACAACATCAGTAGAAAGTGAGTAGCTAGCTTTTGTTAGGTGCAGTTTGGGGATATTATTTCCTGTCTTGAATAAACACTTAAATAAAACAAGTCAGAAGCCTGATTAAATGAGTTATATAAAGAGTGTTAAATGAAATTAAATGAAAAAACCCAGTAGCATGCACTATCAGGGAAAAAAAATAAGATAGCTTTTAGTCTTCTATTCAATTAATGACACAGATTTTGATTTAAATATTTGATTTGGAGGAGCTGTCAGCAGTATATGAAATGGATCTCTAGAAAGGATATAAAAGTACTTGTAAAAGACATCAAATCTATTCCACCAATACCAAGTATCAAAATGAAGTTGAATTAATTACCTTAAAATGTAGATTTGTAAGGAAAATACTCTTTTCTCCTACCTGACGATAAAACCAGTATAAAAAAATAATTCAGAATAATTTCCAGTGTCAAGGATAAATGGCTTTAAATAATAGGTAAGGACAAAATTTCAGCATTACTTTGTAGTTTCCCTTGGTTATGAACTTGAGTTCTTTTTTTTTTCCCCCTGAGGTTCAAGTGAGAGGAGACTTGAGGAGGAAGAGGCAGTCTAGCCAAGATGAAGGGTTTTCTACTGAGGGCTCAGTAGAGGCATCGATTTTGATGTAGTCTGGGAAAAGACTTTCTGCTTCACCTCCCACTTAAAAGACATTTAAGATGGAATCAGACATCCTCTTCCAGTGAAGAGATTATGTCCTCAAGTGTCCATTCTAGCTCATGTAAGATGAGTGAACTTCTTATACCTAGCTTCCTAGGTTTGTTTGGTTAGATGTACATGCTCTGTTTGATCAGTTCAAATGTTTTGGTTTTGCAAACAATATTAGTTTTTACTTAAACGGGTTAGAAAGTGCACTTGTTGAATTTATTGATCTGATAAAGCAATGGTTTCTCACAATTATAAACAGCTGAGGGAGGACTGCAACCTCTTTGTATGCCACTTTTATTTCCAAAACTCATCTTTACCCACAGGTTCAAAGTATGAAGCTGAACTGTGTATAACTGTAGACTTTGTGGACAAAGGAAAGGTCCAGGTCATCTGTTCCCTCAGTTTTGGGCCTGATTTTTTAAAATATTCACAGAAGGAACCATGGATATTTCTCCCTTTGCTGAAAGGGGATGCCTGAAAACATGCACACATACAGGGAATCCAGTTCTTTTATGTCTCTGCTGGATACAAAACAGTTCTTCTTTTTCCAGATTCTCATCTGAAGGTTGCAGCTACTTCTGAATTAAAAGAAAATACTTCAAGAAATTCTGGAAAACTCTAATTCATTTTGAAGTTCAGATTCACAGTGTTGTAAAATATTTATATTCAGTCCCATGTTGCCATTAAATTTTTCAAAAAGGTTGAGGTCATGATTCATAACAGGACTTAGTGGAACAGTTTATCATGTTGAACTTCTGTTTTAATTTGTCTCTTTTCATCTGTTTATTATTCTTTCCTGCAGTGTTACAATTAATGTTGAGACTCTTGGTTCAGACGATTTGTTAAGTGAAACTTTGTTTATGAAAATAGCTCAGCTAAAAGAAGTCTGTATATCATTTTGAAGTAGCTTTGTTGCCTTTGTTGGTGCTTATTTATGAAGTAGTTTGCGAGGACAAGGAAGTCATACTGTGACTACAAGTGATCTTGAATTGCATAAGGCTGAGATTTTTCAAAAACTTTTATCTTCCCACTCCAGAGAAAATACATAGAGGAGCAAATACAATACTAAAAGAAGTATCATTTAACAGCTGGCAGTAGCATAATGTGCATTATGGCTACATATTTACACTTAGGAGACCTCTACAAAGTAGAAGTCCACAGTTACTGCAAGTATTTGTGCATGGACTTGAGTTGCTTTTACTTTGGAGGTGAACAAAACAAAAATAAAAAGGTGAGGAAAATGACAAAGCGATCACCTTTCCTTTTCTCCCTGCCTTATATTTCCTTCTGATTGCAACAGGGTAATTTTCAGAATAGCTAAATGTTTTCTGGAAAAAGAAACACTCTCATTGCCAATGTTCAAAGTGAAATATCTAACCTGACAGTGGTCAGAGGCAAAATGTCACACAGCTAAAACCATTGCAAGGAAGAGATATAAAACTAGCACCAAATAAGGATGTAAAGAACAGTTTCTCTTGTCTGAATGAATTCAAAACCGTATCTCCTCATCTGTAATAATCACTGCCTGAAGTAAGAGGGTGCATGTGAGTCATACAATGTGTATGGTGTAAGGGAAAACCTTGCTTCACTTGTGCTGATACTCTATAATTTACAGACTTAAAGCTATCTTAATTTTTTGTCCCAAAACTCCTCAAGTTCCACATTTATATGTCTATAATATCTGAATTTTGCGAGGAGTTATCAGCAGCTTTTGCTAGATTTGTATTCAATCCTTAGTGGGACAGGTAAAGTAGATCTCAGTCTACGTAACATCTTCTGTGTTTTATAAGCCAATAAGTTATTTAATCTGTACATTTTTCTAATTTGTTTCACTTGAATGTTTAAAACTGCCATTTTCCTTCTACTTCATGAATAAACTTTGGAAGTAGTGGTGTGTTTCGTCTTAGTGGATTCAGTACCATTGAAATGGTGCCAACTGTCACATGATCTTTTTGCTTGCCATGACATACATTTGGCATAATGTTAGTGTGATTTCAATAATGTGTATAAATTAACAAGTGGAGAATTTGATTCTGATACCTAGGTCTCCACAAAATACCTTCAATGAGGTGAGGAATAAAGAATTAATCTGAGTACATGATGTGTCTTTTTTGTACAGTCTCTCTTGCAAGTTTTTATATAGTTCTTGAGTGTTTTGTGAAAAATCCTAGTGTGTTCTCCAGTCTATAGTATGACTATGTATATGCTTTCCAGAGTACATATAATGCTAGAACAAAATGTTCATGATGAGATGTTCCCAGTAGAATTGATTTATCAACTACGCTATTTTATTTTTTGACAAAATGTCCCCATCCAGCAATTGGTATGTCCTGAAGAATTATGAATCATCTGCTTGGATTTTTTTTCCCCAAGCTGTAGTTAGTGTTAAGAAAATATGTGTCTGTCTTGTTGTTTCTCTTCCGTGTGTGTGTGCTTCTGTGGAGGGAGAAACTCTTACATATTCTGGACTCACTGTCCCCACAGCTGCTTGCTTTGCCTTCTTACTGGATAGAATAAAAATGAGCAATTAATGGTAGTCAGTAATAGCAATATCTTTATTTTCTATTTTAAGGCCCTCATAGCTTTTGACTTAACATAATAAAGATAATAATAATTAGAGATGCACAGGAACTGAGATGCATAACAGGAAAAACAGTTTTTTACTTATTTTTCTGAAGTGGTCCTGCAACTAAGTGTCTCCAAAAAGGTTGTCTTTAAAATGGCATTTAAAAATGACTTCTTACTTCCACTGAGTTTTTGTGTAAAAAAACCCTTCTGTGCCAACATTTCATATGCAATAGATTTATTTTTTTTTTGTAGTTTACATCAAATATGAGCTCAAGCATATTTGATTTCATTAAACAGTGCCAAGCAGCCACAACTGAGACTGGGTAAAGTAATTTTCAGTGCAATCTGAATATCTTACCAAACTGCACTTTTGCCTGAAGATCTTCACAAAACACCAGGAGGTGCTTCCAAGCAAACTGGTTGCACTAAGGATGCTTGCAGCTGGTTGTTGGAAGAATTGGGACTATGACTGCAAGTCGCCTCATTCTTCTTGCGTTGCTACTGACTGTAAGATTTAACTTTTCAGTGAAGAAAGATTGTCCATTTGGGACGTTTTGGCAAAAAGATGTCATCAGTACTTATCTGCACTGCAGAAAGTGATGCGGATTAATTTTAGTCTGTCTTATGAAGGCTTTATCACCACTGCTTTTATTTCGTCCCACTTTCATCTTTGTTTTTAACTAGTCCAGCATGACTTCTGAAGGTATTTTCCAATAATCTACCTATATCAATTCCAATTGTTTTTTTTAAGCAATGCATATATCATCAGTCTGAGCTGTGGATGCTTCAACTGGCCTGTAATATTTACCTTCCAAAGCATTCTTCTGAGTCAGCTGTTTTCTCTCGGAACAAACACTGTTCCTATTAAGGTGCTCCTAATTTCACAAAGCATAAAGTCTTCCAGTGAACACATTCTAAAAGACATTTGCAACTATTTTTTCATCTATAGCACAAGCAAAATAGGGTGGAAATGCACAGCTACCGGTTTTTGATGATCTACTTAAGGCAGTTGTGTTGCTATGAAAATATGTGAGTTTCTCTGCTGTACAGCAGTAAAGGGCCTGAGAAACATTTACAATAGACAAAGCATATCCAGATTCTTCATTTGAATAGAGTTGATTTACATATATTAGTACATGTGTTTCCTTCATTTTATTGTCCTAAGAAGGCTTCTTCTTTATGAGCTTTAAATTCTGCCTGTATTCTCTGTCTGCTGATATAGTACACTGACTTGCAATCCAGCAGCTCCTGGAGGGAATCTTCAGAAGAGGGAACAAGTTGGTCTGACACTTGTGTGCACTGGAAATAGTCCCTGCAATAAACCTGTTTCTTGTTCCTTCTGAAGTTTTGATAGAGGATCTCTACATTCCTCCCGTGGCAACAAAAAAACTTGCTTCTGAATTCAGCCTTTTTTTTTTTTTCCTCAAAGCTTGTTCTATTCTCAGGCTTTCACCCTGTGATAAGAAAACTGGATTTACCTTTGAGAAAACTTGAGCTGGCTGGTTTTGGTGGTATGTTTGAAACATTTTCCATACACCTTCTATGGAATCTTAATGCTGACATTTTTTGCTTAGGTTTATCTTGTATTAGTTTATTAGGCTGTAAATTTTCAGTTAAAATCCATAATTCCGATGCTTGAAAATTTTAGCAGCAAGGGTAAATAGTCAGAAGTCTTAAAGCATTTTAAGTAACCATTAATATTAAAGTATCTCACAACATAAAGAATGTATAAGTTTCATGCTAAAGAAATATAGCAGTTGGACAGCTCTACATATAAAAGTGACTTCAGAAAAGTCTGTGTTGAAAAGGTTATTTTTGTGACTTTACTTCAGATATACGTGTTACTATGTCTTCATTTCATGGTGCTTCTACCAGTGTACAGTAATACATACTAACAGACAAGACCTTTAAAGCCAGGCAGAGACAACTATAACATTTTCAAACTTTTTTGTCAGTCACAATGATCCTTAGCATTATTTTCTGCTTATCAAGGATGGTCAGGACAGGTTGCTTCCGCTTTTACAGTTCCAGAAGCAGACCTTTAAACCACCAAGTGCTGAACTTCACAAGTGATTTAAATCTTGTCAATGGTTTAATAGGCAGAAACATCATCAAACCTGTGCAGTGTGGTCTCTCTGCATTGAAAAATAACAAAAATTCAAGGATCTATTGTTCAATTAGAGAATAAAAATGAAGCTGTTCTGTCTTTTTCAAATAGTTCAGATTGTGTTGGGAAGAAAAAGAAAATTCCTTTACATTTTTTTCATGGGCTTTTAGTTCTAATAGCAAGCAAATATTCAAAAGGAGTGGTGGGCCATATGTGAAATATTGGAGTGCTAGAGCATTTTCACAAGATGCAAAGAACAACCCAGATGTGCTAATAGTTGCCTCTCTTTCCTTCTTGGTTTACCCCACCATCTTTGGTAGGCACATATGGGAAATATTTTCTGACAAAAGTGAATGCCTGAGTACACTGAAGGGCTGTCTGCTGTTTCAGCTATTGTTAGGACAACCACATGTCCACATACCTCTGGTAGAACCAATACTGAAATGTTCACTGTCTTAAAAAGACGGAGCAATTTAGAAACTAATCTTCAGAACAGGGCAATTGGAGATGCACTGAAGTTGGGATGAACTTCTATGTTAGGATGCCTGTTATGTAATAAACTGGTATCTGAGATTGTTGGTTTTGTTATTTTTAAGCATGAATTCACTTTTCTATTTAAAATCTTTCGGTAAACCCACTTATTTTGTGCAAATGCACAGAAAGTAGTCAATGGTTACTCCAGGTGAGGTCTAGATTAGATACTAGGAAAAAATTCTTCTCTGAAAGGGTTATCAAGCATTGGGAAAGGCTGCCCAGGGAAGTGATAGAGTTGCCATCTCCAGAGGTTTGTAAAAGATGGTTAGATGTGGTGTTTAAGGACATAGTATAAAGGTGTTTTGGGAAGTGTTAGGTTGATGGGTAGACTTAATGATCTGAAAGGTCCTTTTCAAGCAAGACAGCCTTCCAGTATCTGAAGGGAGCCTACAGGAGAGCTGGAGAGGAACTCTTTGTCAGGAAGTGGAGTGATAGAACAAGGGGTAATTGTTTTAAACTGGAAGAGGGGAGATTTAGATTGGATATTAGGAAGAAATTGTTTCCTGTGAGGGTGGTGAGGCACTGGACCAGGTTGCCCAGAGAAGTTGTGGATGCCCCATCCCTGAGAGTGTTGAAGGCCAGGCTTGNCCCTTCCAACTCTAAGCATTCTATGATTCCAGGATTCTATGATTTCTTGTAAAGGTCATAAGCTTAATTGTTAAACCCTGTTCAATCCTTTCATCTTTCTGTGTGTCATATATAAACTTGCTTATCACCTAGGTATAAAAAATTACTTTGGATGGCTTCTTTGTTGTATGATTACTTGATTATTAAGACTTTGCTCTAGGAAAAGGAAGGCTTTGTTGTAGCACTTCTTTTGACACAGACTCCCTGTTTAAGGTTAACCTTTCTCACCTGTCATTTGTTAAGTGAAGTTACTCATTCCTGATACTGCAGAGGTGATGTGGAGGGCAGGTTACTGGGTGGCAACGGCTGTGATTTCTAGTGGAATGGGTAGGAAGAACTGATGGGAGGGGTGGCTGTGTGAATCAAGAAAATAGTGGCTGATCACCTCTGTAATGCTATTCCATTTCTATATAACAGTGCTGTAAGACTGAGGATCATCTTCTCATCTTCTATAACATAAGTGTGTATAATGTGTTTTTGCAAGCATGTATATGATGTATTGGGTATATATACTTGTGTATAAGCTTATATATGTACATATATTTCTCATAAATAAGGATGAGGACTGAATGAACATCGATAAAGCTTGTGCTTTGCATCTGCTTTTCACAATATTGGAATAGCTTGCAGGAATGGGGAAGTATCTCAGTTCTGGGCTGACGATCCACAGGTTAACAGGACATTTTTATCTCTGAGTCCAGAAAACCTGGATTATATCTGTTCTTTATTAACTTGTGTGCAAGTGAGTTTAGGCTGCCAGGTGGGAGATTAATCACAGGGGAATTTATGCTCTGACTAGTCATGTTTCTGCTTCCAGGGGACTATTTTACTTATTACTTCTATGAAATAGTTTAGTAACTTTCTGACAGAGAGGAATCTCATACTGCTATTTTTGTTTGATATTCTTTTGCATTCTGCCGTACAGGAATTCAGCTCTTTAATGATCACAGACAGATTTCGATTTCTCAGAAACTCCTTGCCTTTATTGCCTTTATTTTAATCTCTGGTGCTTTCTTCCTGTTCTTGCACTTTCATTCTTTTCATGATTTGCTGCCTTCCAAATCTCCTCACACACTCTGAGATGCTGTCATGCAATCTGTCTCAAGGTTGTGGTCTAACAGTGGGAGCTCAACTGCAATGAAGTGCCAGAGATATTCAAGTCATCAGCCTGTTTCTGTGTGCAAGCAGGGAAAGTGGACAGAAAGGACAGAAAATCTTGAAGTGAGTTCTGTCTTCAGGCAATTTCTTTTTTTTCCCTTTTTTTTCCTTTCTTTCTTTATTTTTTTTTTTTCCCCGAGGAGAGACACAGTTGTTTGCCAGAATCACTGAAATTAGCCTGGAGTGGGAGCATAGCCCTCCGCTCTGGCCCAGAGGAGAGCATACCTATTTCAGAGCAGGCTAAAGGTGGTGGCAGGGTCTTATCAGAAGATAGGGTAGTAGGGAAATGTCAGGAGTCTGGGGGCAGGCAGCAGTATTTCAGTGTGCAACTGCAGGGGAAATGGGGAACAAGAGTGGAGAAGGTGTGAATATTTCATATATACTGGCATATTGGGCTACATCTGTGTTTAGAGGTCCAGCAGCAGCACTCAATATCCTAGTCTGAACTGCAGCTGTGTGCTTCTATCTAACATACCAACTTCAAACTCCCTGGTTTTTGTTTATGCAAGGCTTTCACTCCTTATCTAGCATTCTTATGTCAAATCAGAATTACTCACAAATAAGGCTTGACCCATGTAGTTCAACCAAGCCAAGTGCAGGGTCCTGCACCTGGGACGTGGCAATCCCAGGCACAAATACAGGTTGGGCAGAGAACGTCTGGAGAGCAGCCCTGAGGAGAAGGACTTGGCAGTGCTCATGGATGAGAAGCTCAACATGAGCTGGTAGTGTGTGCTGGCAGCCCAGAAAGCCAACTATAGCCTGGGCTGTATCAGAAGAAGTGTGACCAGCAGGTCGCAGGAGGTGATTCTCCCCCTCTGCTCTGTGCTCGTGAGACCTCACCTGGAGTCCTGTGTCCAGCTCTAGAGTCCTCCACAGTGAAAGGACATGGAACTGTTGGAACAGGTCCAGCGGAGGGCCAAGAAGATGATTAGAGGGAGGGAGCACATCTCCTATAAAGACAGACTGAGAGAGCTGGGGCTGTTCAGCCTGGAGAAGAGAAGGCTCTNGGTTTTAAACTAGAAGAGGGGAGATTTAGATTTGATATTAGGAAGAAATTCTTTCCTGTGAGGGTCTTGAGGCACTGGAACAGGTTGCCCTGAGGAGTTGTGGATCCCTGGCAGTGTTTAAGGCCAGGCTGGCTGGGGCTTTGATCCAACCTGGTGTAGTGGGAGGCATCCCTGCCCGTGGCAGGAGGGCTGGAACTGGCTGATCTTTAAGGTCCCTTCCAACTCTAAGCATTTTATGATTCTAAGGGACTCTAGTGTGCCAGGTAATACTCAGCAGAAAATGGTGTTTTGATATTCCATTTTTAATTCTGAATAACCCAACCCTGTGAAAAGTCTCATTTTTGAAGAAAAACTTTTGCAGAGCTAAAGTCTTCACTGTAGCAAGTGTTATGGTAAAGTCATGTGCAGGAACTCTCTTTCCATTCTAGGTTGTTGAAAGAAAATTGGACACTGACTAAATTATGCTTGGTTCCTTAGCCTAGGAAAACTGAGATTTTTCACATCTTAAGTCAGTCATGATTTTTGCTGATTATTACCTGGCACACTTGAGTCCCTTAGAATCATTGAATGGTTAGAGTTGAAAGGGACCTTAAAGATCAGACAGTTCCAACCCCCTTGCCATGGTTAGGGACACCTCCCACTACAGCAGGTTGCTCAAAGCCCCATCCAGCCTGGCCTTCAACACTCTCAGGGATGGGGCAGCCACAGCTTCTCTGTGTGGGCAACAGAGAAGCCACAGCAACCTGTTCCAGTGCCTCACCACCCTCACAGCAAAGAATTCCTTCCTAATATCTCATCTAAATCTTCACTCTAAATCTCCTCTCTTATGTGGGAGTTTGTTTTGATTTGTTTTTGGTGTTTGGTGTTGCTTTTTAATGTTTAGGGTTTTCTTGTTTTGTTTTGTTTTTTAATTTCTTTTTAATGTTACATACTCTAAAAACAAAGTCTCCAAATGTGCTTAATATTATTTCCTAAAGCTACCAAACTACAGGGATTATAAATGAATGTTTTTCCTGGATGCTACAATGAGGATGGCTCTTGCTCTGCTGTACTGATGATGCTGATATATGCATCTAACTACAACTTTTTCTCTCCTTACCAGCTGATAACTGGAGCTTATCGGGATCTTTCTAGTCAAAAGCAGTGGTTTGTAGCACAACCTTTCTCAACACTTTGCATTCTAGAAGCTGCCTGCAGCTACTTGGTGAAACTGATACTTTGTTTGACAGCAACTGCTGGTTCTAATTGTGGAGAATAGGGTATCATTTTCCCTAAACAGTTTTGCTCAAAGCAGGTTTGATGGAAATGAGAAAAATAATTAAATAAACTGTGGCAAACCTATTTGTGCTAATTTTTGGACAGTTCTGTTAATAATGTGACACGTAGTTAATAGTTTCCGAAGCGGCTCAGAGTGCGTGAAATTGTTGTTGGTTCTGTGCCATCAGAATAATCTGTCATTTAGGTGGAAAATTAAGGTTCTCAGACTCAGTTCAAATTAACCTCAACTGCCTACAAAAATCTGACCAAATAAAAAGCATGACTGTTCAGTCATGAGTTTATGGTGATTGCTTTATTTCTGACTAGCCTTTAAGGCTTGTCACTTGAAAAAAAAAAAGCTGACCATGAAAGGATGTCCAATTTCATATTGTTCTCATACAAACAGATAAAAGTTCATATGAACCATTTAGGGCACTGCCCCTTCCACTCCTAGTTTTGTTTTTCTTTTTCTCACTGGGGAATCTCCTAATATGAGTGTGTAAGGCTTTACATAAGTGATTTCAAAAATAGAATCTGTGTGACAGCATTCCTTGAGATTAGAAGTTCAGGAACAAACCTTTCATTTGCAAAAACATGAATGTTTAAGGCTATCAGTAAATCTGTGAGGGTTTTCTAATTTGCATGGATTTTATACTGTTTTGATAAAATTGTATTTTAGGGGGGCAAAATGAAGTTGTATATTTATAGAAGTACTTTTTAAAGAATTTTTACTTTCAAAATAATCTTTAAGTTTTCTTTTCCATAAGCTTGTATTTAAATAAGTCTGATTATTACTTTTTTGTGGTGTCTGTTCTATCATATTTAAAAGCCAAACAATATGATTACAAAACACATCTGTTTATTCTGGAGACAATCATTTATGAAAGTCATCTAAGGAGGGAGTTGGGAGGGAAAGTGTAAAATTAACTAAATTGAAATGCAACATTACATGCTGTCTGAATAGTGACTTCAGCATGACATGTCACTAAACATAAATAGGTTTTTTGACAGATAGAGTTCAAAGTAAAATTTAAACACCGCATCTTGCAGAGAAAATATCATCCAATCCCCCAACCCAGATCTCATAAATATTTTGGAAGATGAGTGCTGTGGGACAATGGAAACTACAGATGTATAAGTTTCACTTGCAGGGCTGACTTTACAGGGAAGTCTGTTTTAGCACCTCACCACCCTCGCAGTAAAGTATTTCTTTCTAATATTCAATCCTAATCTCCCCCTTTCCAATTTAAAACCACTCCCCCTTTTTCTATCACTGCATTTCCCAGCAAAGAGAACCTCTCCAGCTCTCCTGTAGCTCCCTTCAGATATTGGAAGGTTAGTAGAAGGTCTCCCCAGAGCCTTCTCGAATCCGGGCTGAACAGCCCCAGCTCTCAATCCACACTCATAGGAGTAGTGCTCCAGCCCTCTGATCATTTTTGTGGCCCCCGTATATTTCAGCCAAACACATTCATGTGTTCCTCAGAAATTTCTGAGACCCCTCAGCATTGGCTTTGCTTTGCTCCTCCTGCAGTTCAGGATGACAATCCAGTTCGCACCAGAGTGTCAGCAGAGGTTGTCCTCTGCTGAGGACTTTTTGAACAGCCTTTTCAGCTGTAGGACTGTTGGAATCATAGAATGGTTGGAAGGGACCTTAAAAGTCATCCAGTTCCAACCCTTCTGCCTTGGGCAGGGACACCTCCCACTGTACCAGGTTGCTCAAAGCTCAACTCAGCCTGGCCTTGAATACATGGGAGTTAGTGCTGGGTTATTCATGTGGAATGATGCTCTGAAAACATATCAGGATCTCCACCCTCACAAACCTGCTGAGTCTTGATAGTACATGACTGCAAGTAGTAAAGTCAAAAGTTTTACTGCCAGGTTCTTCCTCCTATTGCTCCATTGAGGTCTGAACCTGGCCCTTAACTCATTAACATTCATATAGAAATTTCAAAAACAATGTCTGCCATTATTAAAAAATGATGTCCACATTGTTGTTCATGAATCCTTGGGACTGCAGTGCTTGAGGGTTTAATTTTTCAAGACTATTTATGGAGTATCACAATGTTGTCAGTGAATTAATTGGCTCATGCAAGAATAGACTCCAAAGATGAATAACTTCATGGTAAATGTGGTTCTGGGAGAAGAGTTATTGCAATATTCTAACTCTAATTACCAAAGTTAATTATAGTTTTAGCTTTCCAAGCGATATAGGAAGCTATATAAAATATATTTTCCATTGAGTCAGTTCTGAGAAAGTGCTCAGCTGAGGAAACAAGTTATGTTGGGGGCTCTAATACTCCAATAGCTGTTACAACGAAAACACAGGAATTAGGACATGGGGTTATAAAATAGCAGTAGCACAACACAAAACCAGGAGAAAGCAATATGATTTTCTAGCTTTCAGACTGTGGATAAAATACTGAACTGCAGTCCTTCCTGCTTGATGAAAGTTGCCCATTTTATGAGTGCAGATAATTGTACTATTCTTTCTCTGAGAGGTGGTTGTATGACCGTGGCAGCTTTTGTGCTTTTCTTTTTATGATCCTGTCGGCACAGGTAAGCTTGGGTCAGTCCATGAACACTCCTCTTCCATAATCACACGTATTATTCAGATACTTGAGAGATATTTACTAGTTTCTGGTGCTGTCAGGGCGCTATATAATTTCATCCTTTCCACAGCCATATGTAGCTCTGTCTTCCTGCTCTCTTCCGCTCTTACATCTCTCCCCCAGGGGCTGGGAAATCCTCTTTCAGGAGAGATTCTACAGGCACTAAGGGAGCTGAATCCTTAGACTTCATTCTTATGCGCTTTTTTGTGGTTAATTTGACTCTTTGAAGGCCTAAAGCCAAACTGAATTTTGACTCTTTTCAGCCTGCTAGCTCTTGAAGCATTTTGAGCAAGGAGAGGAGAGGTTGAGAGAGTTGACTGGAGTCAACAGGTAACTTCTAGGCTTCCCACAATAATTTTGTAACATGCCTTAAGACTATTACAAGCATACAGTACCTTGAGCAGGTGCTGGCCACTTATTTCAAGTAGCTTGGTTGCACTGTTCATAAAAATAAAGCAAAAAGAAGCAAAACAAAAAGCCTTTCTAGTCCAGAACATATGTCCTGTAATTGCCCCAAGACAAACCTAGATTTTCCTGGATGACCTGTTCACTAGGCAGAAGACAACACAGACAGTGTCACCTACAGATGTGGTGCCAGCACAACTGGCTGCTGCCAAGTTGAACACTTCGCCATGAATCCCTCTGCCTCTGTGAGAGTGTTAGATCCTCTCTCTGCCCCATCCTCCAGAACAGCTGTTCATCTTCCCAAGGCTTGTAGGAAATCTATTTTCTTTTCTAAGTTTTGCTGAAATCAGCCATTACCTTTGTAAATTACTATAGAAAAGACAAATAAGCAGAGAAGAGCAGACTTCTTCAGCCTTCAAGGCAGAAACTTGAAAAGTAGAGAAGATGTACTTCTTTGGCCTGGCTGCCCAGGATTGGAACCATGGGAGCTCCCCCTGGACATGAGGAAGCATTGCAGGATGTCCCAGAGGGGGATTGTCAGGACTGTAGCAGCTTATTAATACCCTCAGGGCTTTAACCAGTTGTAACGAAACAAATTCCTCCAGGACATGGTGATACCTGGCTTATGTAAGACAGGTCTAAAGAAGCAATCTTGTTTCCTAGTTATTCCATTCTTTAAGCAAAATATAACTTTCATAGCCTGATTTTAACTATTACAGAGCAAAGTTGCAAAGTTTCTAAGCATGTTTCCATAAGAAAAGGCAACATCCAGTGAGGGCTGTAAGCTTTCCCCATATTCACAATTGTAAGATGAAAGAAATAATTCTGATGTTCTTGAAAACTGCATCTGCAAGGAAATTCTTATTTCCTCAGAATTTGCATATATAGATGACACCTTTCTGTCCTGAGTTTGTGCTTTCTTCTGGAGGCAAAAGAGAAATTGTTTTTTGGTGAAATCAGGTTTTTCATTTTCTTTCTGAGAAAAAAAGAAGATGATGAAGAACAAAAGGATTGGGTTTTTTTATAGTCATACAGCTCAGCTTAAATCATGCTTGATGTTTTCCCCAAGAACTTTCTATTACAACTGTGGTCTATTTTAGGGGTGTAATCGCTATAGGAAGCTGTCATATAATTGTTTCTTCTATTAATGTTCTTTAGGCCTGATTCAATTTTCCACCAACATGCAATTTAAGATTAAGGTAATCACTGTCTTTGCAACAGTATCTGCAGTTCCACTGAAAGGGGAAGAAATAACAGAAGCCCTTTACATTTGGATATTCAGTACATGAAGTCCATCAGTCTGCTGAACACAGGGAAACTGTCTAAAACCCGGCTGACGCCGATTTGCAAAATTTATGGTAACAGCAAGGTTACATCTAAGTGGTTTAATAAAGCTGCAAATCTCACATAGAAAACAGTGGAATACTTCTGAGAAAGTAATGGTACAGTACGTGAACTAGTTTATTGGAAATGCGCAATATAACAATGCCTATCAATTTTATAAAGGAGCACACACAAGCTCCACTGGATAAGTCTGGAAGGATATGTCAGTGTAGAAGTGATTCATAGTTTAGACCCAAAGAGAAATCTATTTCATTTCCTTTTTACCGATTTTCAATCTAAATCGTGTGTGCATGTTGGCATGCTTCTCATCTAATGTGTTAAACTTGAGTATGTTTAGGAAAGCTTGAAGGGCTTGCAGCAATCTGGCTGCTTGCCTTTCTTGTTGGCTGAAAAGCCCTTGGGATCAAGATATTGACTCTCTTTTGTATTAGTCCAGTGATTATATCTCCATTAAGAGCTCTGAGACCAGGAACTTCAGGGAAGGCAGATAGCTTGAAATGCATGTTAAAATTTGGGTTAATTTATTAATTTGCCAGCATAAATAAAAAAGTGCCTCTGCAGCTTTAAGTCCTGACATCTGTAGTCTCCATCCTGTAAATATCACTGCACAGCAGATTAATGTGGTGAGATTCTCTTACATTTAGGCATAAATGAACTGGCTTTTCATAATTATCTATTTAAGGTGGCTATTGATGCCAGTTCGTAGTGTTGACTTGATACTCTGACAGGCTCAACTGTTTACGTAGGATTAGAAGCAAACTCTGTGTGCCTGGTTGATATATAGGCCCATGTACTACTAAATTCAGCCAATTTTTTGATCCAGCTATCTAAACTGGAGTGGTGTCTTCAGGCTAGCACTGGCACTTCTCTGGAGACTAAGTGGGCCTTCTTTGCACCTGAAGAAAACTGGAGAACACCAACCCCAAGCTATTTGAGAGCTCTGTTTTTAATACAGCTAGATAAGCTAAACAGATTGGTTTAGTAATTAGTCCAATAAAAAGCCTTCAGAGAAATGGAATCTATTTGTTCTGTTCAATAACTACGAGCTGAGAAAAAGACCAGATGTACTTCCCTGTTCAGAGCTCATTGTAACAGGAATGGGTCCCTCTGTTCTAAATATATTATAAAGGTGATATTTATAAGATGCCAAGAAATGAAATGGATGGTTCTGCAAGATTAATTAATTTTCACTAGTACAATAGAAAGCTAGTCCTTTCTATTACAAATATTTCTGGCCCAAATATTCCAGATGGGAAAACTTTCACTTTGCCTGCTGAGAAAACACAGGAGTGTGACAGGCATCACCTGAAAGTGCCAGGTATTGACTAGATGCTGCCAGAATCTGAGAATTAACCTGGAAAAGGGCTTTGAATCCAGCAATGTCTTATGCATTCAGCAACTAATAAAAACAAACCTCTAACAAAAACCCTTCCCCTCTTGAAGAATTTAGAAGTACAAACATTCCAACATCCCAATGGAGGGGACGTGCCTCTGATCCTATTCCTCTTATAGATGACTCATGTATCTGTGGGAAGGGCTTAAAGGACAATATCACATAATTGTTCTCTTTTTCACTTTTTAATGTCTTGGCTGCACCCAACCAGGGCTTCAATAAGTTGCAGGATTCAATATAGAGCTGCTAAAGAGGTACATAAAGTAAGAAATGAGTCCATTCTTATCTGGTGAAATAGTCATACAAACATGTATTCCAGTTTGAGTGGCTGCTGTGTTCTGAATTTTCTTTTATTTTCTTTTTTTCTCTTTCTTTTTTTTTTTTTTTTAATATTTACTTCTCCTCTTCTTTATTTTATTAATTTATTTTTCCTCTCTGTTTTCTTTGTCTCCCTTTCTCTCCTTTCTTCTTTTTCTTCTCCTTCTGTCTCTTTGACAATAACTGAAATACAAGTACTTTTCATAAAATCACAACATGGTTGAGGCTTGCAGGCAACTACCCACCCAGTCAAACATTCTTTACTAAGGTGGGTTGCCCAGGACTGTGTTCAATTGGGTTTCTAACGTCTTTGAGGACAGAAACTTCACAACCTCTTCAGGTATCCTCTTTCAATATCTGACAATGTCCTCTGTAAAAAAAAAGAATATATATTTTTTCTTATCTTGTCTTGTTCTTGTATTTTAATTTGTGCCCCTTATCTCTGGTTCTGTCACTAGGTGACCTTGGGAAACATCTGGGTGACATCTTGCTCTATCTTCTTTAATAGCTTCAATCAGGTATTTGTACACTTGACTAAATTCTCCCGTGGGCTATCTCCTCTCCAGGTTGAACAGTTCCAGATCTCTCAATCTCTCCTCATATGCTAGATGCTCCCATATTTCCATCATCTTTGTGGCTCTAAAATGTCTTTTCGACTCAGACATGGTAGAACTTAAGCAGTAATGAAAATAATGACTATTTTGTCATAATCAGCAGCTTCAATTATGTCTTTTTCCTGAATAACAAATCGTTAACCACTCTCAGTTGGGTCATATGCCCTAATGAATGTAGCAGTAAATGGCTCACAAATGTGGAAGTCAGACAAGCACCATTGGCCCAGATAAATACGGCACTGTGCAGAAACCCACTGGACCCAGATAATTACTGCAATTTGTCCTTAAATTATAGAAAAAGTATCATGGTCCCAGAGTGGTTATTCTTATTAATGCCTTCAGGGTCATAATATTTTTTCCTTCCTGTTTATTAAAAAATTCCAGTTTTTCAAGTATCAGCTGCATATATTTTAGGAATTACTGAACTGCTTTGAAAAAAAATATTGTGGCTATTAACACGGAGGGAAATCTTTAAAAAACAGCTACAACTAACAGATTTTTTATTTTTTTTGTTTTACCTGAAGACAATGAAAGGGGCAGAGGAAACAAAGGCAATTATTTTAGGAAGAAATAGGGATCGTCTTCCAGCACGCACATCCCTGGAGGTTGATTCTTTCCTTTTGAAGGCATAGGCTTTAGCAACATTAGCTAGATGAATTTCTACCTTTTAGGTATGCAAATTTGTAATATATTGGCAAGTGTATTGCATCAGAAGATTTAAGACAAAATGTAAGCACTATTTTTTGTGCAAGGTCTTAAATTTTCAGTGTGGTGCAGGTGGGAATGATTTGAGTTTGTTCCTGGGAAGCAAGAAGGTACTTCCTGATTCAGTCAAAGAGTAAGCCTGGAGAGGGGGTATGATGTGAGTCAATGTGGGGTTAGAAGACACATGTCAAATGAAAAACTGATGAAGTAAGAATAAATAACATCATATATA
>VZRU01000061.1:11230-24717 GCA_013398155.1 Pedionomus torquatus | reverse complement strand
GTATATCACCCTTACATTTTTGTATAATGTTGTCAGTAGCCACCTGCCTGAAAATGTCAAAAAAACCCCAAACCAACACAAAAACCCAACACCCAAACAAATCCAAAGACTACCTCAATTTATGTCCAATATACACTCGACCAAACTGTCTTCCAGAATGAGCCAAAGGACATGTGGATGCAACAGTGTCTTACTACAAATCTTTTTTTTCTTTAGCAATTCTTATATGCATGACTCAGCTTTCACATGAGTAGCTCCTGCATCAACTTCTGTTTTAGGTGTTTGGTAACTGTCTCTTTACTGCTTAGCAGCAATGATGAAAGTTGTGTAAGTTGTACAGTAAAATTTAGAAACATTTGGTCAGAAGGTCAGTCTCTGTTGCTTTTGTTGTCATACATCTTATGTTGTTATACATTTCTAAGAACCTCATTAATTCTTAATATTGTTTGCAGAAAGTTATTACAGACTGCATATCCTTTATTGAAGATTTTTGAACAATAATTTATGGAGCATCATCAACTTCTACTCTGAGTTCACTCAGTTCCTCTGTTGCCAAATACAGTTGTACTTGGGATTGGATTTGTCTCTTAAAATGCCAATCATCTAGAGGCTCTTTACCTACTACCCATATCTATTTCCTATGCAATTGGCAACCACAGCAGAAAGTACATACTTAGGGCAGAGAGCCAAAAGATATTCACCCTCCAGCATCCTTCTCTCCAGCACCTGTAGCTGAATTGGACACATTTGTGTTCCTATCAAAAGGCTTCACACACAGTTAAGACAGTGGTAGGCAGCTTCCAGTTTATCCTTCATTTTTCTTGTGTGCTACACAGCTACTAATAGCGCAGAACTTTCAGACTCTGGCTTCTATTAGCACTTTTGCCAAATCAGGCTGATTAAAAAAAAAATATAAAAAAAAAAATCAGAAGGCTGATATTAAAGTCAAACTATTTAATTCATCTTGTGGCTCTGGAATCTAGATGGATCATGGTCATGAGCTGTTCTCTAGAACTGCAAGTGCTGAGAATGCACTTTATCTGCTCTCCTCTAATGACAGGCAAGGTAATAATCTTCTGTCTTTGTGACCTGAGGTTTTAGGAGGTGGGAGGGAAAAAAAAAAACCCACAGAGCACCTTCCTTCCCAAAACTGAATCTTGCACAACTTTTCAAGAGTTTTTAAGATGGTGATGTTTCAATAAGATTGCAGTGATTCTATGTAAGCAACACACTAACATAAGAAAGCATCTGTCTTCACTTCCCTGAGGTCATTGCAGCATTTGAAAAATGAGTATGTTCCTCTACATGTAGACATATATATTGCATTTTGAACATGTCTTCCAAGTGGAAACTTTGCACATCTGACACTTCTTGTTGCCATGTGGCACAGAAAAAGAATCTGTTCCTACAAAAAGATTTTTCCAGAGACAAACGACACAAAGAGCCACAAGACCAAATTCCGATTTTTCAAGGCTCCCTTTTTCCATTTTTATTGACTGTTGAATACCTATCTCGTACTGGCCTGCCCCTATGGTCATTTTGAGCTCTGCACATTAATTTCGTGGCCCTAAGTGGCCAGACACTGTCAAACTGCTTCAACCTGAAGCAGAAAAAAAAAAAAAAAAAGAAAGAGTTGTTGTCCATAGCAAGGTATCTGTCAGTGGGGTTCATCAGATCTTTTGTGCTAGATACTGTATGCTTTACTGCTTAGGACTACTTAGTCTGGGAAAGACAGATGACATCCCTGAATAGTTATAATATAGCAGTTAAAAGTTCATTGCAGGCCTAAGTGTGTCAGTTGTAACTGAATACAAGTATGAATTTAATATTATTCTAGTCTCAACCAAGTTTTGTTGCAAAGTAGAACATGTTGAAAATATTCCTACAGGAGCTCAAAAAATGCAGGTAAGGTCTCTGAAGCAAGTTTTCCCCACCCACCTCAAACTCCTGCATGTAGTAAATGCTTCAAATGATAAGGAAAGAGAAAGCAGAGGTAGCGGTCTATATTTTGTAGGCTATTTTGATGTACAAGGAGTCAGCCAGACAACTATGTGCTGCTGAAAGAAAGGAGAGCTGTGGAGCGAAAAACAAATTGACAGAAGCAGCCTGTTCAATGTGGATATTTACTTGAAAAGCCATTACAGATTCCTGATACTGTTTTTTAATTATTTTTTTTTTAATACTGTGGTGATGGAAACTATGGAGAAAATATTGGATGGGAGATAAGAGAATGCAAAAATGAAAGTTTACTGACAGCAAAAGGACTGGTACTTGTATAGAAAGAATATAAGAATATTGCACCTTTTCAGGGGTGAGGAAAATTATATACTAGGGTGAGGAAAATGATATACTAGATTTATGAACATGCAGAAGTAGAGAGTAAGTGTGAGGATACAAATTATTGGCAAGATTTTATTTCTTCATGAGTAACACTTACTGACTCTTAATAATGATTATTTTTATATATACATATATATTTAGCTTGCCTAATTTGCTATGGTAAGGTGGAATAGAGTAAAATGAAAACTAGAGCCTGTGTGGGGAATGAACCATTTGGCTGTTAGCATTGCTATTGCTTAGGTAAAGTATACTGCTCACATAAAAGCAGACGTGGCCCTTCACCATACAATTTGGAAGCCATAAAAATGTGAAAGCTAAAGCTCACCTTGATTTCAGTGGTTATGTAATTTAGCATGGAGAGACAGAAAAGAAATTGAAATGCAAGGCAAGTGGCATTGAAGCTTATCATTTATAAGATTGTCTATTCTATGTTCAGATTTCTTGATGCATAAGAAAATGTAGATGAGAAAGGAGTAAACAGCTGATATATCATGCTCGTAACATTATTTGGAGTGTGAACACCCTTGAAATTGATTAAAATAAGGAATCAAAATAGACTTATGTGTTCCACACAGTAATGGTTTCTTACATTATTAATCACAGACTGAAAGCTGATGTTAATGTAGTGTTGGGAATTCCCAGCTTTTGTACTGCTAAATCTTGCTACAGTACCTGATATTTATTATAATGAGCTACTGTAATTGCATGTAGAGCTAGAAACAGGGTCTGAAATTACAGTAGGGTTGATTTACAGGCCAGTGAATCAAAAGGAGCAACTTGGAAACACTGCAGCCTGAATAGAAAAGTTGTCATTGACATGTATTGAATTGAAGAGGAGAAAACAGCTACACATGGAACTGATGACTGACCTCTGTTTCCTGCAGTTCCTCAGGATCCTTCCTACAGAAGGGCTACACAACTGAATAATCATCATGGTCACAAGGGGCTTGTGCTCACCTGGTTGTGATAAAGACAGGACTGCTCTTGGCACATGCTGGTGACTTATGCCTGGTCTTCTTTTTTCCAGAGCATAGAAATAACACACCTTTCTAGATTGCAATGCACAAATAGCAAATGACTCCTGGTCAAGACAAGAGGAAGAATTACCCAGGTGTTTTCTTATAGCAGTCTATCATTCCCAGATAGTTTCCCATTGATTTTAATTTTAAAGATATGAAATATCTATTTTCTTTATATTCTCATGTTACCTTTAGAAACAATTTTCTGAAAATACAAGCAGAAGATCTCAAAAGGCTTTACTCGCTGCTTAGTCCTCAGGATAGGAGTTTTTGCTTTCAGTTACTTTGAGAAGACTGCTTGACAGTACTAATTACCATCAGATGGGGATGTTGTGCTTGCGTCAGTAAAGATACTTTCTTTTTGAAAACTCAGCACAAAACGTATCTGTTTGAAAATACTTAGGAAACTACAATCACAGATTCTTAAGTAGACCACAGAAGGAAAAGTGAATAGCAGAAATTACTTTTACTAGAAAAGAGTAGTAAAAATTTACTACAAATTTTGTACTGAAGTACAAAAACATCTCTCAGGTAGAAATTCTTTGTAAGCAATCAGCCAAATCTTCGTTTTTATTAATTCAGCAACTCATTCACCTCTCCCTTGGAAGCTGTTCCTAACCCGAGGCAGGTCCCTGACTGCACTGTGTGGGTAGATGTGTGGGCACCCAAGTCCTCACCTTGACCCAGACCTGCTGGCTGGGGTCCTTGACCTCTGCCTCATGTTTGGACTGTGCCTGGCCTTGGCCATGATCCTGTCTTGGGACAGCTGTTCTTCATCTTGACTCCTTGTCAGTGACCCTGCTGCTCACACAGGCTGAAACTCAGCTCCTGGCTCACCAGCATTTGGGGGGCAGTTTGCCCCTTTCCTGACGCCCTTCTGTGTGGCCACTTAGAAATACCTTTTTAAAACGGGATAAGGAGCAGAGGGAGAAATTGTGGAGCTGAAAAAGGTACATAATGTTTTCACAAAAACAGGGCTCCTCCACTTTTGGCTCTTGCCCTTTGGAAAGCTTTGGGCTAAATATTATGTGCAAGGAGAGGATGTTGATATTAGACTGAAGTGTCTCAGAAACAGAGTAAACTCTATTTATGAGAGCATATTAAAGTGCTTCAACAACATTGTATTAAATTCAATCTCCCTGTGGAGATAAGAATACTATCATATTATCTTACTGTTGGGTTGGTTTTGGTTTGTTTTGTTCTGCTAAAGGAAAAGCATTAGAGAGTTAGTTCTACAGAGAGTTTCTACAGACATAGCTGAACATAAAAGTGCCATATAAATATTGAGAGTTACTAGTTTACCACAGTTGAAGGAGACTGTGAACCAGCCAAAGGGTGTTCTAAAAACTGTGATCCACACATTTTACTCAATGTAGCTAAAATGTTGTTTCCTATAGTGTGATTCACAAAAGCGCTTAAACATTGAAACAGCAAGCTCCACTATGGTCCTAATGAGTTAAGTGAGGCTCAATGCAGAAAAATAACACAATCTAAGGAGCTGGTTTTTCATCCTAATTTTTCTATGGTATTCAGGCAAGGCAATGAAAACACACTCAGGCAAAGATGCTTCAGACCTACATGAGCCCAGGATGAGAAAAGATGAATAAAACTTATGTTTTTTTCTTTGATAGACAAAGCTGAGACAAATTTTCTGAAATGCAACTCAGATTATTAAGAACTTCACAGGTCTCCAAAACATATTTTTGTGAATATATACTAGGTTTCTACTGGGGGTACAACTTAACCCTCACTCACCTGATGATGGGTTTGTGAGAACCTCAGTCACCACAGTTATTTCTTTTCCATGAAACTGACTCATGAATTTTGTGAGGGAATTCTATTTCATTTCCCTACAGAGGTCTGAGTGCAGTAATTCAGTCACTTGCATGCTTTTAATTTTTTCGTGGTCTTTGTAGGCACTTCAGAATTCCTTATCCCCAGTGATCATGTATTAACAGACATCTACTGTACCACTGGAAATCTGTTCAATGTCTACCTGAAACTGCTGAATTTCATTCACTGTTAAAATTGTTGTAAGTTTATATCAATGTGTCTTTCTCTTCTTTGTTTTAACACTTCTTTAATTTTGATACCTATAATACGTTAACCTTTTAGAGTCCACTTCTTGGAATTTGAACAATGTGTTCAAACATCTGTGCATATATCATATCAATTGTATCGTATCGTATCGTATCGTATCGTATCGTATATCTAAGTTTCTTTAATGTCTTCTTCCGTCAGATTATCTTTTCACTGTCCTTTTGGAAGGAGTGGAGGTGAGAAATGGTGAGGGAGTTGGGATAATCTGTCCCCTTTTTGGTTTTTCACTTCAAGCTCTTTAACTTCAGCTCTTCAATCTCACACTTCTTCTCAATATTCCTTGAACCCTATTATCATCCAGGGCCAATCTGCTAGTAACTTTTGTCTTGCTATCTAAAATATCACTCTCTTTTGCTTTCCATAAGTTATCACCAAAATATTTTTCTTATTCCTTGTCATTATTATGCTTTAAGCTTTTTTCAGATAATGACCTTCCTTGCCTAACTGTGCTAAGTCAGGTGGTACCTGTGACTACTCATGCTTGAGCTTAATTTTCTCCTTCAATTATAACCAATTGATTGACCAGGGAATCCATTAATTATTGCTCATAAACTCCAGTCAAGCTAGAAAAGACTTTTTAATAGCAGTCAGTCAGAAAATATGTTAACCTCTGAGTATGCTGTGAGTTTATCCTGTAAGGTTAGTAGATACGTCACATGCTATCATTGCTTTTAGAATTAACATTAAATTTAACTGCTCATGAAAAGTTGGCCATGGAGTTGTATGTAGTATTTTTTCTAATGACAAGGCCTTTATGGGCCTTCTGTTACATGCTGTGAGTATATGCTCAGTGATGAGAGAATGAGTTTGCCTTCTGTCTAGGGAACATGGGTCTTTAAAAATAAGCAGAAGAGAAAGAGAATGGTACATGAAGAATACAGAAGCATGAGAGGCAAGGAAGAAAGGCTTGTCCTGGAAAATGAAAAGTGCTTGGCAATTTGGATCTCACAAGTCAGACGTCAAAGCATTACAGAGTGAGAACTGGACATAGTACTAGTGGAGATTTGCTCACTGAATAAATTTGAATCAAATTAGATAGCACTCTGTATTGTTAAGACTTCATGAAATATTCCTCAAGTTTCCTCTCAGAAACTGACATAAAGCCTTTTTAAAAGTCACATTTACTGGTGGGGAGGGAACTATTGCTTCTTTACTTTTGAGAACGTTCCTGTAAGCTTTGTAAGCGTAATACTTCCAATATTTTAAGAGTGTAAAAAGCTTCTTACAGTTTCTTTCCCGTTCCTGTAAAGCTTGGGCCTGGTTGTAAATAATTTTTAAGGTGGATGACAGGTAAGGGAAGAAACGGCTGTGATAGACTAGCTTCTCCACTTCTTCTTGAGAAACATGGGAAAGAACGTGGTTTTCCTTTTACATACAGAACCTTCTTCCATGTAATTTCTGCTCTTTTATTCTGAATGTTGCACATAATACACCTAAGTTTTTAGAATTCTACAGATACAAATAAAGGTAGGTGTTGTCTTAGGAAATATCATTATTCATAAGAGGAATACCTTGTTGTGCCTTGTTGCTTCCTGCTATGGATTTCTAGGACTAAGAATTGTTGAAATGAAAACTGGAAAGACATGATTGTTTTTCAAATAGTTACCTCTAGCTCATTTTCCGAGGATGGTTTTTTATTTTCTCTCTTCCTGTAGGGTGGACTGCAACCAAAGAAGTGCAAATGATCCCTTACTGTTATAGACAGGCTTCATCTGTTTTATACAGATACAATGAGAACTGGAGGCTTCAGAGACCTCTTGCTATCACAAAAGTTTCCTCTTCTGAAACAAGCTTTGCAATTGTATTTTAAAGGTACACAAAACCAAAAACAAAGCCAACCCCCCAAAAAAACCCAACAAAAAACCTACTTTGGGAAACAAATTTGTTCAAAACCAATGCATATATTGCCAAGAACTTTTTCTCATAGCACTTTCAATGTCCTTTATTGCTTAACAGGTCAGTTCTGCAGTGGACTTGTCTCTAACGAGCAAGTTATCTGAGGCAGACTACAAAGTACAAAGGATGTTTCTTCACCTGTACTTATTTTCTCAGTGTGTCGGTATGCTCTCCCTGTTCTTCCCTCCTTTTCCTCCCCCATGCTTAGGCCTTGGCCATCAGAACATCGGATGCGATAAATTGTACCCGGACTGTGGGGGATGACTGGTAACACAGCCAAAACACTGTCTGAACTGGGGACCTAGATACTTTGTTCCCATGAAATNGGACTAGGATTGGATCCAGCCGCACCTAGACTCCTCTCTGAGAAGGAGTTTAGAAAGCAAGGGGGTCCTTTCTGAACCTCGTGACTCAACGGGAGGGTCTCCCTGACAGTTTGTCTGACTCTGTCCTCTGTGCAGTAAATACACAAGTGTACCTTGGCATCGACCCTCATAAAACACTGCCGCATTTACTATTAATTTGTTAAATCTGTTTCATCTTAATAAATAGTTTATTACTTCTCTCTTACGAGTGAAGTCAATCACTCTGCCCGCGACACTCAGAGCGTAAAGAATGGCTCATTTCCAATGTCTGGTGTGTGGACACTCCCTGGAGACTCACCTCAAGCCATAGAGGATGCAAAACTGAATTAATTGAGGTAATTTTTGTCGAACATAATAATGGTTACTGCTACACTGTAGAGATGGGTGACCTGGGGATATGGCTGTGCATTACATCAATCACATATCAGTCACATATCAATCACATAAATATCTCATGATTTTGATTATACTTCTTCGTCCTACAGCTAGATTCCTTTCTTTTTTCCATGAATGGTGTAGATTGGTCTTTAAACAGGTGTTGTCCAAAGAGACTCTTCAGTCATTCAGTGGATCTTCCATGTCATAGTTCAGAGAGCTTTGTTCAGCAACTTCATATTGCATGTACATTAATTTAGTGTCTCTTTTTCAGAGAGAAAGCTAATCTTAGACTATTTGCCTGTGCTTTGAAACTGCTTTCAAATCTTTTCTTGCTCATCATAGATACTTTATCTTCTGACCCCTCTAGTCAGGGTCAGATTCTCATTCTCATATGTTAGCTTCTCTGTAGACATAAACTGCTCTTGTATTCATTCCCTTAAACAGTGTACCAAGACACTTATTAATTGTTACTGTACATTAAACAGAAAGAATGCCTGTTAACAGAGAAGATCAAGTGTTATTTAATTCTTACACTTGTTATAAAGATTAAAGGGAAACCTTTGGAACTGGCTTATCAACACCTGTCACAGAATTGGAATACTCCTGTAATTATTTTCTTTTTGTGCTTCCTTATTTGTTCCAGCTAGATGTATGGTATGTTGGTAGAGACACTCATGTACCAACTGACAGCCACCCTTCTTTGTAATTTATGTCTCAGCTTGTCTGTCAATAAAGTGCTACAGAGCTGCATGATATAATCACAATGTCAAGGAAAGAATGACATCTCTGTGTGTTTAACAGTGATTTTAAATGAGTTTGGTCTTATGTATGAGGCAATATAATGAGATATGGAAGATAGCTGTCAGACATAGAAAAGACCTATTAGTCTTCTTTGGGAAAGCACTTGTGAGGTTTTTAATTCCATGAAAACTTCAACATATTTTTTCTACAAACTTCTTAATTTCTTCATGTCACTGTTTCTTAACATTCATTTCCCAGGATGATGCATAAATAGTTCATAAATTGTGTTATTTTATGTGCTTTATAGAGGCTACAGAGCTCTGGAGCTAAAAAAAAGAGACTTTCATTTCTACATTGCCCATTCTGTATAGTCCCTCTGCATGTAACCCAAAATCATCAATATTGTATGAATCCTGATAGCATTATTGAAAAATTTGTTGTGCTCCTTCCATTTCAATTGCATAGCACCACTTGGGAAAGTGACTGGCAAATGGTCTTGGTAATATTGTCTTTCAAGGTCTTTATGTGCCCAGAATGGGAACAATGCTCTTGATGACCACAAGCTTACATTGTCTTTAAAGTTCATGGGTATCCCACTGGGATGATGACATTCTCACACTATGGTCATTCATTCAGCTCATAACTTCTTGTAGTCTGAGCTGACCTGTTCAACTGCCTGGCAGACAGAAAGACAAGAGACAGCATGGGCTAGTCTCCCTGGCTCTGGTCAATTTGTGACCCTTGGACTGCTGGGTTTCTATGAAACTTAGAAATGTGTCTTTTAACTTTCATTGAACCTGAGGGAAAAACAACATTGTCTGAAACTGATACAGTCAAAATGGAGTAAGGAAGCAGGAAAAATCAGTGCTTTCATTTCATTCAACACCTGACTTCTCTGACAAGATCATTATATTTTCTGTTTTCATTTCTCCTTTGGAGTATTGATTGCTAAACTGTCAATTTATAGCTGTCATATTTATTCCCTTTACACATCATAATTGACAGTGAAATCCATTTGTGAAATAAATAAAAAAGTGCTCAAAGTGTGATATGAATAAGATTGGATTTAACAATCAAAACCTTTCCAAAGAATGAGCTTTAACTTCCTATTGCAGCCTTTTGAATGAGAGAGGAAGCATTAATCACTTAATATCTTGCTAGTTCTAAGAATTTTAATATTTTATTATCATATCAGTCAGTACCTATCTTGGGTCTAATCAGCAGTTGGACATCATTATTACAATGATTCCTTGTAACTGGTAAACTGAAAGTGGGAATACTTAACAGCCGGATAGAATGCATGAAGCTTTAGAACAAGTTCTTAAAGAGTTGCTTTCTTTTCAGTCTTTAGTCTATAGTCCATCACCTTGATAGGATGTCTTGACCTAGACATGAGGGACCAACCCATCACAGTCACTTGCTTCAACTTCATAACTGAAGTTTTAACATTTTACAGAATCACAGAATTGTCAGGGTTGGAAACGACTTCTGAAATGACTGAATCCAACCACACAGAAAAACACAACCCCCACCCTACAAGCTCAGCCATTAGAGCATACCCTGAAGTGCCACATCCACACGTTACTTAAATGCCTCCGGGGATGATGATTCAACCACCTCCCAGGGCAGGCTGTTCCAGTGTCTGACCACTCTTCCAGCAAAGTAATTCATCTTAATATCCAGTTTAAACTTCACCTGCCACAACCTGAAACCATTTCCTCTGGTCCTGTAATTATTTACTTGGGAGATGAGGCTAACATCCACTTCTCTACAACCTTCTTTCAGGTAGTTGTAGAGGACAATGAGGTCTCCCCTCAGCCTCTAAACTAAACATGCCCAGTTCCCTCAGTCTCTGCTCACAGAACTTGTTCTCTAGACTCCTCACCAGGCTGGTGGCTCTTCCCTGGACATACTCCAGCACTTCACTGTCCTTCTTGCAGTGAGAGCCCCAGAACTGAATACAGCACTGGAGGTGAGGCCTCACCAGTGCCCAGTACAGGGATACCATCACCTCCCCGCTCCTGTTGGAGCAGGTATTCCTGCGTCACGGTATTCCTGACACAGACCAGGAAGCTCTTGACCTGCTTGGCCACCTGGGCACACTGCTGGCTTATGTTAAGCTGGCTGTTCACCAGAATCCCCAAGTCCTTTTCTGCTGGGCAGCTTTCCAGCCACTCTTCCTCATAGAAGACAATCTAGAAACAACACATCTGATGGGAAAAGCTTCAGAAAGACTGCTTTGATGTTTAAATAAGACGGTGTAATTTATTTTCTTTTGTTCTTTTCCTCCTTTTATACATCATATTATTTCTTTCCTAAAGTAACAATGTGCTGCTTTGCTGAGCTGTTGGTGTTGAAGTGTGGCATTTCATCACCCAGATAAAGATCTATAAATGTGAGCTGTAAGTAATATTGGTGTTTACTTGGCATTGATCATAATTTTTCTCGGTGTAATAAAGTGGTGAAAGAGTTGTAGCAGTAGGTTTTTATCCGATGCTACACTTACTTGCCAAACCAATATTTTGTTGAATGTTGTCATCTAAATTAATTGGGTGCCATGAAAACAGAAAGTTATAGGAAAAAAAAGGAGAGCAAGAAAAATGTTTCTAAGCAGGAGAAATTGTGAGGAAAACTGAAACTGAATTATAGACTGTAAACAATGATGTTTTGGAAGATTACAGGTAATTGGCACAGTCCCTACTGATATCTCAAGGAAACTTCTAGCTGAACTCTAAATCTAAGGAAGCAAGTGGCTCCATCCCCTTCACTATGTTTAGAGACAAGAAACATGTTTTTGTTTGGGAAAAAAAGAATTTACTGATAACTTTTAAAGAAAGTGTCCTTCACAACTCTGGAGTTTATCAGGTTTTAGAGAAATTGTATTGGACAAGTGTTAAGTTTTATCATGTAATGTTAGTGATTAATTCTAGGTTCTGGAGTGAAAAGCCTGATGCTATGCCACTACAAGTATTCGCAATCCCTCTTTTTAAAGTGCATAATATTTGAGCCTGTCTGCCTTTTTTGCTTAATATTCCAAACATAGTGATGACTAGTTTGCATAAATGTTGCATTTGAATACCTAAGTATTTCATACCAAATGGGGCCAATCTAGTCCAGTATTTCAATGTTCTGCAGTTCCAATCTAACTGTACCTTTTCGTTCTCACCTAGCTCAACAGGGGCATTGAGATGATTAGAAATGATGAAGATCAAGTAAACTTTATATTTTACATGAGAAACTAAAACTCTAATGTTATGAATTGGATTCCTGTGGGAAAACAGGAATGAATTCTAATAATCCCGTCTCCTGAAATAATGATCGCCTTGATGTTCAGTGTAGCTTGGTGGGTTTTTTTCTGCAGTATGAGGTTAGGATTTTTTTCCCACTACGTATTTTTACCCACTTCGCAGTTTTCATGATTGGTCACAGGGTAGTAGAGGTATCCACAGAAGTAGATCTGTCATTGCACTGCACCTCTGCTCTCCTCCCTTCACAAAATGAATCAAATTTACTGAATGTGTTCTAAAGGCAATGTCTTCTACCTTCCCCGATATGCATATTTAGTAATAGATGGTGAAGATAAGTATTTTTGCTGGTTTTAGCAGTAAACTTCCTACAACATGCTGTGAGCATGAATGAACTTGGACAGGAACACAATATGAGTGCTCAGCTCAGTAGGGTGCAGAGAGTGCCAGAAGGTGTGCAAGGAGTAAGTCTGCAGAGGCGGAGATTGCATTGTGATGGGGGTATTTCTGGTCCTGTCTTGTTGTGTGAACACCAACACAGGAGACATAGGTAAGAGGCAAAAGTTTTGTCTGGGAGTCAAAGGTTTTTGATGCCTCTGACAGCTTTCGTGCTCATCTTAGGCAGCTTTATGTCACTTTCTGAACCAGCGTTTCTACCACTTACCATTTCAAATTGTAATTCTATTGAGACATAGTCTGTTTGTTGGTATCTCCTGTAAGTTACTAACACTCTGGGATCTCTTTGTTGACTGAAGCCTCTGAAGTGCAACTGAATGATTTTTTTCTTATCAACGTAAGTTGCTGCATATTGTTTTAATAATTATATAATATAGTTGTAGATGTTGGACTTCCTCTGATGTCAGATGAAAAAGAGCTTGTATTTTGATGAGAAAATGAGGTTTTATTTCAGTCAAACAGAAAGATAAATTGCTCTGAAATAATTCTGCACTGCTGGGAAATCTGAAATATGTTCATTGATGAACTGCCTATCTTCACAAATGTGTGCTCCAGTGGAAGAAAGGCTGGTGGCATTTGCAATACTCTTTCTGTGTTTCCCATGGTACTTCTGTTGAGCTGCGTTACCATCTGCTTCCTGGAAAAAAAAAAAAAGAATTTGACTGACCAGCCCTGTTTTCTTTTTCCACACTTGCCAGGACAGTAACATTTGGTACTGCAAACTCTCTTGCTTTCTGGTAGTTTTCTATTTCACGTGGGTACATCAAAGATTTGCAAGCCACAGCGCATGGACCATCAGCTGTCACCATCTTTCTGGTTGAATTCTGTTGACTTTTATTTCTTCTATTGGAAAGAGGGATGTTAGTGAATGATAATGTGTAGGGTCCAGCCTACCCACTGAATCAAACTAAGATGCTACCTTATATATTAATACTAAAAGTTTTTGG
>VZRU01000061.1:0-10768 GCA_013398155.1 Pedionomus torquatus | reverse complement strand
CAGTGATCTCAGACTACTTAGGCAATATTATGAAGCAATACGAGTCATAATAAAAACAAAGATGTGAATCCTGCTTTTCTGAGAAAAGATTGAAACTTCTCATTCCGAGTGTAGTGGTTTTTTAACAATGGAGCTCTGATTATGGCCTCTTGGGACTCGACTGGATTTTGACCTTGATACATGGAAGCAGTTCTGAAATTCTCATCCTGTCTTCAGCCTCAAAGGATCAAGCTTCAGCCTTTGTAAAGGTGAAAACTAGGTGAAAGATGTGACAGTGGAGGCAAATCTAGGTGACTATACTAAGGTTACTGACTTTTAATTTTTTTTTAACTTAAAACCCACTGGTGTCAGTAGAAAGAAATATACTTTTTAAAGGCAATTCAGGAACTCAGTTTAGCACCTCTGAATTGTCATTAACTGTAGAGGGAATCTCAGAAATTTACCTTCACTAGGAAGAATTTGAACTTTGTCATAAATGACACTGTACTTGCTTGAGGAGAGATTACTATAGGGAGTGGTTTACTGCTGGCTGTATTACTGTTAAACAGAAGAGGACAAACACAAAAGAAGATTTTTGTGTATGCGGGACATGAGCTTGAAAAATAAGGGCTATATCAGCTAACACACTCATAAGGCATTGGACTCCTTTTAAACTGGTGGGAAGAAAGGAGAAAGAAAGAAGTCAAACATAGCTTCAATCACAAGAGATGGAAAGGTGGTAGATTTTGAAAGCATAAATAGTTTCATAACTCTCCTGGCTGGATAACAGAAATTTGGGAGATAAGAATTTGAGTACTACATATGTTCACTGTCACAGTTTATGTATTAAAAAAATAAAAAGAGACAAAAAAAGGGCAAAATTACTTAGAATTAAAAAAAAATATGTATTTTTAGATAGCCTAAAATCAGGTCACTTTACTATATGAGGTTCTCAAGAGGGCTGATTTTATATTATCTCAGTGTTTGTACTTGAACACAAAATAAATTAAATACCTGGGCTTGTTTAGAAATAAATTGAAACTTGTTTGGTTTGGTGTGAACTAGTGTGACACAGAAGTATTACTGTTCTTGTGGGAGAGCAAGGACTTGGGGCAACAGAGTCCTTTGTTCCTTAATAAGTTCACAGGGAGATTTTTCAGTGAAGAAATATACATCCTAAAAATGCTCTCCCTTCTCTTGCTCTCCTTGGTACAGATGATGCCACTGACTTTGGAACTCCATCACACTTAGTAATGCTATTAACTCCTCTGAAGAGTGTCTGAAATGTTTGCTTCCATTTTTCTTTTTTTTTTTTTCTTTCCTCCCCATTTATTTATTTGTACAGTTCAGACAAACGTATCAAAAGTTAATTAAAAAAATGGATTTTTTTCAATTAAAAGTTAACTTTAAAATTAAATTTTAAAAAATTAAAACTTTTTCTGTGTTCAATTTCTGTTGTGCTGTTATTTGTACAGCANAATAATAATAATAATTTATTTTATTTTATGCTGTGCACGAATGACACCACAGAAATTGGCATAGGTGTATCTTTTGAGACTATGGAGACACCCACATGTGAAACCCTAGCTTAGTATACCTTTATTATTACTAATTAAAGAGAACCTTAGACTCACCCTTCACTTACAAAGTATGAAGGGAAGATTTGAGGTGCTAGATGTTGGTAAAGACCTTGTTCTGGCAGCTACATCTATGTGCATTTCACTGACTTACAAATTTTTTCAGAAGAACTTAAAGAATGAAAGGGGCTTTGTGTCTCCAATCTCATCTCACAAAATCCCTGAGGTTTTGGTAATGGGTCTACAGTTTGGTGTCTCTGCTTTATGGCAAGGACAGAAGACCTAAGGAACAGCACACTGCTATGTTATCTTCCAACAGAAAAAAACCAAAACGTTCCTGTCTTCTGCTCTTAGATTTTAAGATTATCATTGAAACATTCTGATTGTAAATTGCACCTACCTTCTGATGAATGGTTTTGAAAACTACCTCCCAAAATGAATCCTTCTCCAAGTGGAAGGTCTGGCAAAACCCAGCTACAATGAGGTAATAAGACATGGTCTCTATTCTTCACAAATTCGTCTTTCCTCCTAGCAGCTCTGAAGCCATCTATTTTCTTATTCTGGTCTGTTTGTCTTCTAGAATCGATCTTCTTCCCTCAGGAAGACTTGGTACTACTGGTGAAATTCTAGCAGATGGAGGTGAAATATAAGTCTTCTGTACTACCTCAGAAAGTAAGTAGCTGCTGTGCTTGAAACTCTTATAGTGAGGAAGACAGAACTTCAAAAGCCTGTGCAGATTTCCTGAAGGGAGATATTTTAAAAAATCACAAAATGTTAAAACAATATTTAATACAGTGATCTCAGACTACTTAGGCAATATTATGAAGCAATACGAGTCATAATAAAAACAAAGATGTGAATCCTGCTTTTCTGAGAAAAGATTGAAACTTCTCATTCCGAGTGTAGTGGTTTTTTAACAATGGAGCTCTGATTATGGCCTCTTGGGACTCGACTGGATTTTGACCTTGATACATGGAAGCAGTTCTGAAATTCTCATCCTGTCTTCAGCCTCAAAGGATCAAGCTTCAGCCTTTGTAAAGGTGAAAACTAGGTGAAAGATGTGACAGTGGAGGCAAATCTAGGTGACTATACTAAGGTTACTGACTTTTAATTTTTTTTTAACTTAAAACCCACTGGTGTCAGTAGAAAGAAATATACTTTTTAAAGGCAATTCAGGAACTCAGTTTAGCACCTCTGAATTGTCATTAACTGTAGAGGGAATCTCAGAAATTTACCTTCACTAGGAAGAATTTGAACTTTGTCATAAATGACACTGTACTTGCTTGAGGAGAGATTACTATAGGGAGTGGTTTACTGCTGGCTGTATTACTGTTAAACAGAAGAGGACAAACACAAAAGAAGATTTTTGTGTATGCGGGACATGAGCTTGAAAAATAAGGGCTATATCAGCTAACACACTCATAAGGCATTGGACTCCTTTTAAACTGGTGGGAAGAAAGGAGAAAGAAAGAAGTCAAACATAGCTTCAATCACAAGAGATGGAAAGGTGGTAGATTTTGAAAGCATAAATAGTTTCATAACTCTCCTGGCTGGATAACAGAAATTTGGGAGATAAGAATTTGAGTACTACATATGTTCACTGTCACAGTTTATGTATTAAAAAAATAAAAAGAGACAAAAAAAGGGCAAAATTACTTAGAATTAAAAAAAAATATGTATTTTTAGATAGCCTAAAATCAGGTCACTTTACTATATGAGGTTCTCAAGAGGGCTGATTTTATATTATCTCAGTGTTTGTACTTGAACACAAAATAAATTAAATACCTGGGCTTGTTTAGAAATAAATTGAAACTTGTTTGGTTTGGTGTGAACTAGTGTGACACAGAAGTATTACTGTTCTTGTGGGAGAGCAAGGACTTGGGGCAACAGAGTCCTTTGTTCCTTAATAAGTTCACAGGGAGATTTTTCAGTGAAGAAATATACATCCTAAAAATGCTCTCCCTTCTCTTGCTCTCCTTGGTACAGATGATGCCACTGACTTTGGAACTCCATCACACTTAGTAATGCTATTAACTCCTCTGAAGAGTGTCTGAAATGTTTGCTNTTGAAATAGAACAAAACCAAAATATGTCTGTTCTGATGGTTTTATCTCCCTTCCACAAGAATACAGCCCCCTGTTATTCCTTTCAAGGTGAAGATGGATGATTTTTTAATTTATTTTATTTTATTTTATTTTGCTTTACACTGTTTGGCAAGCTCTGTTGTTTGTGCACAATATCTTTAAAAACTAATCTTTGAAAACTGTGCTTTACCAGTACAGAAAGCATTATAGAATCATATTAATTATTGCAGAATATTTTTGATCTTTTTTGTAAAATCATTGACTAGGAGTTAAAATGTTAGTTTTCTCTTGTGAAAAGGAATTAAATTTCCATTATTTTGTTAAAAAAATGATGAAGGTTTTTCAGAGTTAATTGTGTCTTAAAATTCTACATGCTCCACTGCAAGGACAATACAAGGTTAAACTAGCTGCCAGTTTGACTGGTATTTTAGAAAAACAACATCAGCAGTGCATTGTAGTTATGGTGATTCATTTAAAATGATAATTGAATTTGGGGAAAATACCATGTTAATAAATATTTTATATAGGCAGCACTCTGCAGAAAAAAAAACCAATGCAGCTTGTAGGGGTTTTTAATCATTGAGGATTTTTTAAACAAATTTCCATTTTAGAAAATGTACATTTTCTTTTCTGAGAGTTCCTTCTTTTGTGTGGAACTGATTTCACCAGATTTAGACATGTCCAGTTATGTGAGATGACCAAGATATTCTAAAATCAAATTTAACCTTGAGCTACATACAGAGAGAATCTGCCTTACTGTCAGGCATTTACCATCATGTCATTACCATCTAGTTTTCCTTTACTGCATCCCTTATAATCTAGTACTGTTAAGCTCACCCTCACAGCGTACCTATCCCAAATTCCCACCCGAGAACATCTCTCCCTATTCTTGCTGAAGTCCTCCTTATTCTGTATGCAGAGCAGTATGCATACGCCCGCAGTACAAGCATTAGATTTTGGCTCTAAAATGACTTAAACTGAATGTCTTCTTTCTGGAGATACACTGGGATTACTTTGAAGTGGTTTTGCTTTTAAATCAGCAAGAGAAAATAAAAAGGTTGATACTGAAAATAAATAAAAACAGTTGAAAGACTTGTTTGGGCTCTGGATGGAAAAATTCTGGAAGAGTGTTTCATTTGAAATTCCAGTTTCTTTTATACCTCAAAGGCAGAGACTGCACACTTCTAGCCCTTTGATCAAGGCAGCATAGTTGATTCTGAAGAGTAAATAGTGACTGAGGGTCAGCTCTGTTTGACTTTGTTTGCAACGTGCCACATCTGACAAGTGAAGTTGCCCACTCTCCATCCCAACAGTGGACTGTTCTTTACTGAATAAAAAGGCCTGTCTTAATTTGCCTTGTGTCTTTAAATGTTTTAAAAATACGATCTTTTTCAAATATATGTTTCCTTCTCACTGAAAAGGTGATTTTCTTAGGTCTTATTAGAAAGCAGTGTGATTTCTAAAATTTGCTCACTTATAAACAGAACAACATAATAAATTCCTCTACTGCTACACTCCATTGATCTCTGTCATGTACACTCCTGCCAGATATATGATTCTCATTCTGCAGTATTGTATGAGATTCTTTTTTGCAACAAATCTTTTTATTCTCCTCTCCTGGGATATTATATCTACTTCACATGTAATTTCAGTAAATCCCCTGAAATTGGTCAATCCAGCCTCTATATTAATAGGGGATGAAGAGTATTGCTCTATAAAGTTGTTCTCCAAGATTTAATAGTAGCTGGAGTCAAAGCTATTACTGGTTCTTTCAATAACATTGTCCAAAAACCATAAATCCATTCTGAAACAAATTTGTTTGGAACACGGAGATATGATTATAATTCAGGATCAAGTTCCCACTGGACCTTGCTTTTTTGCTTGAACATTTAGTCTCTGTTCAGAGGGATAGAATTCATATTTTGTAGACATTAATTGTACACTGTACTTCTCTGCGCCGTAGAGGGCAGAGATCTTTCATTAAGCCTGTGCAATGGAGGATGTCTATCACCATACATTGATGTTTAGCCACCTCTATGTGGACAACGACAGATATTTGTTCAGGAGGACTTTTTGGAATGTCAAAGTACATAGGTATTCCTTAATTTCTAGGGGACCTAAATCCACAGGTAATTCAGGACATGCATCTCATGCTTTAGAAGGGCTCTGTCCCAAGATGCTGTGATAACCTTAGTTCTTTACACATATGTATCCCAGAAAATACCCATGTAACTTTTTTTTTTTTCCTCTTCTTTTCTCTCCCATAGAAGTCACCTTCCTAAACCACTGGCCATACTTCTGTTGATGAAGCCCGGAATACAATTGGCTTTCTGGGCTGCAAATGCACATTGCCAGGTGACATCCAAATTTTCTTTCACCAGTATCAACCAGTCCTTCTTCACAGGACTGCTCTCAATGCATTCATGATCCATGTAATTTTGTTATGTTCAGGAAGATACCTCATTAAATGAGGGGACATTTCACAAACTGGGAAAAAAGTTGTAAGTCTAAGGAAAAAGGCATGAGCCAACTGTCAGCATCTAAATACATATTGGGGTAGTTAACCATTGACCAAACTGGTTGCAGTTTTGAGGTGAAGAATGTAATATTTGTGACAGAGAAAAGGACACATAAATTCAGTTTTGAGTAGCAGAAAATGACAGAAGTGAAAGGGATATATCTTATTCAGGATTTTCCTACATGCTGGAGAATGGTGTGAGTCCTGAAGGCTGCATTCACCTTTTGCTGGAAGGATGATATATAGAAGACAAAAGCAGGAAGCTGCGAGAAGTGCTAGAACTGCCTAATGGGGAGGAACAGCTGATGCAATGAAGCATTGCGAAGAATAAGGGAGATGAGAACAGTTGGCACCACCTGGTAAGCGGCAACTTAATTTAGGCCGTGCTGCCTACCAGGAAGGACAATAGACCTCAGGACTGTGAATCAGTGTTGCTGAAGGGTGGGAAAAGAAACCTTGACCTACAAAGTGTCTTGCCAGAGAACTGGAGAAAAGGGCTGGAAAATCTTTGCACTCTGTGTGCTGTATATTTTGCTACCTGTCATGTTGTGGGGTTNACAGTCAGTAGTGAACCAGTACCAGCTGGCATAGGCCAGCTTCTGGTGGAAAGTAACACAAGTAAAGAATATTTTGTATATGGGGAAGGAAAGAAATTTCCTGATTTGCAAAGAAAAAGCTTCTTAAAGCAAATAACAGGAAAGCTATCCTGTGACCTGCTGAAGATTTACAACTGGCCAAAACAGATGACAGAGACTGATCTCTTTGGTAAAGAGCGCTCAGAGCCTGTCCCCAGGGGATGTTTGCACAGTGGTCCCTGTGCATAGAAAAACTCTACAGCAGCTGTGATTTACCTTCCTGTTGGGAACAAACACAGGGAGATTAAAAAGTTTTAAGAATTTGCTGCGTGCCAAAAAGCAACCAAACTAAAGCAGTTTCAAGAGGACAGACCAAAATTTGAAGGTTCACTTTGGAACTCAGGGAAGAGTTTCATACAGGGAAGAACAGACTAGTGTGCTTGGGGAAGCACTTGTTACTTTGGTCACAGTGTGTATTAAAAGGAAATGTTTGTCTTAATTTCAAAATCCATTCCTAAAAGGTTGATCCAAAACAAACATGCTGAAAAATTTCAGTCATGTACATTGTCAAGTGAAATTAAGAGAGGTCATGCCAAAGTGAGATGGTGGCTCAAACACAGTTCCATACTGGTGAGGCTGGAACAGCTCGCTCTTCTTTCGGTTATAACAGTTCTATGATATTGCTTAACATAGCTTACTGTACGATAACTCAGCATGGTTCAGTGTGTTCATCCAATACTGCCTCCAAGTCAACAAGGGTGGCGATTTCAGGGAGCTTTGCATTGGTTTTGGCTCTGGTTCTGCTTCTCTTCAAACGTTTTGTTTCCAGTGTTCCTGATTCTTTCTCAGGTCCTCTGGCATTCATTTTTTCAGGCAGCCTGATGTTACCAAGTCACACTGAGGCTTCAGGACTGTATCTGCCCTGTTATTGAGGTTTTGACACACCCTATGGAAACCCAGGGTTATCTCTCAAATAGCAAATTACCAAGGGATGGAAAGAGAACAAAAGATTTAAATGGAATGCTGCCGAGTCTCCCAAGTGTTTTTCAGTTACAATTTATGAGAGTGTCCTCAGTCCCTGTCTAATTCTACTTACCTGCTGGCGGGGCGGCTTTGTCATTTCTCAGGGAGAGCTGCTGTTCTCATTGTCTGAACTTTATTAAACCCTCCTCTGCAAGAATGAAGAGTTCCTTAGCCTCAGATATTTTCTCCTCTTTATGTGGGCTTGGTGAAACTGTGCTCAAATCAATTTCCACCCACTCTTCTCTAAACCATTTTCTTGGGCTTTTTCCCCCCCTCAGAACTATTATTACAAAAAAAAATATTTACACCTTCTTCTCTGCCCCAAATTATCTCTCAGAGTTCCTTTGTGTCTTCTCTGGGTACTTATCAGTGTTGAATATAAGTTTGAATCTTGTTGGGAATATGAACAAAAATATTAAAATGGATAAATGGAAATTTGAACCTGCGGTTTCACTTACTATTTCTTCTAGTGACAGAGAAGATAAAATATTTTTTATTTGTATGAAGTCCTTGCTGGTTTTTTTAAAAGCTTTTTTTTTAATCTGCTGTTCACTTCCCTTCTGAAAACACCTCTCTAAGGAATTGAGGCAGAGGCTGGGTTTACACAGACATTTACACACACGTGAAGTGGAAATGGAAATCCTCCGCAAACCAACAAGTCAATTAATGTCCTGTGTCAAGTCAGGTAAAAGAAAGATCATTAACTCTCCTCTAGCTGACATTAATAGTGTCATCTTCAGTGCAAGTGTGAAAGATCTAAGCTAAGGCAGCACACATGATCTTAGTTATAGGGCATCACTGGTGGAAGAGAAGAGTCCATGGGTGCACCTTCCTGGGGAGTAAGTTAGACAGCTACTCTTCCTGCCTTGAATTAATCCCAATAGCAGGACACATTTAAATGATCCGTGTATCTTCTGCTGTTTCTCCCCTTTCCCCTCCTTCATGTTTTATAATCTTACTTTTCTGCTTCTTCGTGGGAAGTTGGAGGTCGCTGTTCATGATTTATTTCCTTGTGGCAGCTGGCAAGTCTAATTTGATGTGATTTCTTTGGTGGTTAATAAAAACCAGACTGTATGTTAAAAAGCATCTACCAGCCAAACAATGGCTAAATTGAATTTGAAAGTAGGGGTATTTAAATGCATAGGGAAATTTAGCATGTCTGTCATTGGCCCATGTAAATGGGTTGATGATTTCTGAACAAAATTATGAGTTTCCATTTTTGGGCGTACACAGAGGAAGAAATATAGCCAAGCGTGGAAGTATACAGGTCATTAGAGAGCTTCAGAATAGCCATTTCAGCTGCTTTCCCTACTTAGGAATCCCATCAAAAATTTCCCTTTGTTTCCTCATAGCAGAAGGAGTGGGAAGAACAAGCCCCATTTGCTAGTATTTGTCTCTTGAAATGAAAAGCACAACGATTAAGGTGATGCATGTAGACACACATCCACAGTGATCAGAGCAAAGAGACTTTTGATGCTGATACCTGTGGTTCATAAAGGTCCTATTACGGAGATTCCCACAGCCATAAATCCTGAAAGAAATCGTACCTGGGAAATGAGCAGGGGTAGTAGTTCAGAAAAACACAAAAGTTGTTGTTTGCTCCTCTTTATTGTCACTTTTGTGATCTCAATTCACCAGCTGCTTTGCAAGTGGGGAACGTGCGACCTGCTAATGCTGCATGACCCCAACACCTGAATCTTGCTGAGTAACCTCTTTCTGCAAGCCTGATTGTTTGCATGCAAGCTCCTTTCTTCATCTGCATAACTAGGTTTTACTCCAAAGACAGCCTGGGGGAATGAACCTTGCTTCTCCTAGCCCAGACTTAGTAGAGTCTGCCACTTTGGGAAGAAGGCTTAAACTGAAGTTGAGCACTTCACAGGCATCCCAGAAGAAGTCAGATGAGAAGGGACCTCAGGAGGTCCCTAGGCCAGCCTTGAACTAGAGACAACATGATACAAGATGATACAAGATCAGGTTGCCCAGGGCTTCAACTGGGTCTTGAATACTCCAAGGAGGGAGATCCTCTCTGGGATTGTCACACAGTAACTTCAAGTTAGAATCTGGTCTCACATCTAACCACAATGGAACATGACTGCTGAGTTATGAACGATGGACTACGGAAATTGCTTCTGTCAGACGGAGGCTTGAGTGATTTCAAGGACAGAGTAGTCGGCATTTTAAAACTCTGCATTTACCTGTTTGCAACTGAATGTTTAACGGACTCCAATCCAGCTTTGCCTGCAACGTGATTTATGTTGAATAGCATCCTGTGACTTGGTCCTGAAAAATAACACATACTGGCAGTTTGGCTTTCAAAGGTTCAACCACAGATCAAGTTATGCATGTCTAACAGACTTTGACATTTACTTAGATAAAGTGCCAATCATTTAAGGAGAGATCACAGGCTTTTCCTCCCGTCTAGAGGCCTTCATTGGAATTGGGTAAAAGCAAAGCCAGTCATCCTGCTTACTGAAGCTTTCAGAGGGGAAAGGGGTGATTTACCCTCATTCTGTGTATCTCTATGCACATTGGAGCCTGCAGCTGTGAAGAGAACTGTGCCATCCCTCTTCTGAACAATTCAGAAGCCTCTGTGCTGTGACATGGTGCAAGAAAGCACTTGTGGTTTGGAATAGCCCCCAAATTATTTCTAGCCCAGAGATGAGTCCTCACTTGCTGACCTCCCATAATGCCCAAGTGCTGCAACGTGTCTCACAAGTGTTTTACTTGCTGTAAGATTTTAATGAATTGCCTTTTCCTTGCTCCGTGTTTCATCTTGCCTTTGGAACTCCATTCTGTGTTTAATAACTCAAAAAGCCTTGCAGAAATCTATACATCATTATAATTATTATTATGGGCAGATAAACTGTCATATAAGCATCTACTCTTCCTTCTCCTATTATTTCCTTTCTAGTGGAAGAAATGTCTTCCACTCTTGTCCATACTGTACTGTCAGTTTTATGTTCACTCTTTCACCTTTCTAGAAGGCTATTTAGCTAGAGGTTCTCAACAGCTG
>VZRU01000060.1:166876-184067 GCA_013398155.1 Pedionomus torquatus | reverse complement strand
ACCCCGTCTCCTCCCCTGCCCTCCGTCAGGGCGGAGGCTGGAGGAGCTGAGGAGTTGGGAGCACCAGGTGGCGTATCCCCCCTGAAGGGCTGGGGTTTGTCTCTGTCCTACCCAGGGAGCAAGTGTCTGCCTGTGTTTCCATCCTGGAGAGGCTCCTGCAGGCCCTGGACCCGGTCTACGTGATCCAGAACCTCAGAGAGGAGCTTCAGAAAGGGCTTTTCCACGCCGATGACTCCGTGAAAATCCTCACCATATCTCAGGTACGGGGTTTTGCTCCGGGAGGAGGGGACAGAGCTCTGTCTTGAGCAAGGCTGGCTTAGTCCTGATCTGTTACTGTTGTTTCATGCCCTAATTTGTGACAAAAGCACTACATCAAGTGCTCTCTGTGGGAATTGTGCTCTTACGTACTCATGAAATTCGGGATAAATACTGTGCAGTGTGTTCCTATATAATGCTTTATAATGTCTCTGTTAAACTTAATGTATAAAACTGTGTGTTGACAGAAGTAACTTGTAAATTAATCTTCCGATGTGTTCTGGATAAAGCTTTCTAAGGCAGTGCTGGCAACAGGTGCTATAAGGATCAAATGCAGCAACATTTTAATATTCAGGATACTTTGAACAATATTATGGAAACACTGAAGAGGGGTAGGCTGTAGTAACTGCACACTTGTTACATTAATTTAAAAGAATAGAATTGTAGAACCGTGTAGTTCTGGTTGGACTTCTGGAGGCTTCAGGTCCAGCCCCTAGCTAAAAGCAGGGCCATCTTGTGGTAGGCTGCTCAGGTTATTGTCCCCTTGAATTTTGAATATCTGCAAAAATGATGATTCTGTCTGTCTGGGTAGCAGTTGCAGTTCCTGAATGTTCTTACAGTAGAAAAAGTTTATTTTAATGTTGTTTTCTATAATTATTTAATCACATCTTTAGGTTGGGAGGATTGTTGAAAATTCAGAGGCTGTTACAGAAATTCTCAACAGCCCTGAACTGTTACGGCAGATAATAAATTGCATTGGTGGAGAGAAGATAGCAGTGGCTAAAGAGGTAAGCGTTGATTTCCTTTTTTCCTTTCTTCTACAAGGTGATGTAGACACTGCACAAAACACCATTTCTTCTGTGTCTGCGACGACAGTCTCTGCTCATCTTTGCTCTTCTTTCTTCCTCGAAAAGAGACCTTATGTTGCTTGAAAGATGTTGTTATTCTTAGCATGCAAAGTCCAGAAGTTAGTTTGATGTGATAGAAAATTTACTTAGAAATGTTCTCTTCCAGTAGCTGTTGATGCCAAAATGAACTCATAGATCTGAATTTAATGCTAGAGTCTTAGTTCATGATAACCATAACTAGCTCTTTCCAGTGATATGCTAATTCTCATTGAAAAGTGACTTGCAATTAAAATTTTAGATGTGTAACATGATTGAATATGTTAGTAAAGAACAGTGAAACTAAGTCAGGTTGTGTTAGATTTTCTTCTTTGTGTTTTTCTTATACTATGTTGCTGTTTCTGTTTCCAGGCCATCAAATCTCTCTCAAGAATAGCACAGACGCAAGATGGCTTAGAGGCTTTATTTGTGAGCAATTTGTTGAGCGACTTGAAAAATGTCATGGCAACAAATGATATTGTTCGATACAGAGTATATGAGGTAGGAATGCCATCTGTGTTAGCATTTGAATGACAACATACTGCATTTCTCCTGGACTGGAGCTCTGAATTGCAATCTGGATTTTATGGCTTGTTTTTATATTATTATCAGTATTCATCACTGCTTTGCAGACTTTCCTTCTTGTCTGTGTTTTGTTAAGACAAGAAAGGAAGAGTACAGCAGCGGGGATCCTCTGAAGAAAAGATGGCAGTGAATAGAAATCAAATGTGTGTGCTGTCAACTTGGAATTCCTTATGAGCTTGTTTCAAGCAAACATTTAAGTTGATTATGAAAATGTCGTTAAATTCTTTATTTAATCTGTGTAGGGTTCGTCAAGGTTAGAAGATGTATTTGGCTGTTACTGTGAATTGTTAACATTTAGTTAATTTTATACAGTACATTAATTAAACATTTAATTGTCTTTATAAACCGACTTTTTTTCTTTTCTGTGCTTTTATTTAGTTAATTGTTGAGATTTCTTCGGTGTCAGCAGATTCTCTAAATTACTGCGCAAACAGTGGGTTGATAGCAGAGCTAATTGGAGAGCTGACTGGAGATGATGTGCTGGTCAGGTATGCTGGTGGTGAATTTCCCCATGAGATTTTGCCCCATGGTTTAAACTCCGAAGTTCAGTCTTAAAATAAGCCTTTAAACACATTTCTTTGTGTTTCTCCTCAAACTCTTTCCAGGAAAACATTTTATCTGTCTCTTCTTAAACAGCCTGGGGTTTAAAATACTGGGTACTTAAACGTGAGAACCAGGATGAAGCTTCCCCAGTATGCTGGGAGAATTGTAACTCTGGCCTGAAATGTAAACACTTTAGAACTCTTTCCAACTCTACACCCAAAGTAAGATAGTGAGGTGAGGTTGGAGGGAACTTGAACAGTTGAGATAGCTTAGTTATTTTTTGTCCTAAGGGTAAAACCCCTGGTTTTTCTTACTTAACTGAGTACTCTAAAAAAGCCAAACGCCTGAAATAGGCTAAAATAACTGCTTGTCTGTTACAGAGCTACATGCATAGAGATGGTGACCTCCCTGGCCCATACTCCACATGGGCGTCAGTACCTTGCTCAACAAGGAGTTATTGATAAAATTTCCAACATCATCGTTGGTGCAGAGTCTGATCCTTTCTCAGGCTTCTATTTGCCAGGTGACATCATGCATTTCTCAGTTCCAGTGTTTGCTTTTATTAAGGGGTTACATTGAGAGAACTGTTAAGCCTGTTTTGTAAGCTCATGTTTTCTTGAATGTTATTAGCTCATATTATTTTGAATGTTTTTGAGTATTTTATTGAATATTTTGATGTACACACACAATGCTGAAGGACGATCTAATTAATGAATAATATTACTCATTAATAATGGTAGTACTGATGAAATGCCCAGAGACTGCAATATAGGTTTGAAGTGTCTTCTGGGTTGGTTTTTTTTGTGTGTGTGTGTTTTTTTTTTTTTCTTTTAAATTAATCTAAGAAGGCAGCTGTAACTTCACAAATTAAGTAACTTTCAAAATGCTGACTGATTCCTTAGTTCTGTCCTTACTCTGATGCCTTTCACAAACAGTACTTAGATTTAATAGCACGAATTTAGCAGTGAAACAATCTAATTTTAATGTATGTTTAATTTTGACATTGCTAAAGTTACTGTTCCTCCACTCTGAATGCTTTTTCTTGTCTTGTTCTCTCAGGATTTGTTAAATTTTTTGGAAATCTGGCTGTTGTAGACAGTCCTCAGCAGATCTGCGAACGATACCCCGTGTTTATGGAAAAAGTGTTTGAAATGGCAGAAAGTCACGATCCAACCATGATTGGAGTGGCTGTGGACACGCTGGGAATCCTGGGATCAAACGTGGAAGGCAAACAGGTTTTACAGAAAACTAGTTAGTATCATTATTTTTTTTCTTCAGTGAAACTGTTCAGAGGATTCAAAGTAGGTGCCAGGTTTCCTGCTGCTAGTCCGAGCTTTCGGGTTTTTAAGTGAAAAATCTGTATTAGCGGATAATAATTGGAGTGTTGTAGAAGGGGATTGAAGATTTCTAACTACAAGCATCCACACTTCCCAAGCTGACTCAGTTATCTGTGATACAAGTTCCTTTTTGGAAACGTTTGGATAGCGTGCAGAATTAATGTAAAAGCTTTGGAGTTGTCTATCTTCGATCCATGTGAAGCAAAGAGAATCTTACACTGGGTTTACTATAGTAGGTTAAGAAGTTGTCTGTCTCGGGTTTAATGTACGATGCTTTTTCTACCAGCTAGTGTAGTATAAAGTGGCTGATGGGGAAAATTTGTACTCCTGTAGAGGTCTGTCTGAATTAATTAAAAATAATTGGTTTTTACTTTCAAAGGAACTAGATTTCAAAATCTGTTAAAGCGAATAGGGCACCAGGCCAAGAATGCCCCCACGGAGTTACGACTTCGGTGCTTAGATGCAATTTCATCTCTTCTTTACTTGCCTGTAAGTTTGTGGTTTGGTTCCTGTTGTCTTGTCTCTCCTTGTGGCTTGTTTTTTCTTTTTTGAATCTATGAGAATTCAATTACTGGGTGAAGGTCTCTTGCAGCATTTAGCTGAGGTAGAAGTGGTAGTTTTCTAGCATTTGGACTTTGTTTTGAAATTCCCTGGTTTATTTGTTTGCTTAAAGCTTGAGTTTTTGTAAGAAGCCAGGTATCTGTTTATAAAACATGAAACCCAGACATCACTGACAAGGGAATGAGAGGAAACAATTTGATATTCTTGTGCTTTAAAGAGCTGGTGGAAAACTGCTGTAGTCCCCGTGTTTGTTCTTTAGATCTGGTATTAGTAGTGTCACTCTAAATGAGTGAGTGACCCATTTTCATTTGTCTTGCAGAACCGTGCTCCAGCACAGCACTTATCTTGTGTGTCAGAATCAATTTATTTCATCCTCCAAGCTAAATGAAATATAGGCAGACTTTCTTTCATTTGTGAAGTTTGAAGTTGAAAATTTAAACTTAACTAAGTTTAAATCTCCTGCTGGTTTGTTTTAAATAACTTCCTTCGCTGTTGGATATATACTCAAAACTTGAACGCTTTGCGTGATCCTGATCAAACTCTTTTATTTCTGCGTATTTCTCTGACCTGTATAGCCAGAGCAGCAGACAGAGGACCTCTTAAGAATGACTGAATCATGGTTCACATCCTTGTCAAGCCAGCCCTTGGAGCTCTTCAGGAGCATCAGCACCCAGCCATTCCCTGACCTGCACTGTGGGGCTCTGCGGGTCTTCACTGTAAGTGCTGTTTGTTTTTAAAGATCAGGTAGCGAATTGTGTTGCCGTTTAGTCACAAATAATTAAGTGAATGCCACAGACTTCTTGTTGAAGCCCTGAAGCAATCAGAAATAAGGCTTTTTTTGTTGTGCCACACTTGCCTTCACTATTTCAGTAACACAGCAGACACGTTCTGTCTGTGATGCTTGTTTTGTTATATACTGGAGAGAAAAAAAACCCAGGCATCAGCTCTGCTTAGGGTGCTGTTTTGCTATCGGAAGCACTGCTGTGATAATTACTTAAACTTTACAGATAAGCGCTGACCTGCACTCGTTTTCCAGCCTTAAGCCCTGCTGCTTGATTTGAGTGGGGATTGTGTAACTACTGAGTAGAATGAATACTCCTATTTCATTCTTTCAAAATGCTTTCTGCAAAGCTGTGTAACTTTTTGTGGTTTTTTAGAATAAGACGTTTTTCTCTCTCCCCTCTTCTGCCTTCATGTTTAGGCTATTGCGAATCAGCCGTGGGCCCAGAAGTTGATGCTCGACACTCCGGGGTTTGTGGAGTACGTTGTGGACAGATCCGTGGAGCCTGACAAAGCTTCGAAAGATGCCAAATACGAACTGGTTAAGGCCCTTGTAAACTCTAAAACAATCGCAGAAATCTTTGGAAACCAGTATTACTTGAGGCTTAGGGCTTACTTACGTGAAGGCCCTTATTATGTGAAGGCCGTTTCTACTACAGCTGTGGAAGGAGCAGAGTAACGTCATTGGTGTCTTAGTTCCCCTTCTTGCAAACCATGTTACTGAAATTGGTGTTAAGATTTAAGGTGTAACGACTCTCCCTGCTGGAGTCTCTTGAGATTGTCTCTTTAAAGGAGTGTGAGGCTGTTTGGCTTCCTTGGAAATGAGGGTGATTCAGAGCAAATCAAAACCTATAGGGCACAGCATAATTTCCCCTAGAATGTCACGGCAGAAGCTCTGTGCGTGGTGAGACAAGTCACCAAGGTAAGCACTCTCGGCTGCTGCCTGTCTTATATTTTGCAGAGATGAATCAGTGTTTAGTTAAACTGTTCTTGGGTTTGGAGTTCCTGTGGTATTTTCTTCCGTAGATCACAGTTCAATTAAAAAGCCCAAACACCAGAACACCTTGAGGTTTGTAACCTCAGATGCTGCCATAGTTTTTCCTTTTTTATTATGATTATGGGTGGTTTTTTTTATATCTGCCAAATTTGGCACTCGCCTGGACTGCGCTCATATCTGCCAGAAACCCTGTTGCTAAGAAGAAGGTAGTAACATTCTGTCCACACGAGGGAGTAAGAACTGGATTTGCTTCTATTTTCAACTTGCTGGATGTGGATCTTGCTCGAATAAATAATCCTGAATATTGTTTACATTTTATGCTGAGAACGAAAATAAGCTTTTAGCCCTTCTAAAAACAAAGAAATGCACACTTTTTCCTGTATAAAACCAAATTGGGAACTCTCTACCTTGTTGACTGTGACTTGGTAGGACAGCTCAGTTTACTGCCTCAAAAGGAGGATGAGCTACAGCACTACAAGCCTACTTCAGAACCCATTCTTAAATTGTTTACAATATTTTTTAAGATCGTTTTTTTTAAATGGAGTTAAGCGTTATTTAAAAAAAAAAAGGTACATTTTTAGTTGCTTGAGTACTTGAATAGAAGCAGCGAGAACGTAAAGCTTTCATGTTTTGAGGGCACGAGCTGTAGTGGGAGCATGGAATGTGGTACCTTAGGAAGTTGTGATCTCTTGAAGCCGGTCAGCGTCCCAGCGGGTGTCGTGCCAGACCAGCTGGGTGCTCGAGTGACACAGAATGCCTTTGTCCATAAAAACAGACCATAGTCTACTTCCTACAGAAGGATTATGCTGGTTTTTGTTGAGGGTGTAAGAGAAAAAGCTGAGGAATAGCTGGAGGGAGGGGAGCATAATAAAACATGGAATTACTACTTTGGGGCTTATTTTTTAGTAATGTGTCAAGTCAGGAGTATCTCTATGGAAGGTACTTGCCCTGTGTCTGCTCCAACGAGGGGAGTGGGATGATCTGGTGGTGCAGTAACTCTCGTCTCGTCGCGCTGGGCTGCAGCAGAGGTGGTGGTGGTGGTGGTGGTTGAGGGTCAAAGTGGGCTCAGAGGAGCCCTGGGTAGTTGAGAAGATCCCTCGATGTTTCATGACCTGGCTGAGCGCAGGTGATCTGTCTCCCCGCTTATCAGCTAATGTGTATGAAAGTTGTCGTCCAACACTGTACTGCTGCTGGTGCTTGCATCCTAGGTGTGCGTAATAAACATCTGCAAGTGAAAAACGTGGTGCACGGTGTCTCGTTTGTGACCAGAGAGAGAGCACGGAATTTTCAGGAATCCTGCACCCAGGAAAAAAAAAAAACAAACTGAAAGTGCTAAAAAGGGAATGGAAGAGTGCAGAAGCCCTTAGTTTGCACTTGTGCTGGGCAGTTCAGCTTTGTTATTTTAGGTGGCTTTGTGTGCTGGTAGCTCTGAGCCGTATACTGAAATCTCAGTAAAAGAAATCAATATAGAAACCTTTTCTGCAATTCATGAGTCTCTTCCGTGTGTGTTTTCAGCTGTTGCTTTTAAAGGCCGCTCTTTGTGCTGAGTCTTTGGCATCTGCTTTGCGTGGTGCATTTGCCAAATACAATATTTTAGAATACACAGAGATGCCAAACAAGGGAGATTTTTTAAAAATATATGTATATGCACATAGGCTTTATTTTGTTGAGGTTTGAGCTCAAAATTCTGATTAATTGATCAGCTGCTTTCCCTTTATTACTCGCGTGGAGTTCCCTACCCCTCCCCTGGGTTGCTGTGCCATTTACATGCTGGTGTATCTTACGTGGAATGGGGGAATTTGAGCGTGTTGCCCCTGTCTTTTTTTCCCTGTGAAATAAACTGAGGCTAGAACAGGGATAGAATGGTGGAGAATGAGAGGTGAGGGAATGTGCTAAACTNGCGTGGAGTTCCCTACCCCTCCCCTGGGTTGCTGTGCCATTTACATGCTGGTGTATCTTACGTGGAATGGGGGAATTTGAGCGTGTTGCCCCTGTCTTTTTTTCCCTGTGAAATAAACTGAGGCTAGAACAGGGATAGAATGGTGGAGAATGAGAGGTGAGGGAATGTGCTAAACTTGATTTTTTTTTTTTATTAAAAAAAAAAAAACAAACCAAAAACGAAAAACAACCCAAAAACCAAATCCAAACAAACTCATCACTTGACCCTGGTTCACAAGCAGCGTAACCTGGTACTGAAGCAGCGTCCGTCCTTCAGGGCACGCTCTGGTTCCTCCTGTCACAGCCGAGCGTGTAGCTGGCCCCTCGGAGGTGCCCGCCTCTCTCTTCCCACGTGTGCCCACCACAGCAAACCCAAGCTCCCCGGTTCCTCTTCTCGCTGCTGGAAGAGCCGATGAGGTCGAGTGAATCCAGAGGATGCAGGCCCGGCTGGGACTGTGTTCTCTGCCTGGTTCCTACTTTGGGGAATCTCTACAGGATTTCCCAGCTCACTGGGAAAAATTATTTAATAATTTAGTAGGTCACTGGTGAATTTGCTCTGACTGGTTCTCCGGCGCCTTGCAGTGTTGAGCTGCTCGTGTCAGTGTCTCTGATACCGTGACTGACAGAAACACAGGGTTCTTGAGCAGAGAAGGTGGGTTTCTTGCCTAGAATCTCCCCGGGTGCTTTACCGAAGCTGTTCCCATGATGGTTCTACGTCTGTTCCCACTCTGAGCTGTGCTGTGGTTTCACTGGTACCGTAAATCGGGCCGCTCTGAAGCTGTTCCCTTTTGTGGACGGAAAAATTCCCTTCTGTCACAAAATACTTTGGAATTAAGCGATACCTTACTTGGGTAAAGAACGCAGGAGTTCTGGCATGAGGTAGAGGACTTCAAAAGTGTGGAAAACACTGGATGCGGGCGAAGTTGATGGAATATTCTTTTTTTTTCTTATTTTTTTTTTTTAACCTGGGTGCATGCACTTGTATGTACTCCTGCAGCCAGAGGACACCTGATTCTGCTCCGTGACGCTACAGCATTGAGGATCCGTTTGCTGTTGAAGAGAGCTGTTACTGAAGAGATGGTTATTACTGAACGTTAACGGGATAAAACAGCCAGGAAAAGAAAATCCAGGCTTTCTCCACGGAAGTTAAATCTTAATCGGTGAAATGAAAAACCTCGGTTTTAATTCTCTCGAAGTTAAACTGCTTGAACTTACCAATATAGGTCAGGACCCTGCAGGACACCAGACTGTAGTAAGTTTCCAGTAACGAGCAGTCTTTGCCATCCGTTGTTTCTTTCCAGTCTTTAAATAACTCGTCCTCTTTCATGTTGGAAGAGGTGAAAATGAATTTATAGCAGCATCGATTGTAGCTGATGTGCTTTTCCCCGGAAAACCGAGAGCTGTGGATGGGGGTGATGCCAGCTCTCTTGGCGCAGATTCCGACGAAGGCGTCGGGGGGCACTGAAAGTGGCGCCTCCTTTGATGCCACGTAGACCTTGCAGGCGACGTCCTGGGACATGACGAAAGCACTCCCTTGGCAATAATCGGGGTAAAACTCCTCGGCGTATCGATGGGTGGGAACAAAGCCAGGGCTTGCGGGGTCTCTGTCGGGCACCGCTTGATGGACGACCCTCCCGATGTACACGTCCTCCAGCTGCGTTAAGCCAAGCAAGTATCCAGCCAGGCTCGGAACCCCCACAAACACGTCTTCGTCTGCTTTGAGAATGTACCTTGCCTGGGGACAGAAAGTCACTGCCCACTCTATGCTCATCACCATCTTCTGCGTCTGCGTCTCGGGAGAATCGATGAAACTGCCTTCAATAACGTCTCGGTGCTTTCGAGACTCTTCATCGATCTCCAGCTGGGTGGCTACCGAGGTTGGCTTCCCTAAAGCAAACAGGGTAAGGACGGCATAACCGCTGTCTGTCGCGTTGCCCCACGTCTGCCTGATCACGTCGCGCCTTGTCCTGTTTTCTGGGCCACTGAAGACAAGAATGAGTAAAAATACCTCTTTATTGGAGCACGTTGCTGCGCTGCTGACAGCGTAAGAGAGATTGGCCTTTAGAGGATTCATATCCAGCTTCCTGGCCCTCTCCCTGATTTCAAGAGCCTTTGCATCGGTGTAAGAAAGAGGCAACGATCGCAGGAAATATTCCTCCAGTAAATCCGCTCCAAAAAGCAGCACGTGGAAAAGCAAGACGTTAAAGAGGATGAAGCACCACTGGTGAGTCCGGAGCCTGCAGGAGGTCAGCTGGAGAAGAGAAGACATGGACACTGAATCCCCTTGCTACTAGAAGAGAAAGGCTTTCCTTCATTTTAAAATATGTTTGTGGGGACAATCCCAACTCGTCTTTGTATTATTACTGTAAGGCTCTTTTCCTCCTAGAAACTTAAGCAACCCTACTCCTTGGGGCACAGCGAGATCCCAAGCTGTGGAGGACATCCATCAAGCTTGAGGAGGACAGTACTGTGCTGTAATTTAGAAGGCTCTTTCCCATGCATCAGTGTGTAGGAATAATAAGGAATAACTCACTGTTCATATTTTCTGGCTTATTTTAACATGTCGGGTCGTCAGTAACAGCTTAATGAGGACCTGTAAGGTTAAAATGTGTCCTCAAAGGAGAGCCTTTGGTGTTTGGCCTGACAATGCCATAGGAAAGCAGGTAAGGTAAGAAGGCAAAGGGAAAGCCTCGAGCCAGAGCACTTACCTGCATGGTGGTGGGAGTTCTCCCTCCAGCAGGGTCTGTGTTAGCGTTGGAGGCAGTTCCTCCCCGCAGAGGCTGTATCTGGGTCTGCAGGATCCAGTTACTGCCCGCTACCCAGAGATTGTGGCTTCCACCTCACCTGCCCTGCGGGGAGGAAAGATGATCCCGGGGGATGATCGTGTTGCAGCCGCATAAAACACACAGCAAACAAAGCTCTAGCCTTTGCCTTTATTGATTTCTGACACTCGGGTCTCTGAGAAATACAGCAGTGAAGCAGCTGCTCGAGCTCACTGGTAAAAGGCATCCTTGGGTACCATTGTGAAGCTGTGCTGGGTTTGTAGGTGTCTTTTTTTTTTTTACAGCTGTGCCATTTTGGTGTTGTTTCCCCATCTGGGGGGGGTCTCCCCTGTGCTGAGCACTCTGCATCTCCTGAGATGGAGGTTCAATGTCTGAACTTGTGGATTTGCCTTGTGTGGGGCCTCTGAGGAGGCGGAGGATGCCTGAGGGTGGTGGGCGAAGCTGGTCCAGGCTGTCTCCAGGGCACGGGGAGCAGGGAGAGGGGTACAGAGAGGTTTTTCCTGTGCTGGGGCTGGAGCTGCAGAAACCGTGACTCCCTCCATGGCTCCTGCAGCCAGGGAAGCCCAGAGCATTGTTTGGTACCAGGTGTATTTTCAATGGTCCCCTGGGAGCAAAGCATGAAGGGGCTGTGCAGGGGCAGCTGGTGGTTCTCAGCCAGAGGGCTTGTGGCCAGGAGACTGGGGACATTTTGGTCTGTCCCCCCCACCTCTTGCCCCTCCAGCATCCATTTACTGAAGCAGGGGTGTGAATCCTAACAAGCTGTGATGATGTTCCTTTACTTTCTGGCAGCGCAATATCATCCCATGGTTTTAAATGATGGCTTTATGGTTTTGTAGTGGCTGCATATCCTGGTGAAGAGCTGTGCTGATCTCCCCCTGGGCACCCCTTCAGCGGTGGCCTCGGCTGCGCCGGATCCTCCATGTGTTAATGTTGGCAGAGCCACAGGCTGCGCTCGAGCTTTGGGGGCCGGGGAGCTGCGGGGGACTGGAAGTGCTGGAGAAGGGAGTGCCAAAGACACCACAAACAGGATGGAGGTGTCAGCAGGGGAGAGAGTTGAGTTTGGCAGCGGGTCTGCAAGCCAAGGGGCCTGGGGAGAGGGGCTTTGCTGGTCCCCACCAGCCCCCTGGGGAGGGCAGGTGGAGGGGGCGGATGATGGCAACGATGCTGTTTGATGGGCGAATTGTGGCGGGAGGTGTCAGCCTTCATCAGCCCAAGCGTGGGAACTCTAGCCTCTGTGTGAGAGCAGAGAGGTAGTGATTTAGTTTTTTTTTTAATTTTGAAAAGATTTCTCATGGGTAAGGGTCCGTTTCTGTTGCCGCATCCTTGGGTGAAAGGTGCAAGGAGAAGGTGGCGTTGCTGTGGGTTGCTGGAGCTTTGTGCCTTCCCAGGGTGAGATGCTCTGACCATTGCAGTCCTACCTGAAGCGTCCTCTGGGGACCCTGTGTCATCCAAACATCCCTGGGAGATGGAGAAAAGTTTTGATTTCTGGCTTGGGGTGACCAAGGGCAAATCCCACAGCCCTGGCTGAGCCCCACAGCCCTCCCAGTACATGCCCCTGGGTCCGCAGCAGCCGGGGGAGATCTTTGCCATGTGTGTTGGGAAATCTGCATTGGTGTAGAGAGTAGCTGGAATTACAGAAGAAAGCAGGTCCCCAAAATGTGGTCACGGCTTGGGAGTGCATCGTGCCCCTCTGAAAGATGACACAGCACGTGTGTCCCAATGCAGACCTCGGCTTTAGGCTCTCCGAAAAGGAGAAAAATTCCTTTTGCAAAGCTTGTGTGTCAGCTGGGCTCCAGCTTCAGCTGGACCAGCCTCACAATCGTTGCAGTCCTTGCAGAAGTCGTGCTTTGAAGCTTGGCAAGCTGTCAGCATGGGAAATGTCAGTTAAACGCGTTCTCTGAAATAAAAAGCTAATACAGAAATATTTTTCATGTATAATAATATAGCACTATAGCCCTAGATACCCAATCTGGGGAAAAAATTCCTCCTTTGAAGATGCTCTGTCTCCAGCTAAACCATTTAATAAGCAAATAAATACTAGCATTTGAAAACGCTTCCATTAAAAATATTGGCTTTCCCAATTGCGCGTTTTTAGAAGAATAATAAAACCCACATGTGTACCATCCCTGTTGCAATTACGCACAGCGTGGTGCTTGCAGCACTTCTGAAGTCATCTCGTCAGCACTGCTTTGTGGTGGCAGCAGGGACTTCAAACAGTCGCCGGTTATCACGTATATAGGTTTAACACCACACAACCACAGCTGGGGTGTGGGCAGCTCTCGGATGCAGGGCTTTGTTTGTCTGAAGAGCCTGGCTGAGTCCAGCGGGAGAAAGCTGGGGAGAAACAGGCATGAAATGACTACTTGAAGGGTGAAATAACTGATCTGGAGTGCCACAAACCTTCTCGATTTCGGGCAGTTTGCCTGGGGGTGATCTCTCAGTTGCCTTTGAAACCCGGGCCCTGGGCAAACATAACACGCAGCTGCTTATGCATGACCTTATCTCACTTCTCAGATGGGTAAAGTCAGGCATGTTCAGGTAAAACCTCACTCCCAGTGAGATCCAAGAGTTTCCAGAAGGATGAACTCAGGATCCCTGCAGTGACTGAAGTGGAGTGCTGTTCCTTCACTTAAACCCTGAAAAATCTTGTAGGTATAAATTGGGGAACCAACTGGGAAAGAGGGTTTTCCTGATCTATAGGGGGGGCTACCATTTGCTTTATCTGAGATGTTTTCATATTTTCATTGAATTTTACATCCAAGCAAATCTCATAAGGGGAGCAGGGATGTGCCGATAATGCTGTTGACAGCTTCATCTACCATATGAACAGTGAGTGCTTGGACTGAAGGATGCTTGGGTTTGATTTTTCAGAGAGGACAGGGCCCTGAATTCCTGTGATACCCAAAGATAAAAGCAGAGACATGTGCAGGGTGGTGGGAGATGCTGTTGGGCAGGATGAGCCCGGGGCTGGTAGCCATGGTGCAACGCGCTGTAGAGGAGCAGCCGTACCCAACAGCTCCTTAAAATGTCTTTTAAAGCCTCCTGGCTTCCCTCCCGAAGCTGAGAACATTTGGAAGGGGGGAGCAGAGCCCGGCTTGTTTCAGTTCTGCTCAACTCCGCTTCATGAAAATGCGAAGGCTTTGGATGACGCACCGTTCTCAGGCGATGGTGCGGGCAGATGGGGTTTATTGGAGAAAACCAATGAAAATTGGTGTCTCCAATATAGAAGCCCGAGCTCTGTCTGCCCCAGGTGTCCCTGAGATTGCTCCATGCCACAATCTGTCCTTCCCTGCAGGGTGGACATCCCTCTCCATCCCCACCATGCGCCCCCCGCCTCCAAGGTTCTTCCCAAAAGCTGGGTTGATTCCTGCAGTTGGGATTTCAGACCTTCGCTCAACTCCTGCTCCAGAGACACGTCAGTGCCTGTTCGTGTAGCCCACTTGTTGGCAGGCGACTTCCTCACACAATGGCCTCTTTCCCGAGGAATTCCCCGTGCCCTCACCAGCCACTTGTCTTAAGGGTCAGAGATGACCCCTGTCACAAGGCACCCTCTGCCAACCACAGGGTTCTGCCAGGTCCCCAACCGGGATGCTCCCAGGAGCACAAAACACCTTCCTCGTGTTTCAGACCCTGCCCGGAGGGTCCCTTCTATTTACAACCTGCCTTTTGCTGTGTTTCACCAGTGCACGCAGACCCGATAGTGTGAGGGGCTGGGAAGTGACTCGTCTGTTTTTAAATCACAGCATCAGTTGCAATAAATAAAGGGAGACAATTGTTTAGGTCTTAGTCACCTAATAGCAATGTTTTTGCTTAAAGATATGATTCAGCTTTTGCAGGCAATCCTTTACCTTACGTTCTCCACCGGGCTTGGGAGATGATGGAAGAGGAGGCTTCACAAGAACTACACAGTGTGTGTTTCCTTTGGGTTTTGATATTTAACATCCTTTTGGGTGTTGCACGTAAGTAGAAAACTTAAGCCAGCAAACAGCAGTGCTGACACCCGAGACAAATAGACTGGCCCACTCCTCGTATAAGAACGAGGACGTCTTTTCTTCCTATTTAATGGCTCAGTTGACTAAGTTAAAAACATGGGTTTATAGCCAAGTTTGTAGCATTCATTTTTTCTTCGCCTCCATCAGTCGCAGGAGCTGCAGAGCTCAATCTTTTTGTATGGGTATGTTTGATTATTACTTCTGGAGTTTAACGACAGCTTTGACAACTAACTGCAGCTATGTTTCCTGACAAAGGCAGCTTAGACCCTCTGTGCATTCTGCAAGGGCTGCATTCAGCCTCTGAGACACCGAGCTACACGGGAGCCCAACGGAGAGAGCAGCAGCCTGTGAAAAATGCTGAGCTGCGAGGCCACAGAGCTCCGGCCAAGCTGGTTCCCCTAAGTTTGTTTCCCAGCCAAGAGGTCAGCTTCACAGAAGAGTGGCCTGTTTTGCAGTTGACCAGAATTTTTCCCCTCCTTATCAATTTTCACAGCCTTCCTTCACCCTGCCCTGGTGTTCCCTGCAGGCAGGCACAGGCTGCGTTTGTGCCTGGCAAACCCAGGTCCCACCTGAAATTCATTCGACACGCACAACACCTGAAGCGTTTGGAGCCTCGAATCAAGCTCAGTCTGCACCGATGATATTTGCAAGCGGGATCAGACTCAATAAGACGAAACTGCTGGGAAACAAGGAATTGTAGCATGGATTGTATTCTGTTGAGTGTTGCAGCAGAGGGGACCGGCTAAGCTAGACCCCATGCCCTTGAGATGCTGAACGGTGCCTTGGCTGAGAGCGCTGCCTTGCCTTCCCCACATAACCTTTTTGGGGTGGTGTGACAGCCCCAAGGCACCCACAGCACCCTGCCCCACACCTGAGCCATCTCTGGGGCTGAGGAGCTGAGCACCTGATGATGATTAAAGATGATGCTAAGTCATGGCAGCTGGCAAGAAAAAGCCTTTATCACAAAGTAGTGCTGGCCAGGACCCCAGTGACTTGTAAGAGTTTCCTGAGAGGTGAAGTTTACTGCTGTTGATGTTGAAAGAGAAGGGGCAGAGGAGAAGGGCAGCACCTCTGGTTGATGCTCAGGTGAGTGGGTGGAAAGAGGAGAGTGAGCAGAGCTCCCCAGATTCCCAAAGCCTTGAGGAGGAGGGGGAGAGCTTGGCTTGCCTCGCTTTTCAGGTGGAAAGGAAGAGGTGTTTTGTGCTGCGATTATGTCTTCATGGGGATAAAGCGGAGGATAAAAGCAGACTCGATTTAGTGGTGAAGAGGTAGGCTTTGCTGCGGCTGGGAACTGCAGTCAGACAAATCCTCGTTAGGAGGAGGGGGTGCAGCTGACTAATGAGCGGGGTGGCGTGCAGGGAAGCCACGGGAAAGGAGTACCGAGGGAGAGGTAGTGATCTCAGCATCCACAGATGCCTTCCTGGAGGTCAGGTGGTCCCGGGGCTGGCCAGGGTGGGATGCCACCACCTCCGTGTGCCAAAGGAGGGAAAGGAGGAGTGGATCAAGCCCTCTGGGCTCCAGTGCAGCCAGTGATCTGACAAGAGAGCGCGAAATAGTTTTGCTCAGCACCGTGAGGGAGTAGAAATCTGGCACGGACCCTGGCCTGAATGTCCATCCTTCCCACAGGCACCCAGCTCCCAACCACACCCAACCACCTGGGCTCTGGCTCTTACCTTGAGTTTAGGAAAAAAATCAGACTGTGCTCTGCCAAAAGGCAGAGGAAGAACAAGCAAGCTCAGCCCTGGGGGCCAACACTGCTCCCCTGATAGTCAGTGTCAGAGCATAAATAAGCACCCATCCTCTGGTCGTTCTCCATTTTACAATAAATACTATGCCCTGAAATACTTTCATGAGTTCAGTAATAGCAGGGCAAGAATAAAATGACCTACGTGGAAGGAAGGAAGGAAAGTATTTTGCATATTAGTCTGATAACTACAGGTTTTTAAGTGGTTCGTTATGGAAGATTCTCTTGTACTCATTTAGCAGGAGGGGAGGCAAAGGCTGCAAGCCCAGGGGGACTGATCCGAGCCGGAGCTGGGAGCGGTCCCTGGGTCTCCTTTCTCAGGTAGGATCCCAGCAAGTGCCTCCCAGGCACATCTCCATGGCTGGTCCATTGCCTGTGGCAGCGCCAGGGTGCAGGGCAGGTGGGACCAGGCTGACCTCGCTGCTCAAGCTGCAGCATTTGGGTGGGGACGTTCTCTTCTTCTGGCTCTTTCTCTTTCATTTTTTCATTTCTCTTTTCTCACCGTCCCCCACCCCCACCGTAACTGTTTTAAATAATTCCTCCTCCACGCCTGTGTTATCACCTAGCATGTGAATACGCTGCTGTGCCACCCACCCCTCTCCTCGCAGAGCTGCACGTTAACATTTTGCACCCGATAATGCGAGGCAATTAGTGAATGAAGAATAACTTTCCTCCTTAAAAGCATGATGGGTCGGGAAGTATCACAGGGCTGGATTGCATGGGGCGTATTAATTGCTTTTCTCTCAAATGACTCTTAGTGTAGGAGAGTCCATATGGAGAGAGGGGAGGAGG
>VZRU01000060.1:149794-165173 GCA_013398155.1 Pedionomus torquatus | reverse complement strand
AGGTTACCCAGGGACTGCTTCGTGCCGGCGTGGGGGGCAGCCGCGGGGACCCCCCCTCCCCGCCCAGAGCAGCCCCTTCTCTCCCGCCCCGTCGCCGCGACCCCGCGGGGGGAGTGGGGCCCGGCCCGGCAGGACCCTCACCTCCCCACCGCCCTTTCCGTGCCCACAACCTGGAAAAAAGTTTCTGCGACACTTCCAGGACCGGCTGGAGTCCCCTGCGAACCTCCCTCTGGGCAGCGTGGTCTTGGGAAGGGGTAGTTAGACCCCCTGCCTGGGTGCAGGGCACGCTTGGGGGTCCCCCGAGTTGCTCCTGTAGGAAAAGGGTCGATGCTGCCCCTCTTGTCGTGCCTGACACAGGCTGAAGCCGTGTCCCGTGGTGTCTGCGTCAGGCAGTGCTTTGGAGGAGCTGGTTTGGCCGAACCCCGAATGCACCCCAAAGCCAAAGGGCTAAAATGCAGGCAGGTGAAAAGGCTCCGTTTCCATAGGTGCATCCCGGCCCACGCTCTGGCTTTAGCTTGTTTTTATGCCAAAGTTATAACCTCGTTTGGTACTGGGACGGGGGGCTGCGGTGTAGAAGTGAAGAGTGGCTCAAAGGGGATCACAGGGACCCAGCACCACTGTCCTGCTGGTGCCCAGGCAGCAGCAGTCGTCTCTTGCAAGGGGATGAGTGCTTGTTGCTGAAGTATCCCAGCTTTTCCTGATGGCTCCTTTATATTATCACTGATCTGATTATATTTACTAGCGTGGCTCTTCTGTCACACTTATCAAATGCCAGCTCAAATGAGCAAATGAAGTGTGTGTATCAATTTAGTTTTGGCAGATAAGGACCTTGGCTGGGTTTATACCCTGGGCTCGTCAGCTGTTGGTTTTTTGTGTTTTTTTTTTTTATTTTTTTATTTTTTTATTTTTTTAATGTTGATATCTGCTCACTAGGAGTTAGGGAGACCATCTCTTATTCCTAAAAGTCCTATGTGGAAAAAGAAGCAACAGTCTATTCAGTGAACCATTTAACTTTCAGTACATTACCAGTGACTGGGTAATTAGTAAAAATCCTTGAATTTTTCCAGTTTCTGGGTTTAAGTCCCTCATCGTTCCCCCTGCTGTCCTCTGTGTCAGAGGCACAGTGACCATTGTGGCCTCGGGAACCAGGACCACCTAAATCCTGAGAACGCTGTTCGGTTACCTTGGGCACGCCAGGGTGGCTGCGGAGCCACAGGGCCTTCACCAAACCCAGTTTCCTCATTTTGCAGCTGTACTCGGGGTGTTTGCAAAAATGATGTCCTTGAGGTTACAGAATATGTCTGTGTGTGTTTGCGGAGATCGGGGATCAGGCCAGAGACGGCAGCTTGCGGAGGGTTTGGACTCCAGCTACAGGAAAATGCCCAGTTGCTCAGCAGTTATTGCTCCTTATTACTTCCACTGCAGTACTGCTCGGGGGCATTTATCCTCATCTAATGCACAACGGCAAAATGCTTGTCCAAAGGTCTGCCCCTTTGTCTCTTTCACTCTGAATAGAAGAGCTTTGTTTTCTAATTATTATTATACAGCTCAATGTGTTTCTATAACCCCCTCTGGCTCTGGAGAGGTTGAAATGCCATTACTTTCCGTGGCTTGTCTTGCCTGCCTCTGCGTTCAGCCCCTTTGCTGCCCTTCCAGAGACATTGAACAAGCTGGTTGGAGCCCTCAGGACTCGGCAGCTTTGCCTGTAGCTGCCTGTTTCTCCAGCTTGGAGCAGCCTGGGTCTCTAATACACTTTTTCAGTGCTGTTCAGCTGAAGAAGCAGAAAATGATTGCTGTAAACAAGCTAAAGAGAAATTTGCAGGAACAGGCAGAGCAACCAGCCCGGTCTCCCCCATTAGCTGGTCCCAGAGGCCTAATCTGCTGCTTGGTTGCCTCTTCTGCAGCTTGGATGGGGGGGTGCGCATCCCCTTTTGGTGGATGATCGCATTTAACAACCTGCTCTCACTCAGCCTCTGCCTGGTAAGAGAGTTTCTTCCTCACCTCCCGTGGGTTACACCTCTGTTCAGCTGAAAGGACGAGGGGTAACGGTTTTACATTAAAAGAGGGGAGATTTAGATTATATATTAGGAAGAAATTCTTTGCTGTGAGGGTGGTGAGGCACTGGCCCAGGTTGCCCAGAGAAGCTGTGGCTGCCCCATCCCTGGAGGGGTTCAAGGCCAGGCTGGATGGGGCTTGGAGCAACCTGGTGTGGTGGGAGGTGTCCCTGCCCAGGGCAGGGGGGTTGTAACTGGATGATCTTTGAGGTCCCTTCCAACTCTAACCAGTCTAGGATTCTTTGAAAGGGCTGTGAACGCAGTGTCTGATGGGGGGGTTGTGTCTGAGGGGTGAGCAGTCCCTGGGGAGATCAGGGCATGGGAGACCTGTGCAGACTCCTTGGCTTTTCTCTGCTCTGTGCTTCCAGGGATGTACTGGTAGCTGTAGGTGTGATGGCAGACGAGCAGACCTGACACCAGAGGTGTGTGTGAAGGATGTGAGAGCCAGAGTATGTCTGAGCAGCAAAGATGTACAACACCTTCAGTGTACCTTCTGCTAAATGTTCAAGGGGACTTCAACTGGGCTGGCCCCGGTAAAAATTTATTTTTAATGGGAAAAATTTATTTTAAATGGAAGCCTCAATTATCCCCTTAACAAATCTAGAGATGGCTTAAAAGATGTTGAAGAGAAATTCCATCTGCTCGGGTGCCTCAGCACGGAGGCACGTGTGTGTCTGTGCTTTCTCCTGGCCCTCTTTATGAGGGGACAATAGTCCTGAAAGTCCTCTGCAGTCGGAAAGCAAACGGTTAACTTTAAAAGCACTTGAAAGTATGTTTGGAGAGCAAATACACATTTCTGGCACCCAGAGGGTACAAATAGTCTAAATTTTACTTTCCTACCTCGTGGGAAATCTGGGTAAATGTTTGCAGAAGGGGCTCGTCTGTCACTTCGGGGAATACAGGATTTCCTCCGGCCAGCAGCCCCGCTTCCTCTGCCTTGCCCATGTAAGGGCACTCTGGCAAGAAGCAGTGATGGATGAGCGGCCGTATGCAAGGACTCACGCAAAAATATCCTGCACAAGTAAAGGGGCTTGCGAGAGCAGCGGGGACGTGCAAGAGGAGACTTGGTTCTTCCATCCGCCGCATCCTCCGGCTTCTTTTAGAAGAAAAAGGCGCCAGAAGGCGGCATGTGCCATGATGCCTGGAGAAGCTGCTTAGGAGGATCGCGTCTTTGCATTAGACGTACGTGGTTTTTCTCATGTCTGCTTTTTAATGTCTCTTACAGATCTGTCTGCCTGCACCGCTGTGGGTTCAGTGCTGCTGTTTATATTCGGGATAAACAGTTGGCCCGTGGGGCTGGGGTGCGGGTGCCTTGCCGTGGATTTGGGAACGGGATGTGGAGAGAAGGTGGATTCCAGCCCAAGTGGCTGCTCCAGTGCAAGGGCTTGAGAAACTGAGGTTGGAGGCTGTAGGGCAGCAGGAGATCTGTGAGCACGGCTGGTGTGGTGGCCCTGGACGTGTGGATGGAGTGGCAGCTAGAGGGGGCTTGGCTTGATAGGGGCTGTGCTATGGTGGGGTCTGTCCTCTGTCCCACCCGACTGGGCAGCCAGGACACGTCATGCTTACTGGCCCTAGAAATCACAGCAAGATTTGGAGTGGTGGCAGCAAGACTAAAAATGCCTATAGGCATCCTCTGCTGCTCTGGTCAAAGCCTCTGAGTCCAAAGGCAGGTGTTTACCTGCTGTCCTGGCTGAACCCAAGGTTCCCAGGGCTGTGGCTCTATGAGAGAATTTGGGAAAGTTGATCTGAATCCATAGTTGAAGGATATAAACATAAAAAAAAAAAATAAATTAAATAGATTAAGAGAAAAGCATTGATTAAACTGGATTCTTGCTCAGAGCAAAAACTCTCATCCAGGCTTGGGTTGACTCTCCCATGGCTTCTCCTGCTATGCTTGGATGTATCAGATGGACTGTCTCAGCACAAGGATGGTCCCTGCAGCCGAGAGCCTGTTGTTGTCTCTTAAGTTTTCCATTTTCTGGAAATGAACGGGGAGAAGCTTCTTTGGCAGAGCTTGCACTGAACCAGACTCTGTAGCTAATTAATAACCAGTTCCTCCAGGCAAGATTACTAGCCTAGACATTTATCAGCTTCCAAAAAGTCGGCCTTTATGGATTGCAACAACTGTTGCTCTGGCTGCCTGTGGGGATCCTGGCCTCGCTGTTCCAGGAGAAGTTGCAATAGGGAGCCATAAAACTGCAGAGCCAAACACCCTGTCTTTTCAGAGTGTTTATGTAGCAGAGATCAGCTGTTTTCCTCAGTGGATTAGGAAAGGACAGGAGTTTGAAATCTGGGGCTTGACAGGGCTGTCAGCAGGTTGTGCTGCAAAACCTGCCACAGGAGAGCACCCACCAGTGTACCTCGGTCGGTGGGAAGAGGTTTTTGGGACCCTCCCGGCTATTCCCTTTAACAAAAGACCCCCGACGTGTGGAATGTCCTCCTTAGAAACTGCCATTGGGTTCTGGCAGGGCTGTGTCACCCTTCGCTGGAGAACAGCAAAGTAGGTCATTGCCTGTGCTCAAGGCTCTTTCTGCTCTGCAAAAATATTTACAGCATCTATTTGAATCCTCCCAATTCTCCATCAGTGACCTCTTTCCGACCTCCACGCCTGGTTCCCAAGTGCTGCCCACAATTTGTTTTGGAGCTTGTTAGCGTTTCTCTTGCATCCCTGCCAAGCCGTGCTGGAATGTGGAACTTCTCATTCATTCTTCTTATGAATAAAAACAAGCAAAGGGCCATGCTAGGTCTGAGCACAGGTGCCTCTGACCTGATCTTTTCTGACAGTGGCTGGTGACAGGGACAGAGGAAACCTTCCTGGGGGCTGTACTGCCCCAGTACAGGCTGATCCTGTCGCATCAGGATCCTGAGCTGGAGGTCGTATGGAGCAGTTATGCTTCGAAGAGAGATGGATGCTTCCCCTGGGGTTTACCTGGTTCCTCTTGAAGCTGTTGATACTTTCTGACTCTGCAAGAGGATGTGACTTGTCTGATGCAGCTGCTCTGTGAGAAAACACACTGCTTTTCCTTTGAGCCTGCTGCCCTGTAGTTTCCCTGGAGCCCTACAGCTCTTGTGATGTGCTTGCTCCCTGGTTGTCCACTCTGATTTCACCTGCCTTTCATCACATCTCCTTCCAGGCTAAAGACTCCTCCTGATCTATTTAGTCTCTGCTTGTACTTTATAACTCTGTAGTTATCTCCGTTGCCCTTCTCTGTGGCATATCCTCTCTGAAGAGGGGAACCAGAAGCATGCGTGGCTCCTCAGCGGGCTTATCTGTAGTATAAGAGCCTCTCCTAACATTTTGGGTTTTGACCACCACTGACAGTCAGCTGTTGGTATTATTTACTGTGACTTTGGCTCTTTTCTGAGTTGCAGTTTGCAGACCTAGTGCCGGTAGGTGATATTTTTTCTTTCCTCCCCTTTTGGATTGGTTGGCATTTATTGATGCTAATTTTTATCTGGCATTTGATCGTCGGGTAGCTCAGTGCTGCAAGATCCTCTTGCAACTCTTTACAGTTCAGGCTTAGGTTTGACCGTACTGAATAATTTGCAGTCTTGGCCATCACTCCTGAATCCACGGAAGAGCAGAGAGCCTTGTGGGACCCCACAGACGATGTTGACATTTGCTTCAGTGTTCCCCTTCTGCCTCCTGTCTTTGAATCCTGCAGACATCCCCCTCTTCGTCCCATCGCATCCTGGTCTGGCAGGTGGGCTGACAAGCCTGTCTCACGGGGTTTAGTTCTGGAAGCCTTTGTATCCCTGAACAGTGTGAAAAGACTCTTCCTCCTCCCACGCCTCTCTATTATTCTCTGCTTTCAATAGAAGGGAATGTTCTGCAGGGGTCTGGAGTGCAGAGAAGTTTCTTCTCCCTGCTTCAGCCCCAGCTGCTTGTAGAAGGGAGAGTTTTCCCAGCTGATCAAGAATTAGCACTTTCCTCATCTTTTTCTTCTTTTTTTTTTTTTTTTTTTTTTTTTTTTTTGTGTGTGTGTGATTTGAGTCTGAGGAATACTGGGCACTGGCACATTTGATAGAGGGTATAACAGCCTGGGGAGTGAGACACTGCCAGGGTTGTGTGCTGTGGGATACCAGGATGCACACACCACTGTGAATAATGATTCTGGAGAGTCACGAGCTCTGCCTTGAGAGCATCTCCCTGCTCTCCCTGATGAGCGCTGGGAACAGATAGCATTGTCCTCCTTGCAACCGGTCATCTACCAAGATGAGGTTTTTGGTTGGTTCCCAAGTTGGAGAGGGTGACATTGGTCCCAGGTAAGCTTGGTGTGGGAGGGGAAGACCCAGGAAAAAAAGTATGTATTGGGCAAGAGCAAGAGAGCAAAGGACTTTTAAGCCTTGCTTTATCTGGAGGAGAGCTTCTTTGTCCCCTGGGCTGGAGGAAGGAGGGTGCAGAGGGGTGTGCTGGCAGGAGCGAGACTGATGGAATGTTCGGATTTGTGGAGACTAAGAAGAGTCCTCATGGGAGAATTGTAACTGGCCAAGAGCCACTTGGTTTTCTGGCCTTCCTCACGATGCCAGCTGCTGGAGCAGGGACCTTGGGGACAGCCGAGGGGTGAGTCTGGGCAGTGAGCAAAGCTGCGCTGGGGTAAGCGATGCCTCGTGGCTGCAAATAGAGGAGTGGGTGGGGTGTAGAGACTCGCTCTTGTGTCGGTAGAAATTATATTCCCCTCCTTAAGCAGCTAGTAGAAGGTTGGCTGTTGGCTCCAGGAGTAGAGCTGGAGGCTGTGACAAGTGAATTGCTCTTTTTTTTTTTTTTTTTTAGTTTAATAATCTGTTGAGGCTTAAGATTATTTTGTGGTTCACTGGCATGAATCGTTCCCCCCGTGACCCCCAGCACCCTGTCGTTAAAGGCTAGGTGATGTCCCAGTCCCAGGGGACAGGTGTGTGCAGCCTCTGAAATCCCCCAAACTGGTGGGACCTCACAGTGAAGGAACATCGGTGAGGGACTCTTTCTCACTTCCAACAGCGTGAGTCCTGATGGCTTGGTTTCTTGATCATTGGGGGTGATTCTGCTTTTAAATGAACTTGAATGTGCTCCCAGGCTGCCTTGCAGACCCAACGAAGGTTTGGGAAAGAAGGGTCGTGTCCTTGCTGGGGAAGGGCTGGGTACTCTGGGAAACCTGCTTCTCAGCATATAGCTCCTGTAAGAAAGACATAGTTTAATGTTGTAATCTATAAATAGCCCTGGAGATTGCTAGGTCAGGAATTTCCCGGCAGGGTTAGTGACCTTGGCTCAGCAGGCTGTGCTTTGGGTTTGCCCCTCCTTCCGAGGCTGTTCGTGGCTGAGATGCTGGTAAGAGCATGTGGGTGCTCCTGAGCCTGTCCCTGGTGGGAAGGGTCAGGGTGGATGGGTGGCTGCAGGCAGAGCTTGGCTGGAGTCTCGTGCTGGTCCTGTCCTTGGGTGCAGATCACTGGTTTGCTTCCAGTGGGGAGCTGAATCTTCACCCCTGGAGGAAGAGGAGTGAGTGAGGTCCTACTGGTCCTGCTGCAGCATCAAGATCCTTGGAGACCTCAGGCCAAGGACATTGGGATGGGGAGTGGAGCTGTGGCCCTAGGAAAGCCCAGGCTGGTTCCCTGTACTTGCCACTGCAAACGCTTTCTTCAGCTTTTTCTTTTGGTACTACTTAATATTGCCAAGCAAAGCAGGGGAGATAAGTGTTGTTTCCTTCCAGGAGGCTTTTTTGGAGAGGCTGAATCCTGTTTGCTGCCAGAAGTTGGGGGATGTTTTGAATTGCAGCGTGTCTGCAGTGTGCTCTTGCAAGAGAACGGGGGGTTGGGGTTGCTCTGGGTGGCCCTTGGTGCATGCCTTCTTCTGTGCTCCTCATCCTCCCCATCAGCCCTTCTCTGCTGTCTCCAGCCCGTTCTTTGTCCCTCACAGTTGCAGCTGTCTCACAAACCTCTGCAAAAGGGAAGCGTGGGACATGCAATGCCAAAAGTACAATAGTGAGGGTTAAGCTGGAAACTTGCTGCGTGTGTGGAAAGGGCTCCCAAGGCTGCAGGTGTCCTTTTGGTCACCTCCCCATCGTGGCACATGTGGGTCCCTCTGGCAGAGGAACAGGGAGTTGGGAGCGCAGGGGCCGGGAGGTCAGGGAGGCACGGGGATCAGGTCAGGGTGCTGCAGAAGGAGGTGTGTGTCAAGAGATGAAACCTGGCTGTGTGTCACTGTCTCGCTTCACCGCTGTGACAGCCCCAGCCTGGGCTTCAGGAGAGGGAGCTGGTCCCCTCGTCAGCCTCGTCAAGGCTGTGTAGGATGCGCTTCCCCTCCCTCCTTCCTCGCAGTGTCGTTCAGGCTGTGCCGTCACCAGGGCCATCAGCGTGACTTGTTTACCTTTGCTTCTGCTGGGAGCACCCCAGGATCACTGCGGGACGTTTCCCAAGGAAGGGGCTGGGCTGTGGCTCAGCATCCTCCCGGCTCCCTGGCCCTTGGCAGGGACACCGATGGGCAGTGTCACCGGCCTCCCAGCTGTCGGGGTGGCGGTGCCTGCCTGTGCCACACCTGGTGCTCCCTGTGCCGCTCTTGAGATCGAAGGAGAGTGACAAGACTTCTCAGCGGGGCTTTGCCTCCCCTGAGTTTTATCCCTGTTGTACAAAGGGTACGTGTGCATCGAGCCAGAAGGGAATGGGGAGACGTGGGGCTGAATTGCTAATATGGGGTTGTCTATTAAGAAAAAAAAAAAAAAGTCCCTGGACTTGGGAGGCACAATTTCTACTTTTATCTTCTAGAAAATAGCATTGCCAGCAGGAGAAAGGCTTGTGGAGCTTTGCACTGACTCACGCTTCCTGTTCATTTTCAACGTGAAATACACAAAATGCTAATTTTTCCGTGAGGCCTGTGGTGCTAAATTGCCTCCGCGCGTTGCAAGCGAAGCGATGGATGGATTCGTCACAGGGCTCAGCAGTTCTGGGGAAAGTTTGGAGCAACAGCAGCCCGTGACGTGGATGGTCCAGCTCTCCAGGGAGGCACAAATTGGGACACAGTGGCTTAATCTGGAGACTGAGCACTTCATGGGTGGGATGTAGATGTGTGTGTGTGTGTGACCGGCAGCTCTTGGATCCACAAAGCCTGACTTGAGCCAGAGGTGCTCGGAGTATCTGGAAGCCGTGAGTTGGATGTCACTATGGGCCTGTTCGCATCCCGTGGAGCGCTTCAAACTCCTGGAATCAAAGAGCGTGAAATCCATGACCGTCAACCAGAAGCTGAAAAAAACCCAAACAATTAAATGAAACTGGAGGCGGTTGCTTCTGGACACAGAAGTGTTTGTGAGGTAGAGAAAATTATCTTATTAAAGAGAGTAGACCCCCTGTCTTTCCCTGATTCCCCTTTTCTATACCAAGCTGAGGGTGTTGGTGCCTGGGGCTTTAGTGCTGGTCTTTTTAGCTCTTGCTCTTACGTTATCAGAGAGTAACTTTGCAAGTTCATTAGTTCATCGTTCCTGTCCCCTTGGTCTGATCTGTGGGGTCGCCCGCAATGAATACTCCTTTCACATGGCTGCTCCACACAGGTGGGAGAGGGGCAGCTCCTGCAGCTGGCAGCACCCGTGCTTCTTGTTGATTATCTCCAAGGTCGGGATTCATTCTGATTGCAAGGATTTATCACTTGGTCGTGGGACTTGTGCTTAGAAAATGGAAGAGATGTTTTTAATGTATTCTGGGCGAGGGGAAAGAACCCTGCCACTTGGTCTGTGCGTGGGCTCCTCCCCACCATGGCCCCTCTCAGAAGATCAGTCCGGGCCACACTTTGGTGCAGAAGATCCTCGTGTAGCTCTAGACACATGATCTGGGTTCTAGGACTGCTGATACCTGTGAATGGCATCAATGAGTCACCAAGGGACCTCTGCGGAGGGAAAGGGGCTGGTGGGTCTCTTCCTCTGACAAACTGAGACGTGACTATTGGCGATGTTAGCTGGTGCTCACAGGGAGATAAGGACCACGTGCTTTTGAGGTGGTGGCAGAGAAAGCGTTTTGGTGCTTGAAATGGGCATCCCAACCCCTCTGTGGGTGATGTCCTTGAAGAAAAATCCTGCCCTGAAAGCTGCTGAGGTTGGTGTCTGGGGAAAGGTGGTGCTGAGCCGGGTGGAAGGCCTGTTGTGGGACCTCACCTACACACGTGGCTGCCCACATGTGTGCAGGTCATAGAATCATAGAATTATAGAATGGTTGGAGTTGGAAAGGACCTTGAAGATCATCATGTTCCAACCCCCCTGCCCTGGGCAGGGACACCTCCCACCACACCAGGTTGCTCCAAGCCCTATCAAGCCTGGCCTTAAATACTTCCAGGGATGGGGCAGCCACAACCTCCCTGGGCAGCCTGTTCCAGTGCCTCACCACCCTATCAGTAAAGAATTTTTTCCTAATATCCAATCTAAATCTCCCCTCTTCCAGTTTAAAACCATTCCCCCTTGTCCTATTACTACTCTTCCTGACCAAGAGTCCCTCTCCCGCTCTCCTGGAGCTCCCTTCAGATCCTGGAAGGCTGCTATAAGGTCTCCCTGGAGCCTTCTCTTTTCCAGGCTGAACAGCCCCAGCTCTCTCAGGTCTGCTGCTTCTCTTCCCTGCGTGGTCTTTGCCCTCTCCTCCGGCGGGGCTGCTGTGCCAGCTGGCTGTCCCTCCTCACCAGGAGAGCAGTGCCAAGGCCGGCAGCCGTTGTGTGTCACCGGTGCGGGAGGGGGGTGCTGCCTTCCAGCCCCACTCTGGAGACCGAGCATGCGTCTCCCCACGCACGCGGGCCATTAGGAGACCCCACAGGGATGTCACTCAGAAGCAAAAAACCAAAAAGAAATGGGGAAACAACTGTAACCCGGTAACCATAAGAGCCGTGGGAGGAGAAGCAAATAGAAGATGATTGTATATACTTTAATAAATATAGAAAAAGAAAGGGTAGAATTTCCTATATGGCTTTGCTCACTGGAGAGGCTCCGAGAGCCTGGCAGTGGCTGAACTTGCCTTTGCTGATGGACCAGGGATGTGGGGCCAGACTCTGCAGCTGTGGCTGGTGAAACGCTGTGGCCATGACAGAGTCCCTGCTGTCCTGGGCAGCCTGGCACCAAGAGCCCTCCTGAGAAATGGCCCATCCCTTTAGTGCAATCTAGACACCGTTGCCTTAGGGCCAGCAAAGAGCAACTGGAGGCTCCAGCCCCACCAGTGCCTGTTTGCTGCCCAAAGGGCTGGGTTTAGCCTTGCCATGGGGACAGCCAGGCTTTGCCTCTGTAGGACAGCGTGTGCTGCAGCCCCACGTCTCTGCCAACAGCAAGAGGAAGGTCAGACCCTGCATCTTGTTCCACCATCGCTCTCGGCCAGGGATTGTCCTTCTCGTCCCAGTAGAGGTGACAGGAGACACAGCAGCAGCTGGCTGCAGTGGCACAATATTTGCAGGGTACCAAAGCTTGAGGAAAGGTGGCTTTGCTTAGGGAGGGGATGTTGAGATTGGACGTGAGTTAGTTGCTTTCCTGGCTGCACATCCAGACTCCCCAGGCATCCTCCTGGGGAAAGGATGGACCTGGAACAGGCAACTGCCAGCAGGTGCTCCTCCCTCTGTCTCCTTTTACAGCGTGGATTAGTGGGACAGGAGGGATTCAGACTGTAGTTTTATGCAAGAATTTGCCCCAGGTGTAGGTTCAGCTATTTCTTCCTTTTGCACACCCCAGGCTCTAGAAGGAGGAAAGGAAGAGTATTCTAGGAGGGTCTTATTATTTTTGGTGCCAACAGAGCAAGGGGTGTCACTGGGAGGTTTGGAGCTCCTGACAGTGCCCGGTAGGTCTGGGCAGTTACATCATGCAGGTACCAGGGTGCAGGATTATTGAATTGGTTAATGACTCTGGGCACTTCAGGATTGATTCGTGGTGGGAAGCAGGAGGATGCTCTGTGGTTTCTGTGGTGTGTAGCAAGCAAAGAAGCAGACGAGGAACTTGGGTTGCATCCTTCTTCTTTGACACATATAGTCAAAAATAATAATAAAAATCCTAAGATATATTGCAACCTGTGGAATTTCTTCTGAGGCAAAGCTGTGTGTTGGGTGCTGGGAACCTGAGCAGCCTCTGATGCGTTCCACAGGGCACGGATGTTGCAGAGCCCCCGTGGCCAGGCACAGGCAGATGTGTGGGCTGTCACTGGTCTTCTGCCCGTGTTTCCAGTCTCAGGGGGTGGTGCTATCAGCAGCATAGCTTTCCTGTGTGCCCCAGGTGGAAATCCAGCAAGGAAAGGAACGGGATTGCGAGCAGCCCACGCGTGAGAAAGCTGATTGAAGAAACCCAAGGTTGGTGCAGCTCCGAGGCTTCTGCTAGAGCACGCTCCGAGGGGCAAGCTGTGTTCGCTAAACTGGGATGATGGTTGTGTCTACCTGCAGTTTATTGGTAGGAGAGATCAATGGGGAGATCTGGTTTGGATCACGCTTGCCTTGATCCCGGTTGCCGTGTTCCCAAGAGGCTGAGGTGTCCCCCTCCCGGTGTGCCGATCGCTGCCGGGGAGCTGGCCAAGCTGGGGGAGAGACGGTGTCGTAGCAAGAAAGTGGAATAGTGTTGAGGTTTCCATATGCTGATTACAGCGTGCATTTTTAGTGGTACATGGTTCTGGAGGAAGGAAGGAAAGGGAAGATAAAAATAAAGCTTCAGTCCTGTATTTAGCTATAAACCACTTTGGGATTTTTTTTTTTTTTTTTGATAGTATTTGAAGACTATGCAATAAACAAGCTTGTTCATGCATTTTTTATTTTATACCACTAGTGCTTTGAAGAAGTAGCTGGGTTGCTGTGGCTTTTCTATAGCTCAGAATCCATATGTTTGGGCGGAGAGGAGGGTTGCAAATTCTCTGTGCGGATGTCAGGGGATCTGTGTGCAGCGCAGGAGCACTTTTTTCCCTGAGACACTGATGTGCGAGATGTCTTAAAGTTACTGTGTAATTGATAAAGGTGTCTTTATCAGTTAGGGGCGTGCAACGTTTGTTTTACTGAACCTTTATCCAGAATAAACAAGTATGTCAAATTTTAAAGATTCTGAATGATTTCATATGCAAGAATAAGAAAGAATACATTAAAAATTTAGCTGCTGCTGTGGGTTGGAGAAGGAACTTGGATGCAAAATACGTAGCAGAAATTGTCTTTCCAGAGATACTGATATAATTGGATTTTACTATAATTTCTTAACACTAATAAAGGACAGGGGTAAATATTTTTTTTTTGTTTCATTGATCTAGCACATGATCTGAGGTCAAGAAAGATGGATTGAGACGGTTTTAGAATAATCCTATGAAATTTAAAAAAACCCCAACCAACCAACACCTAAAACCCCAAAGACAAGCATTTGCCTTTTGAAGAGGATGGTTGTGTCTGGACATGAGCATCCTGAGCTTTCAGTGGGTGCAGGATAACAGTGGACCTGCCTGCCTGGACCTTGGGCAGTGGAAGGCAGGGCAGAGGCTCTGAGTAAAGGTGCCCTTTCCACATGGCAGTCGGTGTGGCCGTGCTTGTGCAGCCGTAGTGCTCGGCCTTTCCTCCAGGGAAGGAGACAACGTGCTCCTTTAAACAGGCAATTAATAATCAATGGAGATGTCTGTGTGTGACAGCCTCCTTCAGATGCAATTATAATTGCCCACATTTGGAGTTGGGCACCTGGGTCCCCACTTTATGCATTAGAATAAGAGAGCGGATTATTTTTAAAATTTATTTTTTCTCTCCCTGAAAGTCCAGTTTTAGGATGCTGTCCTGGCCTCACAGTAGTAAGAAATCTCAGCTGGGCTACAGCTTTGCTGGAGGTGCCCTGGAGAGGGTATGCTTTCAGGATAATTTATCATAGCTAAGCTCTAAGAGGAAAGACTTCATTGTGGCTTTTTTTTTTTGTGATTAGATTAATGTTAGTTCCTCTTTTACAATGTGAGCCAGAGATGGTCAGCTAACTTCTGTGTTTCTATCAGTCAATCCACAGGGAGTCCTTGAGTTGACAGGAGTTTGGCTTGATTTCTCTTAAAGACCAAGTTTTGCATCAATGTGTATCATAGGACAACCTCCCTGATGCCCAAGGCCCCGCACAGACGCGTTGCTCAGTGCAGAGCCTCGGCTGCAGTGTGCATATGGCAGTTAAAAGGAACTGAAAACCTCCGAGGGTATACAATTAAGTGGCAAATTAAATCAGTGAAAATCATCCAAAATGCTGAGGGTGAACTGTGTTGTCTTCTGAGGCTGTGTTCAGCAGAAATTTCATATGCTGGTTGCTCTTCCAGAAACTCAGGAGCAACAGCTGATCGGGACTTTGGAACCTGGTCACCTGGGAACTTATTTACAGGGGTTTGAGTTGTTAAAGGGAAAAGACAGTCTGAGGAGCCTCTGATCACATCTCTGCAGCCAGCAGCAAAAACCCTAGATGTCTGCTTAGTATTCTGAGATTTGAGCTCTTTTGCCTGTGTATAGCTTATGCACTATGTACTGGAGGCAAAGCTGTGGGAAGGTGGAAGGTGTGGGTTGGAAAAGCTTTGAGTGAGACCCTTGGAAGTACATCTGTCAGGATTTTGGAGCCTTTTGGCTATTTGCCTGCCTCACACTCCAAACTTAAGCGTGAGGAACAAAGAATCAGCTCACTGCAGAGGCACCATGTCGCCTCTTCCAAGCTCTCTCTGTCCTTCCCACTTTCCACAAAGGGTCTATGAAAGCGGAGAGATTTCACTGATGAAGCCAGAACCCAAAGGGTTGGGAACTGTGATCTTGCCTTGTGTGTCTGTACGCTGGCTTTACAGCACTGTTGCTTTGTTGTTTTATGGAGGGAAGTTTCAGCTTACCCATGATCTGATTAGTAGCTCTAGCTGACATGAGGAGCAGTGTCTTACCTGTGTTCTGGTTGGTAATGTGCTTTGAAAAAGGAGACCCAAGGACAAGCTCTTAACGCTCTGAAATGGTAGTTTGAGAGCCGGTTGAGTTTCATCTCTTCTCTGTGTGGCAGGGCAGACTGCGGGTAGCTGGCCATGCACAGCTCTTCGTCTGAGCAATCACCTTAGGTCTCTCCCAGGCGTTACGATACCCCCCACCCTCGATCAGAGACATCAACACGCCGAGGGATGGGTGATGTATCCTCCCGGCCACGACACTTGGCAGCTGGACAGATGACTGACTCATCAGTGTTAGCAGTTTCTCATTTAATACCGGGGCTGTTCAGATGATTTAAGTGCCGAGAGTCCAGAGAGGAGGTTGTGCTTCTGCTTCCAGCACGACTGGGGAGCCGTCGCCTTGTCTCCCTCCCATCCATACTTTTCTTTGCGGTGGGGGTGGCTGGGGGCGGATCTGGGGTTGGTTGTCAGCTGTAGATCTATCTTGCGAATGCTTTTATTTTCTC
>VZRU01000060.1:137300-149014 GCA_013398155.1 Pedionomus torquatus | reverse complement strand
GGCGATAGCAATAGGGATGCCTCAGATAGTAGACGCTAGGAACTTCTGGGTGTTCCGGGGCTGGTGGATGTGTTGGAGCTGCTGGGCATTGGGAGTTTTGGGTCTACTGGGACAGCAGACTTTGAGATGTGTGGGTATGTTGGGCTGTGTCTGGGAGTCCCGTTGGCAAGGAGGAAAAGGGACCCCTCTTTGGGAGATTCATGGGATTCAGCTGATGAGGTGAGGGGCTCGTAAAACTCCCTGTTAAGCCATGTGCAGAGTTTGGGCTGAGGACATACATTTATTTAGGAGGTAAGGCTCATCCAGGCTGCTCTCAGAGGCAGTCTCTGCAGCATGGGATGCTGATGGAAGCAGAGTAACTCTAAAGAGCTGCCATGGATGTGGCACAACTCTCCTTTTCTTGGGCTGTCTCGAGAAATAGCCTCTATGGGTTGAGTGCCAAGCCTGCTCCTCCTGTCTGGCTGGCAGGGATTTATTACCAGGTTGAGTGAGCTAAAGCAAAAGGAGGAATGCAGTGAGTAGCAAGTGAATTACATGAGCAGAGCCATTAAATGAAAAGGAACAGGAGCAACCCTCTCTTCAACTCTGTTCATATCATAAAAATCAAGGGGCTATGGTGCTAATGGGGAGTTGGTAATGTTGTAATCTTTTCCCACCAATTAACTGCATGATGTAAACAGAGAGAGCTGCAGCTCTTGCTGAACAAACCCTTTAATTGCTGGTGAGTTAGCCTTTGGGTAACTGCTGTGTACACCTGCACCAAAGCTTTTGTGCATCTTTGTTAAATGGTAATTTCAATTTTTATGTGTACAAGTGTGGGAAAAAAAAAAGTGTGTACAAGTGATGGAAAAAAAAAAAAGTGGGATATACAAACGTTCTAGATAAGTGTTCCTAACTTGTATAGCTGCATAAGAATTGATCTGTCTAGAAAATGAGTCTGTAATCCTCAAGATTTATAAGCCCAGATTTCCTTAACAGGCACTTAAGCATTACTATAATTTTATGGCATAAGATGAGGGGTTGATCCAAAATTCTTGCTGCAGAAAATGTCTGGATTTCAGAATGTCTATGATATGACTCACTTGGGTAAGTTTGAAGTCTAGAGTTCTACTAGTTTTCCTATTTAAGTATTTGAACTGTCGGAAATACAGAAGATGGCAATTGCATATTGTGTTTTTTCATTGGTATACCCCTTCACCTTAACTGTAACCTAGATCTCATTATTTCTGATTCAGAATCTCTCTTTAATTTTAGTGTGGAGATACTCTGGATTATTTTGTTGCATTCAATAGCGTCTTTCTCAAGATGGTGGGGTTTTTTTCACTGACTTTATCTGCTGCTATCCTTAGTTGTTTGACTTTCCCCTTCATCTAGAAAATATTGAACGCTTCACAGTGTGTTTGAGAATGCAAATCGATGAGCACACGTTTGCTGTTCACCTGTAGTCTTCTTGGTTTCACTGGGAGTTTAAGTGAGCCACAGCCGTAGGCTTTTGGAGATGTTGCTGCTAGGCCTCAGTTTCAGTCCAAGTTGCTAATGATACTGGGATTTTATAGATGAAGTGAGGCCAATGGAGCTTGAAATCAACTGAATAAGGAGCTGATTTAGGCTACCAGAAGAAAAGCAGAAAGCCTTGTTGGCTTTGCTGTGCTTGTAAATACTAAGCAGCTCGGAGATGTGCTTTGAAGTGCTTTTTTACAACACTGACAGCAATGTGCTGAGGAAAATTCCCCCTCTTAAACAGTATGGGGAACTGTGGATGGTAAAATAGGGCTCATTGGACTTACGGATGTAGAACTGAAGAAAAACACCCATAGCACTAAATATTTATTTATTTAAAAAAAATGCTAAAAGCATTAGCATCTCAAATATCTGCTTTTGAAAAACTGCCCATGAATGATATTGTGCTGATGAAAGTGAGGAGGTTTCTAGGGACGGTGGAAGACTAAATGTCTGGGAGGCTGTAAGGGGATCCAGGTTTTGCTGCTTCTGGGCAGTTAGAACCGCTTCTGTTACAGATGTATTAATCCATCCTCATCACAGAGCATGCTGAGGAGACACCAACACTGGGCTGAGGTAAGAGAATGAGGTAATGCTGGAGCTTGAGGAGAGAAGAGCTTGCTGGAACAAGTGGATAATTAGAGAGCTGTGGTATAACAGGAGGAGAGAGCATGTGCAGATAACCCACAGAACTGAAAGAACTCACCAGTGAATATGAAGAGAAATGGATAAAATTGGCTGCTCCTAATTTACTTTTCTTTTTAGAATAGGAAAAGTGAAGGCAGTCAGTCTGAGTAAGTAGGGCTTACTCTTTGGCAGGTAGACTAGCTGACATGAGAATTAAAATAATACTTTGAATGTTGTGTGGAGGATGGCAATATATCAGCCAGGAAGCAAATAGGAAAAGAGCGACTAGAAGAGGAGTGGGGGAGGTAAATGGATTTGTGCAACAGAGAGAGAAAAGGCTAATGACAAGCAAATCTAGAGTTGTCAAATGGAAATGCTCTTTCCAAGTTTATCTTATTTGTCTTTGGAACTCACTACCACGAGGCGTCTGGAAGGCTTTGGACTTAGCTGTAAATGCAGTGCAACTGTATTTAAATATCAAGCCTGACATTTTTGGAAGGCCAGTCCTGAGGTTATAGAAACAGGATTAACTGTCATTCAGCTCTAAATTGCCAGAGGATACAAGCTACTAGCTCGGCATAAATTTGACTGATAGGGACTGGGAGGTAATTTCTCCTTTGGGGAGAGAAGATTCTCTTTGGAAACCTTGCAGTTGCCTCAGCTGTCTGGCAGAAGTCCTGTCTGGCTCAGAAGTTTCTTTCCCTCTTTTTGGAAGGTTCTGTCAATGTCAGTACTGGGAGAAAAAGACATCTGTTCTGATCTCATTGCATTTCTTACCTCGCTGATGTTTTGTTCTTATGAAAGTATTCAGGGCCACGGGAATGTAACAGTGAAGGCAGGGTTTAAGATGTTGAGCCTGTAATAAAAAGAAGGTGAAGAACTGGGGGCACAAATGCTGCTTGTGCCTGGCCATCCTTTCACATGCTCAGCCCATGACTCCTGGTTATGGGAATCCTCTGTGCAACGGTACCCGTGGGCGTAGGAGCAAAGCTGCTGCTGGAAGGGAGAAGGAGCCGAATGCAGCATCCTATCAGTGCTGCAAGTTTGGGCTCTGTAAGGAAGGCTTCTGTTCTAAAGTGATACTGGTATTTGCTGATTAAAGGCAGCTGAGAAAGCACATCTGCTGAATTGATAAATATTGTTTTATACCACAAGCTGTGGTATCCCTGTGATCTTTGCTGTCCTGACTATGGCAGTTTTTGATCTCCTGCATTCTCTTTTCTTGGGCAATGCTGACAACTGGGATGGAGCATGTATAAAAAAAGCCCATAAATAAAATTAAACTGTATTTCAGATAAGTGCCATTAGAAGCTTATTTGTTACCTAATTTAAATAGTCTGAATACTTTCCAGAAAATCGTTGTCAGAAGCCACAGTCCTATTTACAGTAGCAAGAAGTAATGGATGTCACTTTGATTAAGTGCATTTTTCTGAGGCTAATTATCAGCAAAGAATCATTTTGATGGATGAGGACGTTTGGAAAAGCTGCTTGTGCAGAAGAATTCAGCAACATCTTTATTAAAGTTTTAACATCTCCTGTTTCAAATCAAAGATTTTTTCAGATGTTACATAACCAAGAAAAGAGAGGCTTTTAACAACTGGGGCAAATTCTTCTAAGTTTATACTTCCAGGTTAGATAGGTTTTGAAAACTTCTTCAACTTCAAAACATCTGTCGACTGATGTCTGGTCTTTGTCTCTTAAATTTGTGTCCTGCTTTGAGGCATCTCCAGGTGGGGGCTGTAAATCATAGATTGAATTCTACTTGGCACAAGCCATCTGGAGAGCTGAAATATCAGGCTTGTAGGATCTTGTCCCTGCAGTTCTCATGCTAACAGGCCCCAAGTGACTTCCTCATCAAAAGCATCATTACATTAATGGAGCCAAGCAGTTTTCTGTCCCTCTGTCAAGTTCCTTGAATATGTCTGTGGCTGAATCCTCACTTCATTGTCATTTGATTTAATGGGCAATTTCTCTCATTTTATTTGGAAGATGCAGATGCTAATTTGAAAATTTCAGTTTATATCCTGAAGTCAGAGACATTTATTTCTGTGATGGTTAGGTAATGGGCAATATTTTAGGTTCTGGACTGCAGTGTCTGTTCAGGCTGTACCATCTGCTCTTGTGACGGTTGTACCTGGATTTAGGAGATCCAGCTCTGATGCCTGTGCACCACAAAATCCCTCTGGTGCAGGCTTTTCAGCCCCCAGCAGTTGGATCCCTTGTGAAAGCAGGATGAGGGTATTTATTATCTAAGACCCATTCCTCAAGGAGAGTGTTAAGACCCCGTTTCCCACCAACCGTGTGTGCGGAGCCTCAACAAGGGGTGACTTGGTGTCAGCTCTGATGCCTGAGCCCAGCTCCAAACCACGTAATAAAGAACACTGTGGAAGATGGTGGGATCCAAATCAGAAACGTGGGAGTGCCTGTGTGACCACTTGAATTGAATTGCTTTTCCTCTGCTTTTGCCACCTGGCAAAGCAAAATCAAAATATTTATTAATTGGATTAGGCTGTTTTCCTGAGTCAACACTTTGTCAGAAAGTTTCTGCCTGACAGTACCCAAGCAAGTGTCCACCCCTGAACGCTCAGCCAGCTGTGGCAGTAACCCTGCTCCAGGTTGGAACGATTGCTTCTCCCTGTGGGCTCCTGCTCCTGAGCACAGGGAGTTGGGCAGAAGACACGTACTGGTGTAGCCCTTTCCAAAGCAGATGCCTACAGTTCTGTGTCAACTGAGCCTGTGGGCAAGACCAAATGCAGTCCCCAAGTGCCATCCTAGATGTTGGAGAAGCTTCTAGCGCATTTTGGGGAGGAGACTGGATGTACTGCACTTCTCTGATGGGCCTTGCTCCTTAATGAGAGGTCAGGGGCATCCCAGGCCACCAGGCATGGTGCCACTGGGCTCTGAAGGACAGTGCCTTAGCTCTAGACTAGCAGAGCTTGTGCTAATGTAGAGACAAAGCACCTGGGGCATGGTGTTGGTGCACTTAAATCTGCTGCCAGCCCAGTTCACCACCTTGCATGGAAGGATAACCAAGAAGTCTGCAGTCCTGGGTGGCCAGGTCCTCTCCGGCAAGGGTGGCTGCAGCAGATGAGTGGCTGGCTACAGATGGAATACACTGGGGACAGGAGCCTGTTGGAAACCGGGGACAGCTTTGTTAAAAGGATTTGGGTTTTCTTGTGTTCATAGATGCTTTTTTTTTTTTTTTTTTTCCCTCTTTCTGATAGATAGCATGCTTAATTGCAGATTGCTTTTTCAGTTGCTCTGAAAGGCTGCAGTGATGATTACTAACGCAGTGTCTTAATTGATGTGCTGCTCGGAGTTTTTTAAATGGATATTTCCTTGCAGCTCTTGGTGTGCCTTTGAGTATTATCTTAAGGCAGCAACCCCTGGACATCAGCAGGAATATTAGGAAAGTTATGAAAGTAATAGAGTAAGAGAAGAAATGCACTTCTTTTATAATTATATCTATTATTTATTTTTTTTAAGATGTCATTACTCTTTTCAGGGATATTGCTTTTACTGTCAGTAACGGACCCTTGCTGGTAATAAAAGTAAGTGCACGTAGCAGTCTGGTGGAATAAGTGGAGGTGTCCCTGGAGTGCTGCTGTCTGTATAGTTGTGCCCTGATGAAAAGGAAGAGCAGCATTGATTTTCAGTTATTTAGCGCAATTTAACACTATGGGCTCAAATTTCCATCCCTCCCTGGTGTATTTTCTTCATTTATTTTCCTTTGCTTTGGTTTCTATTCAATTTATTGGGAGGATGGACTTGAAAGGGAAAACGTGTTTCAAGTTACCTGAGAGCACCTGTCCAAGTGAAGGGGGAAGCGTGAGCAAGGGTGGCAAAGGGCTACATCCCTGCTGAGAGCGGTGGGTATAGTCCCAGAAGAGATTTGTGCCAGCTGAAGAGCTGGTTTTTTGGCTCGTGTTGTGTGCAAGAGCAAAGGGAAGGGCAGGGCTGTGGGGTGGAGTGACAACCCTCACATTCCAGTGGTGAGCCCTTGGTCTCCAGGCTCTCTGAGAGGTGGGCATGCTGCCAGGGGATGGTACAGCTGACATCGGCCGTGCTGAAGCAAAATTAAATACATTGGCAAAGTGAAGATTTTTACTTCCCTTGGCTAGTTGTGCAGGATGTGCAGAAAGTCCTCAGTGAAAATTTTCCTGCGGTGAAACTGAAGGAACAGAGTGCAGCAGCATGAAAAATGTCAGAGTCTTGGGTCCTGCCGAGGTTAACCAGGGCAAATCTCCTTCCACGTGTCCTCGTTGGGAGACCGAAGCCCGGTGGGGACGTCGCTGGTTGCTCCAGCTGTGCATGGGCCTGGGGCTCTTTTCTGCCTGGGGCTTCTTGGAGCTCCTGTGCTCAGATGGATGGCTGCTTAAACTTGCCAGCGAAGAGCAGAGAGGAGGAATCATAGGTGAGCCAGTGGAAGAACCTTGGTTGCCTGCAAGATCTTGGCACAGATCTACAAGAGACCCAGGGCCCTTCTGCACCAGGGAAGTATCGCGAGTCTGAGTCTGTGTCTGCAGTTTTGGTGAAGAAGTGGTGATGTTTGCCATCGCAGCGAGGCCCTGTGTCCGCAGAAATCAGTGGGAGTGTGTTGCTGTTGGCTGGGGTGAGGGCAGAAGGTCAGGCTGAGCCTGAAGCTGTCACCGCTGCTGTAGTGACAGCATGAGAAACAACTTGGCAGCTGTAGCTGTGATTGCAGAGAATGCATTAAATTTCTCTGCTATGTTTTCCCACCGCTTTATCTCGTCACAGTTGCATCTTTGTTCCCAAGGGAAATAATTTATTGCTGTTCTGAAGGTGGTGCTCGTTTCTTTTCCTCTGCACAACCTGTTTGGTGACTGATGGCGTGTGGAGAGCTCAGGCTTCCCCCGCTTGATGCCTTTGGGGAGACGGGGGCTCGACTCCCGCGGTGCCATCGTTGCCTTCTGCAGCCAGCACTGTGCCGGTGCTTGGGCATGAGCTGCTCTCTCGCAGCCCCCTGTGTGGTCATGGTAAACCAGATCACAAACAGAGCCTGAAGAAATTGGTTAAACACCCCCACCCCCATGCATTCTCCTCTAAGGCATAGCATCTCAGAGACTTCATTTTGTGGTAGACAATGCAGCAGAGGGGTGTAGAGAGGAAAAGACATGAAATTTGAGTAGAAAAAAAAATTAAATCAATGTTTCTGAGAAGTTCCATCAGCAGAGAGGGATTAATTCTACTCTTCTCAGCTTTGCTTATCGAGAGAGACGTGAACCCGTTGCCTGCTGAAGCCCCGCAGCTAGCACAGATTTCCTTGCCATGCTGAATTTGCCTCTGCTCCGCTGGCGCTCGCTTGGATCTGGAGCAGAGATGTAGGTATTAATTTGCAAAGCAAATACCTCGTATTTCTCTCCTGACTGACAGCTCCGGGAAGGGGTCATACAGACACCGTACAAATCTCTTGGCAGGTGCCCGCAGAGGGTTGGCAGCGCAGGGGCAGCCCGAGGCTGAGCAGCACCAGCCTCCGAGTCCCTCAGTCTGGACGTTTCTTCTATTACCAGCCTTTTAATTTGCTACATTGCTGCAATGAAAAGACTTTTTATCTTCCGTTCCTTTTTATCTTTCAGGGAGCTCAGAGTTTAGATTAGGTTGCTCCGTGACACTTTGTATAAAATTATACTGTTGAATTTCCTCAGCCGTCATGACCTTATTTTTCCTTTCTTTGTTCGAGCTTTTAGTTGTCATTTTAGCAAATTCAGGGCTGGCTCTTTTGCTGCAGGGAGATGATAAAAGTCCAACCTGCTGGAGAATGCAGTTCCCTGGGGGGGGGGTGATGGTCTGTGGGGAACGGCAATCTCTGTTCTCCTGTCCCAGCAACCTGATCGTGGGGGTCTTAAAATCTCCCCTGCGTAGCCAGAGGGCTGAGGGGAGGTCTCAGGGGTGTTGGGTCCCCTGGGTGGGCTTCAGCATCTCCCTTCAATTATCCTCAACAAGTAATTGATGATGAAGGGGTTTGTGGTGATAGAGCTGAAATACAGGGCTGAAGTCTTGGTGGGACAGGTATGGACATCAGCATGTTACTAGCAGATTTTAAGTTTAAAAAAAAGCATGTTTTTCTAACCTCTCCAACTCAGAACTTGTCTCTTCAAGCAGGAAGCGTGTGGTAGTGGGTGAAGCAATGCTTTGTGATGGTGACTTTAACTTGCAAGTATTTTAAAGAGTTATTTGCTGTTCTAAAGCTACCTCAGACCTTGGTTGCAGGGGCCAGTCCTGCTCTGCAAAGGCTGTGCACAGCTTTCTGGAAGAACTCCAGGAGCCTTGAGTTGGCTTTGCCTCTTTGGGCTTGCATCAGGGCTTGCATGGTCTTGCTTATGTCCTTTCCTTAAAGACAGATCACCCGCTTCTCTCCTGATCATCTTTCTTCAGGAGATGGTCTGGGGTCGTGCTGTTTGCTGGCGGTCATAGATGGGGCCTAGACGCGGTGCTTTTGTGAGGTGAAGCTGTCAAGAGAAGCCTACAGACAGCAGAAACACCTTGGGGTCGTGACATCTCCGAAGCCACCGCTTTGTGGTCAGTCCCAATGGGCTGGGTGCCAGCCCCTGATTTTGGGAGCAAAAGTTTCTGCAGTCAGATGGTGTTTGCTGCATGCGACCCACACGCAGCCGTGTTTTCCCCGGTGCTTTCCTGTGACATTTGCCCCATCGAACAGGATCTTCTTGCAATGGGAGAGGGTGCAGCTTGCTCACGCTCTCTCCCATCCAATGCCATCCTTGTTATTTCCTGCCTGCTTTTTTTTTTTTGTTGGGTTTTTTTTTTTTTTTTTTTTCAGCAGTTGTGTGGGTGGGCACATAGCACGATGTACAAGTAGCCACGGCCGCAGCCTCTGAGGGTTCAGAGCCGGGCCAGGACGTGGGCGCAGCCGGAGGGAAGGCAGGAAGGAGGAATTGTGCTGAAGGCTGAGGCCAAGAGCGTACGCAGAGCCAGCCCGTTAGCCGGGAGGTGGGTGGCTCCCGGGGTCAGCTGGGCGATGGAAATAGGGAAATGGCAACGAATTAAATGGGCGAGTGACGCGATTTGCTTCAAGGGTGAAAGACTGAAGAGTGGCGAGGGGGGGACACGCAGGTAGTGAGGTGCTGCCTCAGTGAAGTAGCCCTGGGGAGAAAGACTTGGGAGGGCTTGTGGGTGAGGAGCTCAACATGAGCCGGCAGTGTGCGCCGGTAGCCCAGGAAGCCAACCCCATCCCGGGCTGCATCAAAAGCAGGTCATGGGAGATGATTCTCTCCCTCTACTCTGCGCTCGTGAGACCCCACCTGGNGCTGGAGAGGGACTCTTGGTCAGGGAGTGGAGTGACAGGACAAATGTTAATGGTTTTAAATTGGAAGAGGGGAGATTTAGGTGAGATGTTAGGAAGAAATTCTTTGCTGTGAGGGTGGTGAGGCACTGGAAGAGGTTTCCCAGAGAAGCTGTGGCTGCCCCATCCCTGGAGGGGTTCAAGGCCAGGCTGGATGGGGCTTGGGGCAACCTGGTGTGGTGGGAGGTGTCCCTGCCCAGGGCAGGGGGGTTGGAACTCAGTGATGTTGAAGGTCCCTTCCAACTCTAGCTGTTCTGTGATTCTATGAAGCCAAGAGGTTCCTTCACCTCTTGCCTTTGTAGGGTTACTGTTTTGATATGATAAAACGTGCATAAAAATTAAAATTTGATGTATCAGTCTTGCCTGATGTGAGCTAAAAAAACAGTGTGAGGGTTGGTCTTGTAGCTTAATGAGTTCAGCAATAACCGGGTATTGCTCAGTGGGCAAAGTTGGGTACTAGAGAGCTGCTGGCTGCCTCGTTGGCAGGTTTCTGTGCTGTTGTGTGCCTCAGCGGGCTGGAACCGAAGCCCCCCCAGCTTCCCAGCACTGGAGCTGCTCCCAGCTGCTGTGTGAGGAGCAGTGCTGAGCCCTCGCCTCTTCCCTTGGGGAGCTGAGCAGCCTTCCACCACCCAGAGAGGGGTTTGTGTCCCCACACGGGCTGTTGGGTGTTGCAAGGTTCTGATGGAGAAGATGCAGGTGTTTGCTGTGGCCTTCTGCTGTTGCTTGGGGGTGTCCGTCTTGGACACAAGCTGCTTTCTCACCAACATGGCATCGCTCCCCTGACCCGCACGGGGCTGCCCAGTGTCTGACCCTCACTTTGTGTCATGCCATGGTTGCTTTACTGAGACAGATTTCAAGTCTACTGTTGCCAACAGCTTCTTTGTCACAGATGATTTTTGCTGCTGCTCTTTCATAATACTGTGGTAGAGCCCTCTTGAGGACAACACAAACATGACTCCTCTCCAGCAAAACTCCCCAAACCCAGGGCGAAACTGTGATTTTATTATTCTCTCCAGGATTCTTTGCTGTTACCCGTCTTTTAGCTGTAGCTTTGCAAAAGCTGACTGGTGCGGTGTGTTTGTGAGATGCTGGATATGCTGTCTGTGGGCTGCAGGGGGGCATGTCCATGTCTCAAATGCAACAACAGCTTAGCTGAGGCTGGAGGCTGAGATACTCTGCCCGGCCTGATCCTGCCTTGGGGACGTGCGAGGGTCCTGGGGAAGGTGCTGACATCCTCCTGTCCACAGGTCCTGAAGCCTTTGGAGTTAAAGGTAGACCTGCAGGCTGTATCTCCCCTTCCTCACATGCTGTTTGCTCTTCTTCACATGCAAGATATTTTTTCTGGTCCTGGTTTGCAGAGGGCTGTGGCAAGTTCCTCGCTCTGGGTGGGGGGTTGCTGATCTTCTGCAACACTGGGAACGGACATGGGTACGTGCGTGTGTCAGGCTCTGCTATCTGGTACAACAGCAGTTTCAGTTTAAGGTGGGGTGAAACCCACCACATGCAGCCTTCCAGGATCTGAAGGGAGCTCCAGGAGAGCAGGAGAGGGACTCTTGGTCAGGGAGTGGAGTGACAGGACAAGGGGGAATGGTTTTAAATTGGAAGAGGGGAGATTTAGATTAGATATCAGGAAGAACTTTGCTGTGAGGGTGGTGAGGCACTGGAAGAGGTTGCCCAGAGAAGCTGTGGCTGCCCCAGCCCTGGAGGGGTTCAAGGCCAGGCTGGATGGGGCTTGGAGCAACTTCTTCTGGTGGGAGGTGTCCCTCCAAGGGGGGTTGGAACTGGATGATCTTTGAGGTCCCTTCCAACTCTAACCATTCTATGCTTCTACATCTTCTGTGGTTGAGCCGTGCCTGAGATCTGCTGGATTTCATTATGTTTGGGTGGCGATTTCTGCTGCGTGGTGAACGCCCGTGCTCTCTGCGGCTTTTCACAGCTTTTTAGGGGGTCTGCGCTGCTCAGCCCCGGTCTCCAGCCGACGGGCTGGTGTAGCCGCTGTCCACAGGCTCTGGAGATGGGGCCGGTGGCAGGTCTGCGGCACCTTGGGGGGAAGAAACCGTAGGGGAGGCTGGGGAGCGGGTGCCAGCGCTCGGGAGGCTGTGTTTGCATCAGTGACTCCGCCGCGCTTCCTGCAGCCCACACAGGCTCCCGCAGGAGCAGGAGCGTTGCGCTGCAAATTTAGCAGCTACCTTTAAGTGGGGAGCAATCACTTTTTGGGTCGTGAGTAGAGTCATCGAGTGGTTTTTTGTTTTTTTTTTTTTGTTTG
>VZRU01000060.1:126436-137261 GCA_013398155.1 Pedionomus torquatus | reverse complement strand
TTTTTTTTTTTTTTTTTTTTTTTTTTTCCCTTGTCTCTCATCCGCTCCTGGTACGCCGGTGGCGCCTGTTAGCAAAGCCGTTGCTTTGGCTGAGATTTGCGGCAGTCGGTTTCTGACTTCAGGTCGATACAAGCAGATTTGTTTGGGAATTGGACTTTTCAGATGCCGTGCTGCTGCTCTGGCCTGGCTGGCCTTCTGTGAGCCCTGGGCGGTGGGTCAGCCCCCCCCAGTGAACCCAGCACCCGTTGCTGGGGTGCCCCAGCAGCAGTTAGAGCACGAAGCACAAACTCCGCGGCTCGGTGACAGAGTACGTGCTGGCTCCCCGGTGGTAGGAGCTGTCAAGAAAAATGTCTCCTCTGTCTAGGAGAGAGGAACGTTTCTGGGGAGCAGGTGGTGAAGATGTTTAGCAAATGTCAGATTGAGACCTTGCCATCCCGTGGGCAGAAGTGACATCGCTGAGAAATGTGTTATCCTGTCAGAAAGCTGCAAAAAATCCACCAGTTAAATGTTTACGAGCAAGGGAGGCCTTTGCCAAAAAGGTGTTTTTCCACCCCTGAGACTCATGGAGTGAGAGCTCCTTGGAGCAGTGGGAATCCTGCTTCTGCCCACACAGGGGATGAAGGCAGGACCCGTTGGCACCGGGCAGGCAGAACATCATCGTCTCTCATGGGTAAAGACTACCAGCCTTTGCCGACTCCCAGCCCATGGCTCCTGCTCTCTCTTCTGGGTTTTTCTTCTCCCTTGGCTCCTCTTGGGGTTTGAGCAATAAGAAGCCTCTGAGCTTCCCCCTGCCTCTGCTCAGGAGCCCAGAGCCTCGCTCCGTGGGGGCGACAGGAGGATTTCACCTTCTTCCCCTTCTGCACCGAGCTGGGAACGGGCAGGGCAATGCCAGACGAGCAGCTCTGGTGAGACACAGATGCCTCCTGATGTCCGATGAGTGAGACTGGGCCTTGCAACTCGTGTAACTTGAGTTTCAGCAGAGCTTGGGTGGCTGGGGCTCAGCCAGCGCTGCCGTTTACCCCCGGTGCCGATGCGGTATCGCTGTTTTCACCGGAGAGATCAGGCAGCTCGTGCCGTGCCGCAGGCAGAGACGAAGCGACCGCTGGCTTTAGAGATTGTCTCATGTCTTCTGCTGGTTCAGCTGAGCTGGTCTTGTAGCTATTACTGTTAGGACATAAGCATCTGGCCAAGCCACGCTGCGTTTTTTCTGAACTCCTTAATCAATCCCTTAGAGCTATTTGATTTTAAAGCGGCCTCCTTACTGCATGCAGTGTGCTGGTTTGTATGTGAGCAAAAAAAAAAGGCTTGAACAGAAAGGTTTCCTGCAGGTGGGTGCTAAATACGGTTTTTCAAAGCTAAAACGTTGTCTAAAATTTCTCCCTTCAGACAAGCTGTGGACACTGGGAGTGGGGAGAGCTGCAGAGACCGAAAGAAACTCATTTGCCCAGTGTCCACGTGTCAATGTGCGAAGCACATAATTGTGTCTGGGCTACGAGCTCCATATGGGAGTATTGTTTGAAAATGCTCTAATTTAATAAAATGGGTAGTAATGGGTTATTAGAAGAGAGTTTAATTGAAATAATTGGCACGGACACTAGTGTGCTAATTTGGTTTGGTATTTATAATGCACAGTCACAGTGTTTGTTCAAGGACAGAGAAATGGGTATTAGGTGGTGCCCGTATTTCTCAGCAAGAAGTTACAGCTGGTCTCTGGAAAGACATTTATTCGAGGAAGCTATTTAGTCAGTGTTCTTGAGCTTGTATTTTGAAGATGGATTTGCTTTATTACAGTTGGATGCAATTACACCCACGCTGCTGAGAGTGAAGGCCTCCTCTGACACCTCAGTTCCCACTTCTGATGACTTGAGATTGGTCTTTCTAGTCATCCGGAGCAGCTCCACCTCTCTGGCACAGGGACATATCCTTTCCCGAGGTGCTCACACACACACATACATGTGTGAGTGTGCTTGCCCACACGCCAGCACGCAAGCAAGAAGTGGATGTTCATCTTCTCTACACACCCTTTTGTCTCCACTTGTCTGAAGTTCCTCAAGACCTATACCCATGGCATCAGTTCCTGCTCGGTAAATTGGCACCGTGAGCTTTTCCCATGTGGAGAAAGACTTTATATTCTCATTCTAGGGTGGAGATCCTTCAAGTTGCCATCTCAGAGCTGTTGTGCAGGGATTACCATGAGCTGGAAGGCTGTGCTGCAGGAGCTTGTAGTCTCTTGGGTCACTGAAAGTGTTACATGGTGAAGAGATGGTGACATGAAGATCTCATCTCATCAGCCTCTTCCAGAACCGATGTTCAGCAATTGTTCCTTTTCATCTCTCTACAAAGTGCTTTTAAAACTCAATATTGTCACTTTGTTTGCATTCTTCCCACACAATGTCTGCACTTAGAACTGCCCAGTGCTGATGGAGGTTTATTGCCAGCAGCTACTGTGCTAAAATTGAGAGGAAAAACAATTTCTAGGCAGCTCTTGTTATGGTCTCTAATGGGAGATATTTCTTTCTTGCTAAGAACTTTTAAATGCATTTTAATGCCAGATGCAGTGCTCTGTGGCTAAGAAACGTTCAGCCTTCCAGGGTTCAGCAGTACAAATATTTCTGCTTACAGACATGTGCAAAATGCATTGCACGTAGAATCATACAATGGTAAGAGTGGGAAGGGACCTGAAAGATCATCTAGTTCTAACCCCTCTGCCATGGGCCACCTCCCACCAGAAAAGGTTGCTCCAAGCCCCATCCAGCCTGGCCTTACACCCCTCCAGGGCTGGGGCAGCCACAGCTTCTCTGGGCAACCTGTTCCAGTGCCTCACCACCCTCACAGCATAGAATTTCTTCCTAATATCCAATCTAAATCTCCCTCCTAGTTTAAAACCATTCCCTCTTGTCCTGTCACTCCACTTCCCTATCAAAGAGTCCTCCTCTAGCTCTCCTGGAGCTCCCTTCAGATCCTGGAAGGCTGCTCTAAGGTCTCCCTGGAGCCTTCTCTTCTCCAGGCTGAACAGCCCCAGCTCCCTCAGCCTGTCCTCACAGCAGAAGTGCTCCGGCCCTCTGATGATCTTTGTGGCCATTTGCTGGACCTGTTCTGACAGGTCCTTTCAATGTTGAGGACTCCAGAGCTGGACACACACATGTATGAAGGATTGATGGATGCCTTCCCAACAGTGTGAATTAAAACAAAAAACCCCAACAGCTATGGGTAAAGAGCAAAGCCCAGCTATCAAACCCCAAAGCTCGCTCTCTGGACCCTGGGGACACGCCTCCTATGCTTTGTGAAGGAGTCCTGGCTGGCAGAGCTCTGCAGCAGCTCCAGGTGAAGCCCTACAACCCAATTGAATGCATCCAAAGCCATCGTTTGCTTAACAAAGCTGTGCTGCTGAAGGAAGCCCTGTGCTGGTACGTAGAGGAGGGAAAGCATCTTCTGCTCCATCGGTGATGTGGAGGTTTTTCTAGGAGAAGCTGGTGGTCTGCTTTGCCCCAGGAGAAGGCATCCAGCTTTGGATGTGAGGAGGTAAAGTTTGTTCCCCGCAGAAGCGTGCTGAAGCAGATGGCTCTGTGCCAGGCATGGCTTTGCCCCGATGGATGAAGTCGGCGGTTGCACCCCCCAGGGGCTGCTTTGCCATCCTTGTGTGTGTGTTCCTGAGCTCCCGTGGCACTGCTGTGCTTCGGGGGGAGCGTGGATTTGGGAGGGAGGGAGGGAGGGGGAAGGCAAAGGAGGGACATCCATCTCTGTTGCAGGGAATTGTGAAATACTGAGAAGAAACACGTCTAGATGAGTCCCTTGCCCTTTTCCAGCATTGTGGGTGCTTTTTTGTGTGCCGATGTGATCCCCTGTTCCATTTGGAAGGAGAATGATTCACAAGAGGCACAGCGGGTGCTGCTGAGCTGGCATGTATTAGTGAGCACAGGAGAGCGCTGAGATCCTCTGTAGGGCCTGATGGCGGCTTTTCTTGAGCAACTTTTGAGAGCTGGAACAATTATCTCACCTTTAAGGCCTTTTTTTCCTCTCTAAACTACCCTATTTCCCACTAGCAGATCTTAGGGAGAGAAAGGAGAACAACTGAACCTGCTGGTGCAGATATTAACACAATCATGATATAATTTAATCTTGATCCCATTAAACACCCTTAATAATCTGAGAGTTTCTCACTTGGTTTAATGGACTCTTTTCCAGATGATGAGGCTGCAAGACCAGACACTTGTTATAAATGTCTGCTTATTAAACAATCTTTCTTCATAAAAGCTTCTGCCTGGCCAAAATAAATGTAAATGGTGTTTGCAGTTCAGTCTTTAAGGAGACACTGTGTAAAAAGGAGACACTTTCTATTTTTGTGTCTTTTTATATGAGATGAGAGCAGGCTAAGACTATTATTTTTTTTTTGTGTCTGCTTTTTACTTTAAATATATGAGGCAGTTGGGACCCAGCATCCATGAAATAGCATCTGCTGTCAGACCAACTCCTGGAGTAGATATTCCCCTCCTGACAGATGACTTGGTCTTGGGAGTTGAACCAGAAGCTGATGAAAAGATGAGACCAATGGCGTATAATAACCTGACTTAAAATCCTTTTTCCATGGCTTTAGTTCACCTTTTCCTTTCGGCCGGGTGTGCTCAGCAGAAGGCAGCGTGGCTCTTGCGTGTGTACTGCAGTGCTTGTCGCCTTTGGGGAGAATTTCAGGGGGTTTTGTGCAGAAGAGGCCTCTGGAACCTCTTACATCAGGGACATAACACAGTCATCTGCACGTTTTAGTCATTTATTTCAGAGCGCACAGAGTGGGTCGATGTCCAGGATGGTAAAAGACGTCCATTGTTGCGTTTAAGAACATGATTCCAGTTTTTGGTGGTGGTTTGAGCAGCGCACAAGAAACCTTTCTTTCCCTTTTAACGTCTCGATTTTGGCTGAATGTGGAAGTAGAGAAAGCCTGTTTTTCAGATTCCCCAGGGCACCTGGGGGCAGCACGGGCTTTGCCTTGGGCCATGCCCATCCCCTGGCTGGCAGGGACTCCTATCCCGTGGCAGAACTTGCAAAGACAGCTCGCTGTTGACTGGTAGGCAATATTTTTTTTCCTCATTGAAGTTAAAATATGACAGCTACTTGAAGATCAATGGTCTGGCACAACCCCTTGTTCTAGTCCATCCCACGCACCCTGATGAGGCTTTCGTAGACTCCATGGAGTTCGTGCCTCGTTTCTGCGGCGCGTCGTGAATTCCTCTTTATACAGACTTGGTATTTGCTCTATCTTATATAATGTATTACAAGGTGAATGGTGTCAGGAAAACGTATGGTGAATGGTGCTTTGCATGATCCAACAATCCTGGGGAGGGAAGAAAATGTTATTACCATGAGACATGGTTGGCAGGACTGATGGAGAGCCCCAAAGCCTGAGTTTCTCCTTTGAAGTGTCATTGAAAACAAAACAAAAAAAAAAAAAAAAAAAGAAGAAACAAAACAAAATCAAAGAAAAAAAAAGTTTTAAGAAGGTTTTTAGATGCTAAAATTCTCCACATTTTAAGCAAAACCTCTTAGAGAAATTTAATAAGGAAACACTGTTTTGCAGCTTAAGAGAGCATTTCTTTAGGATTTTAATACCCCGGTGACAAAGTTGCCGCAAAAATGTCACGCAGAGAAGGCTCAGAGTCCTTCAAAGCTGCCAAGGAGGAATCACTTTGGCGTTTTGAAAGTCTCTGTGACATTGCTTCCTGGCGCGCTGTGCCAGGGGGCTCTGCGAGCCGCCTGTGCCCCCGCCTCGTTAAACACCGTAGCGCGTCTCCATCCGGAGCCTCCCCGGCTCCCGCAGGCACTCTGCTGCTGGGCTGGAACTAACGAGCGCTCGAGGGGCTGACGAAGACTTCTTGGGGGAGGCGCAGGGCACCTTTCCAGCTCATGCTGCCTGTCGCATCCTCTGGTTTTCCCTCAGGCACGTCCCGGGGCAGCAGGGCATCCCCTGAAGCAGAGTGTTGTTGGACAACGTGTGGCAGGAGCTGAGGGTGACGGTGCTGCTGTGGCCACCCTGCCCTTAGTCGCTGGCCAGGGATGCTCAGAGCATCTCTTGCCTTCCTCCGGGTCTTGGCTCGGACACCTGCAGAAGGAGGGCAGTGAAGGGAAGGTCCTGGCCTCGGAAGGAAGGCGTGGGGCTGGGATGCTTGGGAAGGCTGGAGGGAAGTTGAATTGCCGTGGTTATTGTGCCATGTAACGGGGGGTTATTGCTTCCTCCTCCTGCCCCGCTGCTCGGGCGGGGATTGTGAGTGGTACCCAGGGGTGTTTACAAGGTGTTTTCAGATTCCCAGGGTGGGGGGAAAGTACTGCACAGACGCTGAGAGTAATAAACATTTATAGTGCAAAGATCATTCTGGCTGGGAGGCAACAAATTGCAGTTAATGGTGATGGAGGACGGTCGCCCAGATATCCCTGGCACGGAGCTCTGCCAGCCCCAAGCCCCGTGCCTGGGGTGGGCTCTGGAGCTCCTCCTGGCTGGGTTTGGGTCCTGCCCGGCCACCTTCTCCTGAGCATCGCTGCCTTCCCTTCTGCTCGCCGCAGGGCTCTGCCTCCCTGCACGGCGCCGGGGCTGACTCATGCTCCGGGAAGCGCTGCCCGTCCCTGCGGGCACAGGCTGCCAGCTCTGCCTGGGTGAGAACCCCCGGTGCTGGGCTCATTAAATCCCGGGAAATGGATAGTGACCCCGTTATGTGCTCACCTGGAAAAGTGACTGGGCCGTGCCTGATTACTGTGCTCTGCCGGGAGACTTTTCGTGCTTCCCTTGCAGATATATATTTAGATTTTACCCAAGGGCTTTTAATTTCCTCGCTGGCTTGAGCAGCTGTGACAGATCTACAGATACTTTCCCTTTTTCCTCCGGCCATTTTAACCTGTCATCAACTTTGTTCTAGAAGAAGTGGGAAGAGATAACGAGTCACTAAAGCTTCAGGGTCTCGTTGCTCTGCTTGTACGCGTGTAAGACACACCGTGGAAAGGGGAGACTGCTTTCGGAGGTCCCGCGGCTTGGGGGGTGGAGGATTTGTTCAGCATCTGCTGGAGTCTGCTCTATTTCTTCTTCTCACTGCTAAGCAGCCCCAAGTTAACACACTGGGTTGGCAGCTTTCATGTTCGTCGCCGATGAGCCACACTTAGAGAGGTAAAAATGGCTTTGCAAAGGCTGCGATGACAGTTCTGGGATTCGGCGCGCGAGGCTCTTGCGTCGCACTTACATAATGGCTCTCGCCAACTCTCCGGGTAGTTGGGGAGTCACTTGGTGAAGGGGACCTGCCGTCCTCCTCTGAGGTAGTCGAACCACCCGTGGGGGTCCAGCCGAGCCCCCCTCCCCTCCACCCCCCAAACAGTCGGAGCAGCGGGGAACTGGGGCTGGGGGGGAGGCAGAGGGCAGGACTGCCTGTCGCTGGGTGGTTACTGAAGCCCCTGGGTCTGTGAGGGAGGGGCTTTACCTCCTTCTAAACACGTTTTGAAATTATTAACATTTGAAATGTTAACGCAGAGAACTCAGGGAAGAGGAGGGAAATCAAAGGCTCTTCTGCTCTCAGACGCGCCGTCCCCCTCTGGGCTCGCAGCCTGCCTGCGAGCTGGGTGTGTATTTTCTTATTTTACATAATTTTTCCATCACTCTCCATCAGCCCAGCTCTTCAAAGGCTTCCTTCTGTTTCCAGCTCTCTTGCCGCTGCTCAATATGCCCTCCTCCATGTTTTCTAAAACGTTCTTTCTTCCCCGAAACTCCAGCGCTCCGGTTTATTAGTGAAGTCTCCCAAGAAGCTGGGCAAGACTAGAGGAGCCTCTGCCAGGTGCTGCTGCCTGACTCGGCTGCCAAGACTAAATGGGGGAAGCGAGGGGATAAAACGCAGCTACTTTATTTCTGCCTGCGTCATGCAAATCTTTCAGGCGCCTTCGAGTTCCCGGTGTGTGGTGCAGCACTGGCTTGGCCAAAGGTTTCCGCACCCGTGTGATGGTGTTGGTGAATATCGGTGTTCCCCTCCTCCAGGCTCTCTCCTGCTGGGTTTCTCTGGTTCGCCGTGGTGCCAAGGCATCCTCCAGAAGGGCGCTGGGGATGGAGCAGCCCCCCAATGGGTGGTGGAGCAGGGAGACCCTCGGAGGTGACAGCCTTCCAGAGCGGGAGGTGGCTGCAGAAAACGAGACTCCTGGATGGAGACGGGACTTCAGCGTGGTTGTGGTTTTGGCAGTAACCGCTCAGCCCGATTGCCGTCCCAGCCAGCTGCTGCGATGACAGAAATCCCTGCCGTTTGTGAACTTCTCCTGAAATGCTTTTAATGACAGTTTAATAATAACACTTAACGCTTGGTACAGAGCTTCTCACCCCTGGAACCGAAATGCTTTACCAAGAAGGGTAAGGACCATTATCCCCCATATTCACAGGAGGGCAAGTAGCTGGATTTTATTTGTGAGAATAATTATAACAAGTGGGATTAATCAACTTTTCATATGAATGGTGTTGCTTTTTAAAGACAAACGTCGGGAAAGAATCCCAGATACAAAGGAGAGCTCGCAGTGGTGTAGATCCATCTGACAGCTTCTTGGGGAACTCGTCAGTGCCTGTGGTGCAGAGGCATTAACCCTGCCAAGGCAGCGTGCAGGGGGAACAGAAACTGGTGAAAATGAATGCAAGAGAGGGCACGGTGTTTACTTGCTGGTGCCCTAGATCCTGGTGAGCAGGCGCTGCAGAGAGCTGCTGCTGCCTCAGTCCCCGTGAGTGTTGCTCCTGCTGCCCTTTTCCCCTTCATCTTCTCAAAGCCTCACTGCTTGGGAAGACTCTCCCCATTCTTGAATGTCCCCTGGGTCTCAGTGTGCTCTGTGTGGTACATGGAGAAAGGACACTGAAATAATTGGTGTTTCTAGTTTCTTAGCTGGAGGGCTCAGAGGCTGTGACCTCTTACAAGCCCCTGTGAAGATGCTGAGGGTTGGGGTTTTTTCCCCTTCTTCTCTGTCCTGCTCTACATCCCCCTCTTGCATCTTGGAACAGGCTGCCCAGGGAAGTTGTGGCTGCCCCATCCCTGGAAGTATTTAAGGCCAGGCTTGATAGGGCTTTGAGCAACCTGGTCTGGTGGGAGGTGTCCCTGCCCATGGCAGGGGGGTTGGAACACGATGATCTTCAAGGTCCCTTCCAACTCGAACCATTCTATGATTCTGTGATTCTATCTTGGTCCTCATCAGACTGTGGGTTTGCAGGGGAAAAGGGCTGGATCATTGTCCTGAGCCCAGGGAAGGCCAGGAGGCTTGTTTTGGCTGGGACCTCTTGGTGTGACAGTAATGCTCGTGGTGGATGAGAATGCCTCTGGGCAGTGCGAATGCAGGTGGGACAGTCGCTGAGGTGCTTTCTTGTGTCACTGCCCTGCCCTTACAGCCCATTATGGGCTCTTGTTTGTGGAGGTGCCAAGACATGGATTCACCTCAAAGAAGTCCTGGGAAATCCTCCTGGGATTTTTGGCAATCTGCTGCTCGGGGCTCCTGCTCGCAGGCACCGCAGGAGAGAGGAAGGCAGGAGCTGTGCTCCATCAGATACAGAGCGCTACAGGAGCTTGAGTGCAGACAGCATTTGCAAGTACTTTGAATTGTAAAGTGCTGCTATGGACTTGCCCAGCCCTAACCTGGCAGGGAGCAGCAGTCTGGCCCCACCGAGCGCAGGGAATCCATGTCTGTCTCGTGGAGAGCAGATTCTGGGAAGCCCCAGGTCACCTGGATGCACGTCTCCGCAAACAGTAGGTAGGAGTCACCGTCCATCCCTGGGTTTCCCCCAGTGCCTTTCAGGAAGGACTTGATCATCTGCATCTTTTAAACCTTGATTTTCATTGCACACTCATCTCTGAGAAAGATCTGCCAGCTCTCCACAGCAGCTGAGTGCTGAGGTCCTGCTCCCATGCTGGTGGCCATGTGCCAGAGAAGACCTTCCTCTCCAGGCTAATGGAGAGAAAACGGAGAGAAGATTTTAGATTTACTCTGAATCGATAGAAACAGTATTTCCTAAGCACTTTTATTAATAAATACACACATCCTTGCTGCCCAGAGAGGAATCCCAAGCATCTCCTGTATAGCCTGATATATTTATATATACTCTGTATATTCTATATATTTGAGCAACCTGGTGTGGTGGGAGGTGTCCCTGCCCATGGCAGGGGGGTTGGAACTCGATGATCTTTAAAGTTCCTTCGAACTCTAACCATTCTATGATTCTGTTCTAATACCTCNAGGTGTCCCTGCCCATGGCAGGGGGGTTGGAACTCGATGATCTTTAAAGTTCCTTCGAACTCTAACCATTCCATGATTCTGTTCTAATACCTCTGCAATCTGAAGCTCTCAATGTACTGGTATTGTATTTTTGACTGCAAAACGAGCTGAAACTCTTTAGATTCGATGCTCTTGTTAACTTCGACTCCACTGACTGGTGGATAGTCAAAAATGTGGGCAGAAGGACCCGTCTTGTTTGGAGAAGGGTTACTTGGGCCAGTCTTGTGTGTGGTGGGCTGTTTGGGGGAGCAGGCGAGGGGCTCCCGGGGGTCTCTGAGTGTGTCTGTGTGCTCCCTGTGCGGAGGCGCAGCACTGGCACCCCACGGGGATGGAGAGGCTGAGTCCTACGCAAAGAAAGAGGATGAAGCATCAGTATTATTATTTGACAAATTTGTTGTTTTCACTGAAACAAATGTCAAAGGAAAAAATATTCTAGTGAGGAAGCAGAAGCTCCGTCTTCTGTGATTTTTAAGTTCCTACTGGAGAAGAATACAAAAAAAAAAGAAATCAAAATACCTTTACATTTCCAGCCGGTTCTGTGGAAGAGGGGTGTTTCTGCTGGTGCCCA
>VZRU01000060.1:108590-126316 GCA_013398155.1 Pedionomus torquatus | reverse complement strand
GGGAGGTGTCCCTGCCCATGGCAGGGGGGTTGGAACTCGATGATCTTTAAAGTTCCTTCGAACTCTAACCATTCTATGATTCTGTTCTAATACCTCTGCAATCTGAAGCTCTCAATGTACTGGTATTTTTGACTGCAAAACGAGCTGAAACTCTTTAGATTCGATACTCTTGTTAACTTCGACTCCACTGACTGGTGGATAGTCAAAAATGTGGGCAGAAGGACCCGTCTTGTTTGGAGAAGGGTTACTTGGGCCAGTCTTGTGTGTGGTGGGCTGTTTGGGGGAGCAGGCGAGGGGCTCCCGGGGGTCTCTGAGTGTGTCTGTGTGCTCCCTGTGCGGAGGCGCAGCACTGGCACCCCACGGGGATGGAGAGGCTGAGTCCTACGCAAAGAAAGAGGATGAAGCATCAGTATTATTATTTTTTTTGCTCTTTTTTTTTTTTTCATTTTGACAAATTTGTTGTTTTCACTGAAACAAATGTCAAAGGAAAAAATATTCTAGTGAGGAAGCAGAAGCTCCGTCTTCTGTGATTTTTAAGTTCCTACTGGAGAAGAATACAAAAAAAAAAGAAATCAAAATACCTTTACATTTCCAGCCGGTTCTGTGGAAGAGGGGTGTTTCTGCTGGTGCCCAAGCTGCACTGCTTTATGAGGCTCGGTGCAATCCTGGCCGCAGGAGGGGCGGGGAGCTGTTTTTGCAGGGCTGCCTGCGAGCCTTGGCAACCCCAAAACCTTGGCAGCCGCTGAAAAGCTATTTCGCCGAACACACGGTGACAATGTAGGGCATTCCCCGGTGACTACAGGGCAAAATTGGTGCGCCTGCACTTCTTGAAGATCACTTCAGCTGGCCCAGGGAGTTTTGTAACCTTTGTCAAAGTATTAGGGGTGCTCTGGAGTTTATTAAGCCGTTGACGTCGCGTTCTTAGGTTTGTTGGGGTCTTGAATTATAGGATGTGTTTGTGGCGGTAATAAAACAGTGTTGGACCTTGTGTTTCCTTGAAGTTATTGAATAAAGGGAGGTGAGGACTGCCCTGCAAAGGCAGCGCAAGCACAAACGAGCCTGCCGAGTGCAGGACGCTGCTCCTCGTGAGCCGGGCCATAGCCAGATGGAAAGGTGGTTTTTCGTAGAGCAGCTCTCCAGTGGGTCCGTAGACCTGGGGGAGTTCACTGGAGAGATAATAATGAGCTCTAGTGACTTTTCAACTCGGGGTCCCTTGAATCATCGTTGGTTTTGTATGGATGCAGCCTCTCCGGTGGCGCAGCAGCTCTGCGGCGGCTGGTGGGAGTCTCTCGTGCGATGCTGACGTGGCCACGAGCGCTGATGTTTTCAAACAAAACGTGCTCTCTTACCCAAGTTACCTCTTGTGCTCACTGGAACTATCTTTACAAAGTTGATGACTTTCGGGGAGATGTCTTAAGACTGTTTTTAAAGGTGTCAAACTGGCTTTTCTTAGCAAAGGCTTTGCGCACTGACAGATTTGGGTTGTAACAGGTTTGTTTGCCAGAAGAATTCAGAGAAACACCCAACCCCTTCCTGTTCCATCAACCAGTTTTAAGGGCTAGGTCGTGCTTCCTTAATACTAAGTTGAATAGTCGTGTAGATGTTTTGACATTGGGCAATGAAAGCTACCTAGATAGAAAGAGAATATTTAACAATGCGTTAAATTCAGTTAAGGCTGATGAAAAATCTGCTTCTTTCTAAACCCTGTTTTCAGGAATATTATTGCTACCGCGCCTGCTGCTCAGCAATTCCCAGCCATCTCTCCAGCCCCCAGTGCAGCAGTGGCCTCTGCATAATGCAGATGCTGAAATGAGAAATCAGCAGTTTTTAATGGGCTCTCAAACTAAAATTAAACATTGATTTCCTGACTTACGGTCAGATAGTTGGCGTTCAGTTAGCCGGGCAATATTTCTGGACCGGAGGAATTCTCACAAACGCTTTGATGTTACCAAGGTTTTTGTTTTGTTGATTTGCATCCCTGGATTCCCTTAGAGAAGGCGCTGTACAAACAAGGTGTTTGATGTGTAGCTTACCCTTGTATACCACGGGTGGAAGCACAGACAAGGTGTCCCTGCGGAGCAGCCTCACCGAGCTCTCCTCCAGGTTACATTTTGTGGCCACGGCTCTTTCTAGGAACGGGCAGTTTCCCAGGAAGGATGAGCGTCGTGGAGGTACGGAGTGCTGCGTTTTGCCTGTTGCGTGGTTTGGGTTCTGGGTAAGCAGCCAGGAACAGGCATCACCAGCACGGGGCACCTGCACCTTGTTTTAAATGTCTTTGCCAAAGTAACAGCCCTTTCCTTTACGGGAAAGCTGCTTTACGATCCGTTACCCTTTGACAGTCGGTGACGTACTCCACCGACAACGCAGCACTCAAGTACTTTTATTTTTCCTTTTTTTTTCCTCCTAAGTGCCCTGGCTTCCTCTTTCCCAGCCGAGAAGAGCAGGACGCTTTTCCTGCATTGCTGGTGGCTCCGTGACCCAGACAGCTCTGGGTTGCCTTCGCTTCGAGTTCCTGCCTTACTCCTCCTCCTCCTTCGATAGCTTTTACTGACAGGACAGAGCTTTGAGCCTGTCTGGGAGGTGGCTTGGGAGGAGAGACACTGCTGGGGCTGTAGGTCTTTAGGTGAAGAGTGGAATGTTGTGTCATTCAAGAGAGGAGTATTTTTTTGACAGAACTACAGCAGAGGATTTGCTGCAGCAGCCCAAGGCGGATCTGAGCAGCCTGGGAAGCTCTCTGGGATTACCCAGCCTCAGAAAGGTTGTTCTCGGCATCAGGCGACCTCTTTTCTCCCTTGGAAGGGAAATGGCTATTGAAACCAGAAGCCCCGTTTGCAGTTTCTCATGACCCTGCGTTGAATCACTCCCGTCTCAGCTGTTGTTTGTGTCTCGGTTTCATTTGAGTGCTTAACAGAAAAGGTGTTCTCATGTGGAGGCTCCCACAAGCAGGAACAGAGTTTCTCAGAAGGTTCTCTGATGAGTTTTTTTTTATCACCTTCTATACAAAAAAAAAAGCGCGGCATGAAAGTTTTCTGTTAAAATTCCCCAGGTCTTTCCCTAATACCTCTTCTTTTCAGCGCTGCTGCTTGGTGGCATTAGTGCTGAGATGATTATTTAAAGCATAAGCCACTTCTCACATCAAACCTCAATCCTGAAATGAACATTCTTCTGGAATTAGGAATACAATGCAACAGAATTTGCAAATAGCTCCCTAAAAGAGGGACCCGATTGTCCCAGTGCCTCCTGTTGTCCAGGAGGATTCGTCAGAGCCCGAGGGCTAACGGTATATTCGGGTTTGAGAACAACATCCTGAAGTAAACAGATGTGGAGCAGTAAGTTCAAGATGAAGCTGAAGCAAACCACGAAGCAGAAAGGAATGACTCTGCTAGAAAATGAATGCATTCAGCTAATGAACCGTTTTGAGGCAAAAGGAGAAATTAAATGTAATGCTGAAAGCTGGCACATTAGTAAATGGGCTGTGGGTTTTTATCCATTTTACATTTCAAAATGATAAAGTAAAGTATGTCTTAGGGTGAAATCCCATTAAGAAATAATATTCTAAATAGGGAAACAAGGGTTTGGTTAACAGGAAACAGGGACTTGGTTTCTCTTCTCAGATCAGTGGTGAATTGCCTTTGTGTCAGGGGGTCAGTCACCTTTAGGTGGGAACCTCAGGGGAAGACCAGCAGCAGAGCTCACTCCTGGCACTTCAGAGAATAAGGAAAGGATTTGCCTTTGCTTCCCACAGTTTGTCTCAGGACAGTGGTGCCAGGTGCTCTGATAGCCCTGGGAGATATGGAAGTGTGCGGTGTGGTTTGGGCACACAGCTGATGCCAGAGGAAAATGTCAGTTTTTCATTCTGAAACTTTGGATCCCAGATTTCCCATTTCAGGGTGGCTTCTGCCCTCAAAGAGCCTTCCCAGAGCTGGCCTTTCTCTCAGGCTTTGGGAAGACCCTTGCAGGTACCAATAAGTTGAGTCTTTGTACGTAACGTTCATTTTAAAGAAATGCTGTCGTGGACTTCAATAATTTGTGTTGGATTTTCATGTCACGACATCTTGCTGGTAACCAGGCAGGGAATTTAGTCTTTATTTAAAGTGTGTGGTGGGGCAGCATTGGAGCACCATGGGCCAGCATGTGGGGTGGTGTTGGGGTGATGCTGGTGTGCCAAGGACTGGTGATGGCATGCCATGGGGTGGTGTCAGTATGCCATGGGATGGTGTCAGTATGCCATGGGGTGGTGTCAGTATGCCATGGGGTGGTGATGGCATGCCATGAAGTAGTGTTGGCATGCCATGGGGTGGTGTTGGCGTGCAATGGGGTGATGTTGGCATGCAATGAGGTAGTGATGGCATACCAAGGGATAGTGTTGGCATGCCATGGGGTGGTGATGGCATGCCATGAAGTAGTGTTGGTATGCCATGGGGTGATGTCAGTATGCTGTTGGGTGGTGCTGGCATGCAATGAGGTAGCGTTGGCATGCCATGGGGTGGTGTTGGCGTGCAATGGGGTGATGTTGGCATGCAATGAGGTAGTGATGGCATACCAAGGGATAGTGTTGGCATGCCATGGGGTGGTGTTGGCCTGCAATGGGGTGGTGTTGGCATGCAATGAGGTAGTGATGGCATGCCAAGGGGTAGTGTTGGTATGCCATGGGGTGCTGCTGGCATGCAATGAGGGAGTGATGGCATGCCATGGGGTGGTGTTGGCATGCCATGGGGTAGTGTTGGCATGCCAAGGGGTAGTGTTGGTATGCCATGGGGTGCTGCTGGCATGCAATGAGGTAGTGATGGCATGCCATGGGGTGGTGTTGGCATGCCATGGGGTGGTGTTGGCATGCAATGAGGTAGTGATGGCATGCCATGGGGTGGTGTTGGCATGCCATGGGGTAGTGTTGGCATGCCATGGGGCGGTGCCATGGGGCGGTGCCGTGGGGCGGTGCCGGGGCGCCGCTGTCCGTGGTGCTGAGCCCTGTGCCCCAGGGAACGTCTCCAGCCCCAGGCGCTGGGTCACCCTCACGGGCTGCTTGAAGATGCTCCGCGTTGAGGGCCTCCGTCAAGCACGAGCAGCTATAGACTGGCAGCATCTCCAAAACAGGGCGGGATGCAGGACCACCTCCATCCCCCTCACCCCGGCCCCCCTTTCCAGGACCACCTGTGCACTGGGGGGACTCACAGATTTATCCCTTGGCCACAGTGGATTCCCTTTTCTGTTTAATATCTTAAGAACTTGATGCCAAGCGTGTTCAAGGAGCAGTGCCTTTTGTTCTCACCTGAAGAGGGAACACTGGGTTAGTCTGGGACAGGTGGCACGCACCTCTGCGGGTATTGATTTAGCCTGACCAGGGAAGCAGTGATGGAGCCCCTGTGGTCGCTGGCATCTCCGAGGGAAGCAGCAGCAAGTTCCTCTCTGCTCAGTTCGTAGCGGGGGCATTGAGGAGGGGACCTTGCTCTGCTGCTTTGTGTCTGTGAGCCAAGCACGCTGAGTCTGTTCCCTGGCATGCAGTCCACACGCTGCTCTTTACACAGAGGGATAAGATAAAATAGCTTCCTCCCCCTCACGTTGCTACTGAAAAACAGGGATGGGGAAAAAATAATCCCTCAGCCCCTGCCCTGCTTGTGGTGATAAGAGCAATGCAATCATTTTTTTTTTTAAAGGAGGCAGCCAAGGCAATTACGTTATTTACTGAACAAAGCCGTTTCAGAGCTTTCTGCATCGTGGATGTTTTCTCAGTCGTTTTGCACCAAATCTGTTGCAGCAGAGAGGCCAGAGAGTTTGCCTTGACTCCCCTCACTACCAAAATAAATGTACAGGGCAGGATTGTTCCATCGAGCAGCCGTGAGTGGGGAGAGAGAAGAAGGAAGGAGATGGTACATGCCGACAGCTCTAAACTGAATGCGGGGAGGATTGCTATGTATGAGAGAGTTCAGGGGGGAAAGAGGAGGAAGTCACAGAGGCAGTCGAAGCTCGCAGGATGGCAAGAGCCAAGCTGAAGAATTCCCCTTCAGAGAGCAATTCCCACGTAAAAACTGTCCCACCGGCGACGACAGAAGATGTCCATGGGGTGAGCCCCTTGTTACCGGCTCGGAGGATGGGATCCTTGGGGAGTGATGTCGGACAAAGGTATTGCAGGGCTGCAGTGGTGCCTGGGGCTTTGTGGGTGGGGGAGGCAGCACCTTTTATCTTTTAAATGAGAGAGAAAGGATTAGTGCCACCACGGGCTGGAGGGGTGGTGGATCAAATCCTTCTGGTAGCTATGTAGCCGCACCAGCTCCAAAGTTGTGTTATGAAATAGGTAGCTGGAGCAGAAGAAAGCCAGTTCCTTTAAATTTTTTATAAGTGCTTCTTGTTTTTTTCTGTGCCAAAAGCATGTCTGCACGGCAGCCCTGAGTCCGTGGGGCTGCCACACAACACTGTTAACTTGCACTGCACCTTATCTGTGCAGTGTAAGACTGGAGCTTATTTACACTGCTGACAGCACCGTGAGCACTGTGCACAAGCACCATGTTTGCAGGGAAGAAGAGATGCTCGATCCCTCGTCTGAGGNAAAAAAAAAAAAAAAAAAAAAAAAAAAAAAAAAATAGAGAAAGAGCTGCCATACAAAATGCTGCAGCCTCTGTCTGCTGTCTGCAAGCACAGATTGGCTGGGTGTACAGGAGGAAATGAGCTGCTTTTCAGGAGGATAAAAATGCTTTACTTTGCACTTGAAGCACAGTGCTTTGGAAGAATCCAGGTCCCCTAGTTATGATGAGGGTGCCTATTTCAGTAATTCAGTTCTTGTTCTGTTCGTTCCATTTTCTGTTTCATTTTTTCCCCATCTGTTCAGCTTTTCAGCCCATCCATGCTGTCTTCCTTCTCAGCAAAAATCGCCTCACCTGTGATTGTGTACTGTATATCTTCTAGGATGTAATTCAGCGCTGCTCCTAGCTCTGGGTTCTGGTGCAAATGAGCACCATAGGAAAGCTTCTGCTGATGGTGAATTTTACTTGCTTGGCTTTAGATTGGAATGAATTAGCGCCTCGGCTTGAGTATCTCACTGGTGGGCTGGGGGAAGGTGGCAAAGAGCCAGGATTAGCAGATGTGGTCCCTACTGGGGAAGCCAAGGAGCGGGGAGGGGGGTGGGAGTGCGTGTTGCTGGAATAAGGCAGGAGCACTGGCGTGGTCCTTCCCTCCGGTGGCGAGCCCTGCCGGGCACATGCTTTGGTCTCCGGGTCTGGGAGGCAGGGTCCCGGTGTACTTGCGGAACCCAGGGTGCGTGTGTCGGTCTGATGCGTGGTGTGCCAGCTCTCCAGATGGCACCCGTGCTGGTTCTCTGGTGAGCAGACACTTGGCTCTTGTGGGGTCGTTGCCTTCTGACTTGGTGAGGTGAGGGCTTACACGTGTGGAAAGTTACCAACGGGCATCGCGTGGGCGCGTTGGAACTAAATCCCTGAAGGTTGTGCGCTCTCAGGGCGTTTTGTCAGGCAATCTACATCTGCTGCCAGCCTTGGTCAGACCTCTTCTGCTCTGGTTTTGTGTCTTGCTTTCATTGCTTCAAAAAGACATCAAAGATGGGCCTGTTCTGGGGGTACCTGTCTCTGAAGGCTTGTCCTCAACACTACTGTTGGCAAAGCCTTTGGAGTGAGCTTGCCTTTCAGGCGCTGTTGATGTACCCTCATACCAGTGCCAGTGTTCAAATCTGGATGCACTGGGGCTAGAGAAAGACTCATACTTGCAGCTGGGGGACTCCTACAAACTCACCCCAGCAACTGCTAATCAGCTGTGATTAGACATGCACGAGGGGCTTCCCCTCTCCTGCGCTTAGGGCCTTGGCGAGTCCCTGCCCAGGACCAGGGAGCCAAACCTTCATCCCAGGGCTGTCCCTCCTTGAGGGGAGCAGGGCACAAAGGAGGGCTGCTGCATTGGATCTGGGGGGTACAGGGAGCAACAGTTCCAAAATCGGGTAGCTACAGCATTTTAGTTGAGCCTTGCCAGAAGGCCAAGTGTGCAGAGAACACCAGGGTACCTCAGAGCTTTATAGAAACACACAATTCCTTGGATTTTGCTGGAATTTCAAGTGTTTTGCTGCAGGCTGGTATAGAACCGATGCTGCTGAGAGGCAGAGTTGATGGCAGCACTTTTGCACTCCTCTGGCAGTGGGCAGAGCCCTGCGAACTGCCTCTTGCAGCGTCTGGGCTTTCCTTCTTCTCTGTGTGCTGCTTCCCAACAATTGAGTTAGCATTTAAGATTGAGATTTGTGCACTTCTCTTTCACTGCGTATGCAAGCAACAAAGGCAGGAAGATTGCTTCAGAAATGATGAATAGCGTGTTTGAGATGCTTCGTCTCCTCCAAAGCCAGACACAAGCAGCATTATCAAGTTAGCAGCAAGAATTGTCCCTGGGAGTTGGGAGTGAAATTACCAGGTGACAGTGGAAGAAGATGGTGTTACAGGATGTTCTCAGGGATGCAAATTAATTCTCTAGATGACTGAAGCCAGTGAAGTTTATTCTCACCTACTTTATTTACCTCCTTACTCTATCTCTTAGTCATTGCAGCATCTCAAAGCTTTCAGGGATTCTCAGTCAAAACAGGAGGCAAGGATTTGGATTCATCTGATGAGAAATTACTCCACAACCATGTATTATTCCACACCTGGGGGGGAGGCAAAAAGGGCAGTTCAGTTCTGGCCCTGGGCATCCAGGATGGGGATGCTTTTCTGTGGCTGGGGAGCTGGGGGTGGGAAGGGACCAGCCCCAGCTGCTCATGTGGAAGTAGCTCTCACTAAAGATGCTTGGAGTTACTTCTGTGCATCAGAAGTTGCTCTGAGAAAGGGATACAACCAGGGCAGCCTCCCTACCACTCTGGGGAGGGCAGGACCTACTGCCAGACCTGCCACCTGGGCACTGAAAGTCCCCTGGCCCGCAGCAATTACGTGGCTGGAGCAAGCCGTGAAAGGCTGAGTCTTTCCCCTATGAGCTGGGCTTTTCCTGGGGCAGGTTGGTTCCATATGGCTTGTGCTGGGGAGGGACCAAGGGGGGATTTAAAAGAGAAAGTTTTAATAGGGAACAAAGTCCCAGAACAGCCAAATGCTGTGCTGTGCTCTCCATCGAGTGTCTCTGTGTTTGGGAGGAAGCTGCTGGCAGGCATGAGGATGGGTAGATATCTGTATTCGGATCCCATTACACGGGCTAGCGATTTCTCTGTAATACCGGAGATGTGGGCTTAAAAAACACAAACAAACATTTTTACAAGATAATCGTGTCCTGTTTATGCAGCTTTGCTGGAAGCAGGGCAAGCTCTAACACGACCCGTCCTGGGGTAAATTGATATGCTTAAGGGGTTACAAACATCCCCTTAAGGTACGTGGTTCTGACGCTCTGCCCAGCGGCTGGCAGTGCTGCGTGTGCCCTCCCTGACCCACGCTTCCACCCTCGCCTCTTAGAGTCAGGTTTGTTGAGCTGCCGATAGCTGAAATCTGAACTGCTGAAGTTTGGGGAAGAACATTAGCATTGCAGAAGAGTTGATGTTGGAGGGAACCTCTGGAGGGCTCTGGTCCAAGCCCTTCTCGAAACTGGACTAACTCTGTCGTTGGCTCAGCTGGCTCAGGACCAGTCTGACTGAGTTTTGAACATCTCCCAGGCTGGAGATTTCTCAGCTTCTCCAAGCGCCTGGTTCAGGTCTTGATCACTCTCAGGAGGAATAATTTTTCCCTCGTTGCATCTTGTGCCTGTTCCCTCTTGTCATTTCACTCTGTGCCTCCAAGAGGAGGCTGACTATACCTCATCCCTCAGGTAGCTAAGGGCAGCAATTAGATTCTTCCCTCCCTTTCTCTCCTTCAGACGGCACAGTCCCACCTCCTGCAGCCTCGCCTCGTCTCTCGGTTTGAGATATTTTTGGCACGAATAAGTGGGGCTTTGCTTCAGCCCTGTTACAGTCAACAAGGTGGCTGGAGCCTGCTCGGTGAGAAACAGCTGCTGGGCTGAGCTCAGTGCAACATTTCGGGGATGTAAAGCACTTTGAAGAGTGAGGAAGTCACCCAAACCTGTCTGAAAATGTCATTTCTGACCAATCAATGTTTGTTCCCCCAAGGGACAGCCGGGCAGTGACAAACAGGTCTTGCTAAATGAGTCGTTGTTGCCTGACACTCCCACCCAAGCAGACCAGTGGAAAGGTCCAGTCTGGCCATTGAAACCATTACAGCTTTGTTTTTTTGTCCTAGCAGTCTCGTTTCCTGGTGTGCTCCTCTCTAAGCCAGACTGTCTGTGCCACTTAGTGAAGGCAGTGCTGCCATGTATCCCCAAGGGCGGGCAGGAACCAGCGCTGCTGCAGGCAGAGTCCCTGCGGGGACCTTTGCAGAGAAGACCTGAAAGAGACCCAGCACTTCCAGAGGGTTTCACTTCGCAGGGTGCTTTGGCCTTGATCCACTTTCCCTCTGGCTGGGCTGGGCAGATGTGTTTCTGGTGGTGGGTATCTCTGAGCCCCTGTCAGGGCTCGCTGTGTCACGTGGCTCTTTTTGCTGACAGGGTGCTGATGCTCTGCCATGGTTGCCCAGACTAGAGCGTGGCATCTCTGAGCTTTCCCCTGGCAGTAACCGAACCGTGGGCTGTTCTTGGAGCTGGGGTCCAGCCACCCAGCCTGCCTGCAGGTGCTTGCCCAGTATCCCCATAGGAAGGTGCCCACTGGGCATCACCCCTCCTGGCAACTTCAGGTGTGGTTCCCTTGGGTTCTTCTTCCAGGCACCATCCTATGGCTCTGTGGGGGTGGCACTTCTTACATGCCATTTAATCTGGGTGTTTCTTTCCCACTTAGCAGCGGGCATCCCTGTGTGATGCTGAGTGCATTTTCAGTGTAGGACCACTGCAAAAACAGGCAGGGTGCTGGACTGCTGACCTCCGCTGCCAGGGCAGTCTGCAAACGCGCTGCTTGATCCCGATGAACAGGAAACGATCCCGGATCCCGGCTGCCGGCACAGCGAGCTGACAGCTGGCATCCTTCACACCAAAGGGAGCCGCTTGTAAACACAGCCAGAGATTTCATCCTGGGCTGCAGCGCGGGGGCTTGAGCCCGGCTGTCTCTCGTGTTCGTCCTGGAGTTGCGCTGGAGCAGCCCCCGAGCTCTGCTCGTCCTCCCCATTTGATACCCGCTCCTCCATGTGGGGACAAGACCCGCATCACCGTGTCCCGCCTGGGGCTCAGCTCTGAGCTCCCTCCTGCAGGTTTCAGCTGTGTTTTGGTGGCGAGTCCCATGTTTGTGGTCCCCGTCCCTCAAATCCCTGTCCCAAGGCATACTCGGGCAGAAAGCATTTGCACGCCCCTGGGGTGCTAACCCCCAAGCTGGCAACACTGCAGCCGGGTGTTGGAGGGGAACAGGCTGAATTTTGGAAGCGCTGAGTGCTCCTCCCACGGCTGCTGGTGAGATGCCAGCGCTGCTGAAAATCTCGGTGCCCTATATAGGCGCTGACATGCAGACGAGGCGCCCAACCTAAAGATGCCTACACTGGAGACGGGCACTCAGGCTTTTGCTCTGTTTATTTTAGGTCTCTCGTTCCCATCAGGGTGTGGGGATTAATTACCCCGTTCCTTCTCCTCCAGTGGAGGCTTTCCTGCTTGCACTGAGAGCGTGCCCATCGCTCTGAGCGGGTACCAAACGCCAGCCCGGCCGTCGGGGTTGTGCGGGACTGTGATGACAGTAGGGTGTCACAGCCACCTCCAGACTTGTGCCCGGTCATTTTTCCACAAGCCACAAGGCTTGACGAGACCACAGGGACTCATTTAGCTCATGAGGAAAGGCAGGGAGGTGCGCGTTACAGCAGCCTCAGCATCTGCAGGGCCTTTTTGCCCGGCGGGCAGAGCCCAGTGCCCAGGTTTGGCAGCGCTCGCTCCTTTGGGAGAGCCAAAAATGTTCTGTGAGGTGATTGCTGGCAGCACCAGGAGCAGCTGGGCATCGGGGCTGGGACTGGCTTGTTTGGCTGCAGCTGGTAATGCTGTGGTTTTGGCACTGTACCTTGTTTGTTTCCAAACTTCGTGTGTTGTAGTTGCGATGTGCGTTTGGCCGAGGGACGCCAAGACGTAACAACCTCTGGGATTAAACGGGAGCCCTTCGAGGTGCCGCTCGGTGGGGAGGAGGCAGCTGCCTGCCTGCCTGCCTGGCACGCGTTGCCGCTGGTGGTGGCAGGGCTGGTTCGTGTGGCACTTTCTCCAGAGCCACCAGCGAGTGCCTGGAGGCATCAGCGGCTTGTGGGGGTGCTGGGGGCTGGAGTCCCTTCCCTGGGGTCATCCCCACTCCATCCCACAGCCGGGGAGCTGGGCTGCTCTTCCATCCCGCATGTGTTTGTCAGCGGGATGCCTGCATCTTCCTCTCTCCCTCCCTTTCCCCTTCCTCTTGCTCATTGCTTCTCCCCCTCTCTACTTTCTTTTTTTGTGTCCTCCCATCTGTCCTTCTCACGTCGGGCTATTTTGGGGGATGAGTTTCTCACTGTCAATATGGTAGGAACCGTGGTGCAGCTCATGTCTTAGAGGATGAACACCGCTTCGGGGTGCCTCCTCGAGCAATTACCCTCCTTGTTTCATCATAACCATCCCTGTCTTGGAGGCATTTTGAGACCGGGGGGGCTAAAGGGCCCTAAATCTGATGCCTCTCCCCTACGGCTCAGCCTTTAGTGCCCTTTAGCCCCCCGGTCTCAAAGCCTCTGAGCTTTGCAACTAGTTATTAAGCAGCCTGCAGCTGAGGGTGGTGTTGGCAGGTCATTGCTTGTGTCTTTGGAACTTCCAGGAGCTTTTAGTCAAGGCAGAATGTTGGTATTGATTTATTTATTCTTTTCCCCACTCAAAAGTAATAGGAGCTGCAGGACTAAAAGCGAATTTTTTTTTTTTTAATACCCTTCCTTCACCAAAAATACCTCCAGAAAAATCAGAAGGCAGGGAGTTTTCTGGGAGGGAGCAGGTCTCTGTGAGAGGTCGGCTGAGCTGCTGCTGTGCTTTGCTGCTCTCTCTTCTATCTGAGCATCTTCGAACGCTTTAAACACAGGGGAAGTATTTTAGCCTTAAATTATCTGTATGAGACAGATGAGCTAATTGCCACCCAGATCCTGCATTGCCCTGGCAGAGCTGGGGCTCAGGGTTGACTGCCTTCCCCCCCTCTCCAGGGTGAAGAGGATCAGTTCCACAGCCCAAATCCCTGGGGCAATGGGGCTTAGGGGTGCTGCCTGCATCCCTGCCCAGCCCCAGGGAGGAGACCTGCCTTGGCCGGGGTGTGTGGAGCTGAGGAAGAGGAGGATGGGGTGAAAAGGGGACTGCTTAGCCCAGGCGCTGCTGCACAGCGTGGGTGGGCAGGTGGTTGCTCTCTCTTGTACATAAGCGAGGTTCATCAGTGGCTTTTGTTCTAATAATAAATGTGCTCTCATCTCTTCACCTTCTGATAAAACCTTCCCGTTTTGTCAGGGGCTGCAGCTTGAAACGCGATGGCAGACCTGTCTCTGCAGCAGCAAAGTTTCTTCCACTTCTGCTCCTTTCCTTTCTCTCGTCCTTCCATCCTCCCCCTCTCTCCATCTGCTGCTCATCCCAGCCACGAGCTGGGCATCATGCTTCAGGGGTTGGCAGCGCCAGGATGAGGGACCTGGGCTTTCCCTGTGCCCGTACAGCACTTCTGTCCCCAACCCTGGACTCTGGAGGGCAGCGAGGGTTGGGCTCGCTGCCTGTGTCATAGTTACTTCCCGCGGTAGGAATGAGATGAGTCAAGGTTTGTCTGCCCAGGGATGCTCAGAGAGGCTGATCTGGATGAAATAAAAAGGTGAATTTCAAGCAGATTATCTAAAACACATGAAAAGCCAGAGTAACCTTTCTGACACAGTGAAGTGGCTTTGCTCTCTCTGTTGTAAATCTACTCCTTTCTTTCAAGGGAGACCGTACACAAAAGGGTTCCTGCCGCTCTGCTAATCCCCTCTAGCAGTTAATTTGGATTAATTGTCAGATGAATGACACTGCAGATGAGTCTGTGGTGGCTGGGGGGGTGGTGTAGTTTGTGAGGAGCAGCAAGGGGGGAGATGCTTGTGCAGCCCCCCTGGTGCTGGGTTAGCAGCTCCGCTCGGGCTGGTGTGGGACTGGTCTCTCTTGGCTGGAGCCAGCACAAAACCCAGGTTTGAAGCTGGTGCCTGGGCCAGTGCTGGGCATCCTTGTCTGTCCATCCTTCTCGTGCAGAAAACACAGCCTTTCCATAATAAACCAAACCGTCCAAGCTGAAACTTGTAAAAAGTTTTTTGGACCCTGGAAAACAACCGTTTTTCAAATGAGAATAGGAGTAATGCTTAGTTTTATTAAAATTGTTCTCATATTTTCCCAGTGTTTGGACTATTTATGAGAATTTGGATGCCTGGTGGGAAGGAGAGGTTTAAATGTGACATCTCAGGGTTGCTTCTTTCTCCTGTGATTGGCATAACGGAGTTTGTTCATTTGGAAGCTGAGAAGACCTTTTTGTTACTATTACACATGCTTTAACCGTGGCCCACAGTGGGCAGAGCCACAGCTGGGGAGGTTTATGGTCTGTCCATCACTTTGGACTCCCTTTTATTCTTGGGGCCTTCTTGTGAGATGCGCCTTCACCTCGTGGGCCTGCCGCCCGCCTGTCTGGGGAAGGTGCCCTGGGAATTGTGCCAGCCCATCCCGGTGCTCCAGGACCCAGGGTGACCTTTGGGGTCTGCAGGATGCCACCAGCCTGTGTCATTAGCTGTGCCATTGCTGTTTGGTTTTCAGGAACATTCTGCTGCCTTGAGGAGCCGCAGCTGAAATAAACCCTGATTTGTACAGTTTTCCCAGTTGCCAGCTGTCTGTATATTAGGAGAAAACCAAATGATTAGCGGTTTCTTTCCCATACATTTCTCTGCGAGGTATAAAAAAAAACCCCAAACTCCTGTGCAAAACCAAAGGCGAGTGGAGGGGTTTGAACAGCCCCTTCTGCTGATGTGGGATAATCCAATTTGGCAGGAGGGAGGCTGAGCCGGCTGGGCTCCTTCCCGGGGCTGCACTTGCCTCTGGTTTGCAGCTGGAAAAAGTCTGGGTTGTTTGTCACTAATAAATGCCAGGGCTGTGCCAAGGGACAGCAGAACTGACAGACCCCCCCCTGGGACCTGTGATCGCTGGGAGAGATGACACGAGGGACCAGCAAGTTAAGAATTAGCAGGGAGGGGAAGGTGGCACAGAGATGCTTTCTCTTCACAATCGGATTATTTGTGGGCAAAGCTGGATGTGCAGCCCCGAGGGCACAAACCCAGGTTGGGGATGCTGGGCTGCCTGTGGGAGTCCCCTTGGGCTCCATGGAGAAGTGGCAGAGGCTCAGCCAGGGCAGCCCCCGGTCCTCCTGGCCCCCATCCCCCTGAGCAGCTCCCCGGGGAGGTCTCACCGCCCGCCTCGGTGGGAAGTGGGACAGCGTTGGAGCCTCTCGTCTAGACAGAGCACATCCCCAGCACCCCTCCTCTCAAGGAACCCAGCATCTCTCCCAAACTGAGCGTCTCCGGCGGGTCTCTTGGGTCTGACTTGTGGGGACATCGCTGTCGGTGTCACCAGTTGGCCCAGCCTGCATATATTTCGGCTCCAGGACACTGAGCTCCTTCCCCCAGCCTTCGCACAGGTAATAAAAGAAGAGTAGCTGCAAACTAAATCATGTCGCAGGGAAGCTGCTCTGTGCCATGTAGCTGGGGGATGAATTAACTTTCCTTTGGACTCACATTTTAATTGAAAAGAGGATGTATTGCTTTTATTTAGTTTGAACCGTGCTGAAGTCCTGCAGACTCATAAAGCACAAAAGAAAGTAAAGGAAAAACCTCTGTGGGCTGAAACTGCCCTTTTTGATTTGGTTCTATTTCCCAGGTGCCCAGGCTCATGTTAAAAACGGACAGGAAAGAATCCTGCTGGATGCTGGGCGACAGGGAAGGGCTCCAGCTCAGGTGACAGGGACCCGTGGCCATCCGTGGGGATGGACAAGTCTTGAAGAGAGGGTTGGTTTTGCAAAGGGGATTTTTTGCCTCGTTTCTCAGCTGTGCTGCTCTCTGTCTATCTGTCTGCAGGATGTACAGTACACGAGCACAGTTCCTTCGCCTCCCACCCACTGCCAGGCATCTCTGTGTTCTTCTTTTTCCCCCTGCCATGACCCCCCATATTCCTTTTTGTTCTTTTATTTTATTTTGTTTTCCCTTCACTGGTCGTCACCCGTATCTGCAAAATCAATTCCATGAAGGTGTGTGTCGGAGAAACACAATGTCAGGTTTCTAAAACCACTGCTGGTTGCAGCATCTTTCAAAATCTGATTTCTCTGTAGAAAGTGTGAGAGATCTGAGACTGAGCACTGACACAGTTTGCGAGACTCATTAAAAAAAAAACACCCCAAAAGCAACCAACCAAGCAAAAAAAAGCATTAAAAATGTTTTTATCTATGGTGCTGAGCCCTTCAAGGGGCCATAGACTGGCAAAGCTACCAGAGCATCACCGGGTCCCCAACATCCCCATCCTGGGGACCTCAGCAGGGACACGGTCCAACCCTTAACCAAGCACTTTGGTGGCAGTTTGTCCCTCCGGTGCTGGCGTTCCCCATGGCACAGCTCCGGCTGGCACGCCTGTTTCTGCCCGCCGGCTGTACATTTCCCTCACCTCCTGTGCTGCTCTCGCTCTGTAGGCCTCACGCCGAGGACTTCAGCGTGGATTCTTCCTTCTCACAGTAAGTCCACCGCATGCATTTCTCTGCGGGGAGGGGGCGAGGGCGGCCGTGGCACCACCGGCCCTGGGGACCGTCGCCCAACCGCTGGGGAAAAGCCAACCGCGTTCTCCGGAGAGCAAAACCCCTTAAAATCCAGGGTGTTTGCACAGTGTGTGTGTGCATGGTGTCTCATGAGCCAAGTATTTCGGGCAGTAAGAGCTGCCAAGAGCAGTAGTCAGTCTAGACTTTAAATTAGTGATAGATTATTCTGCTTTTAAGGGAGCTGATAAGCGCGAGGTTGGTCCTTTACTGCTCTTGGCACCAAGGAGTTGTGCATGGGACCAGCAAGCTCTTCTGAAAGAGCAACGGTTCCCACCACGGGGAGGGCTATCTGCGCTCGGAGACAGACAAGTTTCTTGCAGGAGAAGTGATATCCTTGGCAGCAAATTGATGATTACCCATTAATGATGAGCTCCATGCGCAGACTCTAATTAAACAATCCAGATTCATCAGCAGAAGCAATTACAGGAGCAGACTCATGAGTGTCGATCTCCAATGTTGCAAAACAAATAAGCCCAATGAAACCCAGCGTGTTATTCCGATGGTTCTTCTCTTTCTGGGTTTTAATCTTTATTATTGTTATTATTTTATTAAGAGCAAGCGGTGCCACTGCCCGGCCGCGAGCGGGCTGGGGCGGCTCCGTGCATCCAGAAGGCTGGCAAGACCTTGGGTGGGAGAAGCGGTGGGAAGATGAGTTGGGGGATAAGTGAGTCCTCCCTTGGGCTCTGGAGCTGGGGATGTGTCTCTCTGGAGCTGGGGACGGTGCTGAGTGAGAGCTTTGGGAGCAGGGGGTGGGCTCAGGCCCTGCTTGCTGCGGGTGTGTGGGTAGGGTTGCATGAGAACATGGCTCTGAGCCCCTTGGTGCTCCCCTGGCTCCTCTTGGTCACACTCGCCTTGTCCCACCTTCTCACAGAATCCCAGGTTGGAAGGGACCTCAGATGGTCCATCCTTTCTTGGCTAAAGCACGTGTTGAACTGTATCAAGAGGAGTGTGGTGAGTAGGACCC
>VZRU01000060.1:82560-102797 GCA_013398155.1 Pedionomus torquatus | reverse complement strand
GATCTTGGTGAAACCCCACAGGGTAAATTCACCCTTTACCATTTCGATGTCCTGGCGAGGAGCGACGCGCGCGCATCGCTGCTGGTGGGCTTGCTGAGTGCTGCCAGCCGGACCTGGGCATCCTTCCCCGTGGCCTGGCAACCAGAACAAGTGCCAAAATGTCTGAACAGGGTTGGTGGCTGCCCCACGGAGCCTGTTGTCATGTCAGCTCCAGTACAGAGCTTTAGGGAGATGCTGAGGGATGGGCTCCTGGAGTGGATCAGCCACCCCGAGCCTGTGACTCCGTCCCTGCCAGCCACTAGAGCAGCCCCACCGTGTCACCCCAAGGGAGGTTAAACTGAAGGTTAAGCTGATTTATGACAAAAGACGTGCAAAGTTTGATAATTTGTATGAAACTTGATCCCAGCTGTCATGCCTGAGGCATTTGCTTTCTGCACAGAAGAGTCTTGCAAATTAAAAATCTGGCTTTTCAGCCTGATAAGGGAATCCACGAGCAGCGCCGAGGAGCTCTCAAGGCTGTGCTGTGCTTTTTACGAGCTGGGCAGTTTGCTCACAAGTGGTCAGGCTGGCTGGGAGATGCCAGCGGATGCCAGTGGGTATCAGGATGAGGGACTCCCGAGCAATGAGGGTCTCATAAAACCCCTCCCCGGTTTGCTGCCTGTTCAGCTCCAGCATTAACGCTCAGTAAATATTTGTTTATCCCTCTCTTGTCAGAGCGAATAGCAGCTGCTTTCCAATAAATCACGATTCGGTGGCCTGTGCCAGGCGGCACGCTCGGCTGGAGCTGGCACCACGTGTGCACGGGGGTTGCACGGGAGAACTAGAACGGGGTGGTGTGTTCAGTGACTGTCACCGTGAATTTTCTCACCTTCGTCTGTGCCTTGGCTTGGTAATATGCTTGATTAATGACATTTTGATGACCTCTTCCGAGCAGTTAAAAAAACAGTAATAATAGTGGCACTTACTTAAGAGACTCGTTGAATGCATTGGCATAGGAGGAACGGCTAATTCATTGCACTTAACTCCATTAGCAGCTGTAGCAGTGATGAACAAACTTCGTTTTGCTCAGAGTCTAAAGTCAAGGGCACCAGAAAACAATCCCTTTTAGCCTGCCCTTAGCAGGCAGGTGTGTAATTTATAACCCTGCCTGGTGTGAAGAAATGAGCTTGCGAAGGGCTGCGGGTGTTTATGAAGTAGTAGGAGAGGCGGGTGGCGGGTGAGCTGAGCAGGGACCAGGTTTGCCTGCACACCTTTAATCTGGGTGTGCTCGATCCCACTGACACCCCTGGGGAGGAACCTCCAGCCTTGGTGGAGCTTTTGCCCATCCAGGAGGTTGTGGGCATCCACCCGGCACGTGGGGACCGGCAGGAGGGCTGTGGGTGTGGGTCAGGGGTGGAGACTGGAGCAGCTGAAGATGAAGAAGTGCCCAGGGCGGGTCACGGCGGTGGACAGGGCATTTTGAATTTCACCTGTAATTCCTCCTGGCCGGTTTCTGTGAAGTGCCCCAGTGGGTGGCTCTCGGCCGTGGTGCCTTGTCCCCGAGCCACAAGTCACCAGCGGCTTCGAATGCCAAGTGACGTTCTGAGTTGGCAGCTCCTGGGTTTTTCTGGAATGGCCAAATGTGGTATCTTAGCAACAAAGGGAAATTTTCTCATTTTAGATCGAATTTGCTTTTTAACAGCTTCAGTGCTGAATGTTGCTCCTACCCAGGCATAGCTGGGGCATGGGTGTACCAGGGATGTCACCCTCGCTGGCTCCTGCTCTGCTGGAGCCACAGGGGGTTGGAGCAGCTAAAATGTTGCTGGGGGAGACTTCTCCAAGGCCACCGCTTTTCTGAGAGGCTTTGAATGTTGTGAAGTGTGCAGGAAAGGAGAAGTTTGCTAGTCTGATGTCAGCTGGTTGTACATGAATGAAAGCAAAGCCCTTCACCCAGAGTAGACCTGGCCCTGTGGGTCACGTTGGCTGCCTTGGTAGCCATCAGCGTGCCACATCTTGGTGCTCACGACGGGTGGTGCTGGTGATTTGGTGCAGTGGGAGCAACAGGGAGTCCAGGGCTGAGCCCGGGGTCTGCTGTGGGTTGCTCTGGGGGGGAGCCATCCAACCAAGATGGGGGAGACAGGGCTCCTTGGGGGGACTCTGGGTCCAGCCTCCTGCCCTGCTGATGGGCTGCTCTGGGCGCTTTCCCCACAGGGTGCAGGTCGAGTTCTACGTGAATGAAAACACCTTCAAGGAGCGGCTGAAGCTCTTCTTCATCAAAAACCAGCGATCGAGTGAGTGCTCCGTGCGGGGAGCCCGAGTGTCTGCCAGGAGAAACCAAACCCTGCCCGAGCTGGAGAGCTGTGCTCCGTCCTCCTGGGATGAGAAGCCATTGCCATCTGCTGGTGGCTGGTTCCCCGTGTGTCCCCAGCGCTGGCTGCCCAGCCCAGGGCTACTGCTGCCTGTTGGCCATTCTGTTGGGTGTTGGCCAACTTGGTTTGGGGTGGGGTGGGGGGGAGATGCAGTGGCACGGGGAGGCGGGGATGCTGCCCGCCACCACCGCTCGCTGGGAACACCACCTTGCAATGGCTGGGACGAATTGGCAGGGAGCAGGGTGGGTGTCAGGAGCTACCTGGAGGGGTCAGGGAGCAAATGTCCCTACCAGGGAGCTGGCCGTGTGCCCTGTGCCCACAGGAGGTCAGTGGCTGTAGGGACGGCCGCGACCGGCTGCGAGTCACCCGCCTCTGCTTCAGCCGTCCGGATGAGCCTCCACTTGACTAATGGTGTTTTTATTTTCTTTCTCTGAAATGTCATTAGCTGTCTGGAGGGAGTCCGCTCGTTAATTTATAAATTCACATTTTCTTTTCCTCCCTGCATCCTGTCGTCTTGTTAAAAAGCTGGAGCGCCGCACAACAGGGTGCCCACGGGGAAGTTTTTAATGAAAATGTGATGAATTCCTCACTTGTAACTTGAGTAATAACCCGATGAACTGGCTGGGGAGGGAGAGCGGATACAGCAGCAGCTTTTGCTTGCTGTCCCTTCTCCCACAAGCTGTTTGCAGTGTGGCGAGAGGAGCAGGGTCCTGGTCCTGTCTGTCTGATGCTTTTTAGTGGATACTTACTAATGAGGGGGATATACTCCAGCAGCTCCCTTGTTTGCCTCTTGCATCTATTGGGGCCAGCAAGGAGCTGACTCATCGTTATTTATTTCTGTATTAGTCTCCTATCTATTTGTCAGCGGGTAGGACACGTAGAGCCCCAGGCAAAGCGTGAGCAACGTTTGTGTGCTGCCCTGGGGCTCCTGCAGCTCCTCTGGGGCTCAGTGGGGTCCCACGGTGCAAGGGTCCCTGCACAGCTTGGGGGAAACTAAAGATGCTGTGTTGGGGGGTACAGGGGGTGTCGGGGGTGCATGGGATGCTTCGGGTGCAGAGGGTGCTTGGGGCATATGGGGTGCATGGGTTGTACGGGGTCCCTGGGCTCCTCTGGGGCTCAGTGGGGTCCCACGGTGCAAGGGTCCCTGCAAAGCTTGGGGGGAAACTAAAGATGCTGTGTGGTGGGGTAGAGGGGATGTCTAGGGTGCACGGGATGCTTTGGGTGCTTGGGGCATATGGGGTGCATGGGTTGTACGGGGTCCCTGGGGGACGTGGGGTGCCCGGGGTGTGCTGCCTGCCCCACGCCGTGCTCCCCTCTGCCGCAGGCCTAAGGATCCGCCTCTTCAACTTCTCGCTGAAGCTGCTCACCTGCCTCCTGTACATCGTCCGTGTCCTGCTGGACAACCCCGAGGAGGGCATAGGCTGGTGAGTGCCGCGGCCGCCTGGCTCCCCGCACCGCCCCGTGCCGTGGGGGCGCAGAGGTGGTGGCAGCCACTCACCGCGGGTCTGAAGATACCAAACTTGCCGGTCTGGAGGGCTTTGCTCCCTGCTCAGACCCCATGGACGGGCACCGGGCACCCACCGGCTTTGCGTGGCACACGGGGGAAAGGGGTGGAAAAATTCAGCGTCACATTTGTTGCCAAAATCTTTCTGGCTCTCACGGTCAGGGTGCAGCGTGGCCTTCAGACGCAGGCAGGAGCTCCCCATCACAGGGCATCACCATGCAAGTATTCTCTGAATCCTGATGCCCTTGAAGACATTTATGCTAAATCCCATTTAAACATTTGGGAAGGAAATACATTTTGCCATTTAGATCCCCCAGGTGACAGATGATTGCGTACATCAGCCTTGCTCTGGGTTTCAGTATAAGCCTATTTTTAATATGTCCTTGCGTTGTTTAGCTCATGTAGAGCGTGGGGTTTGTTTCAAGAGCTAGGAGAATTAGCAATTTGATTTTCTCTTTGTAAAGGTTGCAGACTACCGAGTGCAGCTGGGTTGTCCAGAAGCGGTCTCCAATCTGTAACAATTACGTGCGATTAGAATTAAGCGTATCCTGGTCAGGTTTAGCCCAGCTGCTGTTCAGGGCATCCCCTTTCCTGAGGGGAAACTCAGTCGCCCCCCTCCCAGCATCAGGACACAGAGGCGAGGGCACCCTGTGAGCCTGGGGAGTCAAGGCCAGCACCCCTTTTCCTTTCCCCCCACCCCACTGACTGCTGTCCCCTCTTTCTCTTCTCCTAGCTGGGAATGCGAAAAGCAGAATTACACGACCTTCAACCAGTCCACGAAGATAAACTGGTGAGTCGAGAGTTGCTCCCATGCTGGGGATGCGGGAATCTAGTGGGAGGTGTCCCTGCCCGTGGTAGGGGGGGTTGGGGCTCCATGATCTTCCAGGTCCCTTCCAACTCTTAACCATTCTATGATTCTATGAATGGCAGCGCTGGATGTGGTGGGTGCTCCATGTCTTGGTGACGGGGCTGCTCGAGGGATGTTAGAACCATTCTATGGTTGATTCTATGGATGATAGAACCATTCTATGATTCTGTGTGGAGCAGCATCCCAGGATCAAAGCAGTTGACAAGTGCCTGTATCTGTACCCTTGGCAATGGCTTATTCCCAGTGCTGGGGCTGCTGGAACAAACTGGGCAGGAAGGAACACCAGCACCAGCACCGTGCTGGGTCCTGCATTAGGGACATGTTTGGTGCGGGGTAAAGGCACCGATAGTTGGGCTACAATTCAGATCCGCTTTGGATTTTCTTTGCAGGTCACACATCTTCTGGGTGGATAGAAAAATGCCACTGTGGGCTGTGCAGGTGAGTGCCCAGAGCTCGGGCAGGGTCGAGCAGGAGCCCAGCAGGAGCTGGGGTTTGAGCTCTGCCTCCAGCAAGTCTTGGTGCATCCTCTGCCCACAGCAGCCGGGCACCAGGGGTCCTCTTGGGCGAGCAGAAAATGAGCTGGGGCTTCTGCTGGAAGCAACAACATGGCCCTGGGTTAAAATCTCAGGGCCTGATAGGAGGGGAGAAGCTGTAAGAAGATAAAATCATGAGGCTGGCTCAGCTCCTCCCCAGCCTGGATGCAACTGGACCAGTAACGGGTTGGTTTCAGGCTGGGCAGCTGCCTGGGGAATCACTTGTCCAAGGGTTGAGAGCCCCTCAAGCTGCTGTACGTCTGTTGCAGATGCTCTTATGTCTGACCCAAAGGGGTGCGGGGAAAGCAAACGAAGGGGCTTGTGTCTGTGATATCCACGGGCTCCTCCTGGCCCAGGGCAGGGAGGGGTCGGCGGAGCTCTGAGTGACCCCCAGTGAATCCAAGGAGCCCTTGGAAACCTTTTGCCCATCTGTCTCCACAGGTCAGCATAGCTTTAATCAGCTTTCTGGAGACCATGCTGCTCATCTATCTCAGCTACAAGGTAAGTGCCCCCCCCGGGGCGGGCGGTGGACAGTGATGCGCAGTCTGGGTCTGACACCCCCCCCTGTCCCCCGGCGTGAACTCATTTCTCTGTCTTGGAGCTGTCTGAAGCCTGAAGCATCCTGAGAGGACGTTTGTCTCGGTGGGGACTCAGCTGGCTGCGGCTGTTTGCTTTTCTCATTCCGCCTCAGGCTGCTGGATAAGCCTTTGGCAAGGCAGAGCTGGGAGATCTCTTTCTTTTTTCCACCTTCCTTTAAATACAGAGCTGTTTAGCAAAGGCTCGCTGCTTATTTTTAGGGGGGCCAGACTGACGCGCACTGAGGTTCCTTAAGGCTGGGGACCTGGAGCTGGGCTTGGCAGCGTGACCCCCCGCTTGTGCCCAGGTCTGCTGCCTCCCAAGGTGGCCGGCACCGCTCCAAGCCAGGCAGGGGGAGGCACAGGCTGACGCCTTTGGATGGAAGCCCCTTAAAATGACCAAGAAAAGTGACCTTAACACATGGCATCTTCTCGGGGTCCCTGGGACAGTTGGCAGGAGAGACTCAGACCCCGTGTCACCCCCCTGGTTTGAGTGGTGTCGGTCACTCTCTTTCTCCACCCTTGCACAAGACGTTGATGTCCCCTGGCTTTGCGGGGCAGCAGCGGGGATGGACAGAGGGACGTGGTGGCTGTGGGAGGGACTGACCAGGTTGGGAAGGCTGTTTCCACTCCAACGTGTCTGCCACCAGCACTGCAGGAAAACCGGAGCAGCCTTCTGGCTGCTCTGGTCTTACTTCCCCCACTTAGCAGGGTCTGTGGCAGAGCAGGAGCTTTTAATTGTCCTTTGGCAGATTTTAAAGCTTATTTAATTTTTCTTTGTTTTTAATTCCTCAGGGGAACATCTGGGAACAGATTTTTCGCATTTCGTTCATCCTTGAGATGATCAACACAGTGCCATTCATTATCACGGTGAGTGTTTCCCAGTGACATTTTAAAGCCACTTTCAGTTGAATTAGTACTGTAGTTTTGGTGGCGAAATGAAGAAAAACGGATGTCTGCCCGAGTAGCTTTTGAAGCTGGCAGGAAATTTTCGTCTTCAATATTTTTTAAACATTATGACTTTCTCTGGAGAGTTATCCCCAAAAACATCACCTGCTTTCAGCTGCTCCGCTGCAGCCGAGGGAGCGGGGCCACATTTTTGGTGGCAGCCTCTGCAGAGACAAGTGCTAAGTTTGGAGATGGATCCTTCTCCACAGGGCTCGAATTGTTTTGATAAAGAACATGGATTTTTCTGCGAGTAACTCTTGGTTTTTGCAGATATTCTGGCCTCCTTTGCGGAATTTGTTCATCCCTGTGTTTCTGAACTGCTGGCTTGCCAAATACGCCCTGGAGAACATGATTGTGAGTGACCAGGCGCGTCCCACCCTTGTCGCCCTGGGTTCCTCTGCCCCTGGGATGCTGGGGGTGGCTTGGCTGGGAGGGGGACCCTCACCTGAGTCCGGTTCTCAGGCAGGTTTTGGGTGCTTAGTGGGTGCTGAGGTTGGTGGGAGGTAAGGCTTTGCCAGCTGGTGGTGCTGGGCGGTGGACCTGAGCAGAAAGACTTTGGTGTCTGAGCCATGTTGGGTCCATTGTCACGTTGTCCCTGCGTTACAGCAGGACGAGCTATTCCAGCCATTCCCCCGTGTCCATCTCTCCCAGCAGCAGAGCCCAGACCTCCTCAGAGAAATACACATCCCTTTTCAAGAGCCAGATTCTGTCCTAACCTTCATCTGGGAGGGCATTGCTGGAGCAGCAAGACAGCAGTTGGTACTTGGAGGGGTGCTTTACCCTCAGCCTCTCTGAGCTGGTGAGATCCCTCTCCTCTCTTCCCAGAATGACCTGCACCGAGCCATACAAAGGACCCAGTCTGCGATGTTTAACCAGGTGCTCATTCTGATCTGCACCCTCCTGTGTCTCGTCTTCACGGGGTGAGTGTCGCTCTTCTTTTCACAAAACCATCTTCTTCGTCCAGGGGAACCGGCTTTGCACATCCCAGGGGTGACTGGTGGAGCTGGGCTGTCACGGAGCTTCCAGGAGAGGGAGGTGGAGTGTGGTGGGACCTTCCCAGCTGTGATGGGATGGCATTGCCAGGACATAATGTAGTAATTTGGGAAGCCAGAGGAGATTCTGCCTTTAGGCAGTGTCTTCTAGCCTGATTTTTCAGCCTGGGAGGTCTTTGCATGCTGAGGAAAGTGTAACTATTCAGGGCTGATGACTGGATTGAACTCCCACGTCTCTGGAATCTTTCCTTCACCAATGGGACAAGTTCCAATTCCTTGAGATGCGTTTTGGAACCAGGGGAGCCATGGCGAGGAGTGTGGCCCATGTTTCCATGTGTGTCCACGGGCTTTGGCTTGGGCACAGCCACATCTGCTGGCACTTTGGGAGGACCCCCTGCACCACCAGCCCTCGGCACTGGGCTCCTCCCTCCCTTGTTTCATTCCCCAGGGAATGAAACACTGGGAAGATCGATTCCTATTTTAGAAACTAATTTTCCTCCCTGATTATGTGATTTTAATGGCTGCATGTGAGGATGGGGGCATCGTCGGAGGGTGATGCGGACACGAGTCTCAGAGCAGGGCTGTGAGCGCTGCAGGGACAAGGGCAGGGACAGCAGATTCCCACAGGGACACGGACTCGGACGCCTGTGATGGTTCATTCACCAGGACCCATTGCACCTGCTGGCTCTGACCGCATTCTTCCTCCCCACTAAGTTACCGTGGCTGCTGAGCTCGTTTGTGTAATAGGCCGCTGGGGCTCCTGCTAATTAACCGGGCCCTTTACCCCACGCATTGCCAACAACAAGGGCATCTCTTCATAGAGGAGTCGGTTCTCATCACTGGGTACTTAGTTTTAAATTAGGCTTCTTGAATCTGCCTCCGGCTCCCTTGGTCTGGATTTGAGGCATGTAATACCATTAAGTTGCTGAACGACAGGAAATGAAGCTTTTAAGCTCATGAGTCTTTGGCAATAAAGATGATCCTCTGATGTGAATGACTAATGCAATTTCGGAGCTCATCAGCGCTCCCCGCCCATGGCACCTCCTGCCTGCTGGGGCCAGGGACCTGTTTCTTGGTGGATGTGGCAGGGCCAGAACTGGGGTCCAGGAAGACTTAGGTGACACTTGTGTTCAGCAAGATGACTTTGAAACTGCAGGTACGCGGGGCTGCGCTGCCTGCCTGGCTGCAGGGAGCGAGGCGGCTCTGCGGCACAGCTTTGCAAGAGCAGCAGCACAGGGCTAGGAGTGAGTTCCAGGATCTACCTCCTCTGGAGGTGTCCCCTCTTCCCATGGGCTGAGTCCCCCCCCCAGAGCCTTACTGGGACAGCTGCTTGCTTCCACATTTTGTTTTTTTGCAATGGAAGGGCAGCCCCCAGATGATGTTTGATGTTCATAGCATGGTCTTATCATGAGCCATCAACTGGCAACAAGGCTTCATGCTGCTTTGGTGAGCAACCACATCAAACTCACTCCCCCACCTGTAAGCACCATTAGCTGGTGACATAAATCCACTGCTGATGCTGACAGTGTGTTACAGACAAATTTCTTCCATGGACATGGGTGTAAGTCACTTCTAGGGTTCCCTATGGCTTCAGCAGGAGCTACGGGCACTGACCATCTCCTGGGCGGGGAAACAATCACTGCGATGTGTGCTTTATCTCTTCAGGACCTGTGGCATCCAGCACTTAGAAAGAGCAGGTGAGAAGCTCTCCCTCTTCAAGTCCTTCTATTTCTGCATTGTCACCTTTTCCACGGTGGGCTACGGAGACGTGACACCGAAGATCTGGCCTTCCCAGCTCCTCGTCGTGATAATGATTTGTGTCGCCCTGGTCGTGCTGCCGCTCCAGGTTAGACCCGTGTGGCCGAGGATGGAGAGGGATGCAGAGCCTGCAGCCGGGCAGCCCCGCCGATGGGCACGTCAGCTCTCTGCCTTCGTTCGCAGTTCGAGGAGCTCGTCTACCTCTGGATGGAGCGGCAGAAGTCAGGAGGCAATTACAGCCGTCACCGCGCCCAGACGGAGAAACACGTCGTCCTGTGTGTCAGCTCCCTCAAGATTGATCTCCTCATGGACTTCCTCAATGAGTTTTATGCCCACCCACGCCTGCAGGTGAGGACCAGGCATGTTCTTGGTTAATGCTGGCCCTTGCTGGGCACGGCCGGGTCACTGGTAGTGGTGAGTGCCCTGCTCGGCTCCAGTGGCTGTAGCACAGAGTAGGGTAAAAACCATCCAGCCCATCACCAGCCCAGGAGGGGTGACAAGTGGTACCCTGGGGCCACCTCACTTTCCAGCCTCAGTGACAGGGCTCTCTCTGCCCTGTTTTCTGTCCAGGGCTGGGACAGAACAGTGCAAGTACATGGAGAGGGACCAGGGGGACTTTTCTAAATGTAATGATGTCTTCACTGAATGAAGGGTCTCAGACAGAACAGAATATGTAATTGCTAAACCTCAGTGGATTTACCCAACTCTAACTGGAGAAGCCCCTCTTAATAAGTGATCTTCAGGCAAATGAACTGTGCCTTTCCATCTCCCCAGGATGAGAGCATCCCAGACGTGTTTCAGATTTGCTTTTCGTTCCCACACTCACGTGCACTTTTGTTACCATCACCCAGCCTTCATTCCACACATTCAGGCTTTCAGATCCTGCCTGTTCTATAACTGCCAGAGGCTCCTCTTTGCTGTGGGCATGCAGATGTGCCTGCGTTGGCTTTGTTATGCAGAACGGAGTGGTAAAGCTGCTGATGTGTTTTTCCAAGACCCTGGCAGGGCCCTAGAGCAGGGGACAGGGGGTGTCACACATGGGGACAGGCAGCAAAGCCCCGTTCGCTGCATCGGGGGTGTACGGGACAGCCAGCCCGCCCGCCCATGCCAGCCTCTCTCTTTCAGGATTACTACGTGGTGATACTTTGCCCGACAGAGATGGACATCCAGGTGCGGCGGGTCCTGCAGATCCCTCTGTGGTCGCAGCGAGTCATCTACCTCCAGGGCTCTGCGCTGAAGGACCAGGACCTCATGAGAGCCAAGTGAGCAGAGGGACACGCTTGCACCTCCATGGCAAGGCCAGTCCTGCCGAGCTGCCCGCTGGCCTCGAAGCCGCAGAGGAGGGTCCCCAGTAATGGCAGCCCAGATGCATGATGATGGGTGTCCCTGCATCCCTTCGCTGGGGTCTCGGAGGGGGCTGGCAGAGCCCTGGTGGGTACAGGCAGATGCCTGGCTTTGCTGACCCATGCAATTCATGGGTTTCGTGTTTTCTCTTTGCAGGATGGACAACGGAGAAGCCTGCTTCATTCTCAGCAGCCGAAACGAGGTGGACCGCACGGCGGCGGTAAGCCAGGGCTGGGGGATGGCACGGTCATAGATCATTCATTTCTCAGGCTGGAGGGCACCAGCTGCATCTTGCCTCTGCAAGGGTCCCCGTGGGCAGGCAGTGATGGTAGAGAAGCACAGAGGTGGCACTGGGACCGCACGGGGACGCACAGCAGCACAGCACCAGTTGAGCTCCTGGGGTCTCACCCTCCCAGTTTCCTACTGGTGCTGGGTTTTGGGGAGCAGGGAGGGAGGTTATCCCCCGTTAGCAGTGGGTGTCAGAAGAGCCTTTGCTGTACATCTCCAGGTGGTTGGGTGCTTTGCAGTTCATCCCAGGTGTAGAAACGTTGGAGAAAATAAGCCATCAGACGAGTACCTCTTGCTCTTCTCCTTGGCTAGGACCACCAGACCATCCTGAGAGCCTGGGCTGTGAAAGATTTTGCTCCAAACTGTCCTCTCTACGTTCAGATCCTAAAGCCTGAAAACAAGTTTCATGTGAAGTTTGCCGGTGAGTCGGAGGGGCTGCGTGGCAGCAGGCAGCACTGCTCGCTTCGCTGGTCTGGACTGTCTTACCTGCCATCGTGGATGCTTCCAGAGGTGTTTCTGTCTTGGAGGAGCCCATGACCTGGTGCTGAGACTCCTCAGCTGGAAGACATTTTAGGCCCATCAGCTCCTTTATCATGACACACACTAAAGCCTGCAGCATCGCACCTGGGGCTGGGGTAGAGTTGGTTCTGGGCTGCTCCAGGGTGGGCTGCCTGTGGGGCCACCAGTCCCACAGTAGCCTCGGGGGGCTGGTGTCCACCTAGCTTGTTTCCAGTGAGCATCCTTGTCTTCCTCCCTGCATTAATCCAATTTATGTCTTCCTCATGGGCTGTTGATCAGCTGAAAGCCCTCCTGGACTGGCAGAAGGAGGAAGCACCCGGTCCCCACCGCCATCCCAAAATTACCACATCCCTGGGCATCCCCCTCCCTGCTTTGACAGTCTTCTCTGCCTTTCAGATCACGTCGTCTGCGAAGAGGAGTGCAAATACGCCATGCTGGCGCTGAACTGTGTCTGCCCTGCCACCTCCACCCTCATCACGCTGCTGGTGCACACCTCCCGCGGCCAGTGAGTCCTGCCCCTGCCTGCCCCTGCCTGCCCCTGCCTGCCCCTGCCTGCCCCTGCCTGCCCCTGCCTCTGCCACTCCAGCCTGAGCACGGAGGGATGGCAGAGGTGGTGGTGGGGGGGGCTCTGGACCCAGGGGAGGAAGGTGGGGGTCTAGTGCGGAAGCACACTGGGACCCCTAGGGGAGCAAAAGCCAGTATTGTAGGGGGGACACACCAGTGCAGATGGGCTGCCCAACACCACCTTTCCAGAGATTGGGGGGAAAAAAATGTCTTCTTTATATGTCGTGGTCCCACAGGAGGGAAAGTTAATTCACAGCCTGTGCAAACCCAGACCCTGCAGGGCAGGCTTATATAAAGGACAGTTGGAAGGAGCTCCACCTTGGATCAGTGGTGTGGGTCCTGCATCCCTTGGCCAGTCCAAAATGTCTGAATTTTGGGTAATGTGACATCAAAAGAGTTATGAAACGTCCTTCCCAGATGACCCCCACCCCACGCTCTGAGCTATTTGCCGACACGGGCACTGAACTCTGCCTCTGCACCCCACAGGAGCCCTCATTAAATAAAAAGACACTTAAAATCAGAAATGAAAACAAGCTCATCCTCAGCCTGTGAACACCAACAGGTTGTGGAAGCGTGTCTCACCCCCGTTGGTCTACGTGGCAACTTGGGTGTTTCTGAGCACTCCTGCGGTCTGGTCTGCTCTGGGGGCTGGCTGACCTGCCAGGGTCGTGGGTCCTGTCCCAGCACAGCAGAAGGGTCCTCTCCCAGCATCATGCAGGGGTTGGATCCCATCCCAGCAGGCTGCTTCTATCTTTGCAGAGAGGGTCAGGAGTCCCCAGAGCAGTGGCAGCGGATGTACGGGCGCTGCTCGGGCAACGAGGTCTACCACATCCGGATGGGCGACAGCAAGTTCTTCATGGAGTACGAGGGGAAGAGCTTCACCTACGCCGCCTTCCACGCACACAAGAAGTGAGAACAGGGGGGCACTGGGCAGGGGGATGTGTGTGCCAGTCTGTGACCCCGGGGGCTTGGGTTGGAGGGTGCTGTCAGGCCCTATGTACAGGGACAAAGCCCCAGAGGGGTTGTCTCCAGCTGGGAATGCCCTCGTCCTCTTGGCACAGGTACGGCGTCTGCCTGATTGGTATCCGGAGGGAGGAGAACAAGAGCATCCTGCTGAACCCTGGCCCACGGCACATCATGGCAGCATCTGACACCTGCTTCTACATCAACATCACCAAGGAGGAGAACTCTGCCTTCATCTTCAAGCAGGAGGAGAAGCAGAAGAAGAAGGGCTTTGCGGGGAGAGGCACCTATGATGGCCCATCCCGCCTGCCCGTGCACAGCATCATCGCCAGCATGGGTGAGTTGGGGGTCTCAGTGGGGTCAGGGGGCAGTGGGGTTCCCCAGGAGGGCAGGGTAGGCTCCTGCATGGGCTGTTCCAACTTCTTCCCCAGGTTTGTTTTCACCTCCTTCACCAGGTTTGATTTTATTTTGCAAACTCCTTGCCGAGCCTCCCAGCTGGGTGTTGCTGGGAGCCACTGAAAGTCCCTTTGCGTTCCATGTCCCGGTTGTCCCACCAGTTAAACACCCACTGCTCCTTGTGCTGTGGGTGCTCTCAGCAAGATCATTATTAAAGCTCGTGATGTCCATAATCCTTAACTGTATTTGCACAAATCCCCCAAGCCCTGGTTAGAAGAATAAATGCTGTTGGCCACATCCTCAATCACGTTTATGATTCACAACCCGGCGACGAGCGTAGTTGGCTCTGCAGCCTGTGGTGCATTTGCACAAAGAAAAAATACCATGAGTCATTACTTCCAGCTTGTGTCTGGGGAAGGCGAGTTTTGGGGCTGCCTGGAGAGGCTGCGCTGCATGAGCAGATTATATTTCAGGGGAATAATTTATGCATCTGTACTCAGAACAGGCAATTTGCATAGATTATCCCCCAGCAAGCCACAAAGCACTTTGCGGAACAGCATTTGTCAGTGTTCTCGTTACGCGGCTCGTTCTCAGCGAGACCTTTGGCAAAGGGTAACGAGAGGGAGAGAAATTGCCCGAGTACAAGCTGGGCAGCAGTGCCTGGAGAGCCCAAGGCCAGGGCTTTACTTGCTGGGAAGCTGCCCAGGTTCCTGACCATCTTAAAATCACTTTTTGGCCAAGACTCAGATGAGAACCTCAGCGGGAGGTGGCTGGGGGACGGGTGGGGTGATGCTCCCCAGGGCCAGCAGCCTGCACCCACCATGGGAGCAGATCCGGGCTGTGTACCCAGGGAGATGTTCCACCAGCAGCGCCCAGGAGGAGCTCACTGGTGGGTGCTGTGCCCACACTCCCCATGCCCACGACCGGGTTAGCTTCATATGGGTTATACTAACAGGCATGATGCTCCACCTCACCTGGGCACGGTGCTTTTCCACACTGCTTTGCCGATGGAGCCCTTTTCACCTTCCTTAGAGCCTGTTTGCCGTCCTTCCTTCCCCGCCGTGTCCAGGTACAGTGGCCATGGACCTGCAGAACACGGAGTGCCGCCCCGCAAACAGCAGCAAGCTGACGCTGCCGGCGGAGAACGGCTCGGGCAACCGCCGGCCCAGCATCGCGCCCGTCCTCGAGCTGGCCGACACCTCGTCCCTGCTGCCCTGCGACCTGCTCAGCGACCAGTCGGAAGACGAGATGACGCAGTCAGACGAGGAGGGCTCGGCGGTCGTGGAGTGAGTCGCCCGCCTTCGGTTGAGCCCAGCCCGTGTCGTTTCAGAGAGACGGGGACCCTTGCACGTGAGGGGCGTTCAGTGGTGCCTGAGGGATCATAGAATCATAGAATGGTTAGAGCTGGAAAGGACCTTGAAGATCATCGTGTTCCAACCCCCCTGCCATGGGCAGGGACACCTCCCACCACACCAGGTTGCTCCAAGCCCCATCCAGCCTGGCCTTAAATACTTCCAGGGATGGGGCAGCCACAACCTCCCTGGGCAGCCTGTTCCAGTGCCTCACCACCCTCACAGGAAAGAATTTTTTCCTAATATCCAATCTAAATCTCCCCTCTTCCAGTTTAAAACCATTCCCCCTTGTCCTATCACTACACTTCCTGACCAAGAGTCCCTCTCCTGCTCTCCTGGAGCTCCCTTCAGATCCTGGAAGGCTGCTCTAAGGTCTCCCTGGAGCCTTCTCTTTTCCAGCCTGATGCTCAGGCTCAGCCCCGTTTGGCTTTTTCTGAGCAACCACAGCCTGGCCATCAGCCTTTCCTGCTGCTTTGGAGAAGTCTCCTCTGGGTATCCGTGAAATTGTGCCGACCCAGGCACCGCTGGGGATGGACAGGGTTACTCCACCAGTGTTCTCCCTTTCCTTCACTCACCGACGGGAAGAGGATCCTGTTCTCCATTGCACATAAATAAAAAATGCAAAATAAATTACTCCAGCTTTAAAGTTGTTGTGTTATGACAGCCAGAGAAGCACTTCTTTTACTGGTTACCTGTTTGGATGCTGCCACAGGGATGTGGGGAGCTCACCCAGTACCTGCAAACTCCCAAATTGGCTTCTAATTCATTCCCGCTTGTAGCTGCTCTTTAAATGAAAATTTCTGCTTCTGGTTCCATGAGAAACACAAATGGTGATTTGTTTAGAGTGTGTTTTGGTGAACAGATATTTAAAAATGAGGGGGATTTGGCTTCTCTGTGTGTCTCAGTATCATCCCCCCTCTCTGCTGGAGCTCTCTGCTCTGTCCCTCTTCACCTGTGCTCACTGGTCCTGTCTGCTGCCTTCTCCACCCATGCTGGGGACATTGTACGTTTGCAATCTCACGACCCTTTGCATAGCAAAAGAGGTGCCTAAATATGTGTGTTTTGTAAAATTTCCAACTGCTGTGGGAGAGTTTTGCAAAGCCTTTGCCTGGGAGGTGTCTGAGCCCTGACTCTGTTGCCTTTAAATCTTTTTCCCGGTGTCTGAGTGTTGTGGAAAGCTCTCCCCGTGTCCTCACGCTGCTGGGTTTTCTCTCTGCTGTAGGTACGTGAAGGGTTACCCACCAAACTCCCCCTACATTGGGAGCTCCCCGACTCTGTGCCACCTTTTACCCGAGAAAGCCCCTTTTTGCTGCCTGAGGCTGGACAAGGTATGACAGGGCTGGATGTGGCTGCCTGGGGGCTGCAGCCCCCCCCTACCCCGTGGGGAGTGGGACATCTCCGTGGGTGGTGGGTGGCCAAGAGCCGTGGGTTGAGTCCCTGCACTGCCTTCCACCCTGCAGGGCTGCAAGCACAACAGCTTTGAAGATGCCAAAGCCTACGGGTTTAAGAACAAACTGATCATCGTTTCGGCGGAGACGGCTGGGAACGGGCTGTATAACTTCATTGTCCCCCTTCGTGCCTACTACCGGTCCCGCAAGGAGTTGAACCCAATCGTGTTGCTGCTGGACAACAAGCAAGTACTTTTCCGCGGGTGTTTTCCATCGCACCGAGCCCTCCCCTGTGTTTCCACGGGCATCTCATACCCTGGGGGCAATGACAGTGCCACTGTTGGGTACCTCAGCTGATGTTGGCCCTGGGGACTCCTGTGTGGGTTTTGGGTCTTTCTTTGTCCCAGGGACTCGGTGAACCACCTTGTTCTCTGTTACTCTTCCTCCAGGCCCGAGCATCACTTCCTAGAAGCCATCTGTTGCTTCCCCATGGTTTACTACATGGAGGGCACGATTGACAAGTAAGTATTTCCACATGTGGCCGCACGGTGATGCCTAAACGTGTCGCATTTACCCCAGCCCAGACTTTTGGGTCATCCCATGAGAAACCCCAGGGTTGGTACCGTAGAGCTGAGCCCGCCCTTGGCTTCTTGGGTTGTCCAACACCCCTTTGTAGGTGGGAGCAGGCAAAGAGCTGGTGGTTGGGAGAGCAGCCTGGGCTTGCTGTAGCGCTGTGCCTCGCAGCGTGCTGCTTCCCTGTGTCGTTTCCAAGGGCTGACCCTGCGCTCTTCTCTTTGGGGACTGCCCAGCCTGGACAGCTTGCTGCAGTGTGGCATCATCTACGCTGACAACCTGGTGGTTGTGGACAAGGAGAGCACGATGAGCGCTGAGGAGGACTACATGGCAGATGCAAAGACAATTGTCAACGTCCAGACCATGTTCAGGTGAGGGATGACAACTGCCTCGTCTCTCACAGCCACTTACCTCTGCTGGAGACAAGGAAGGGTGCTGATGGCTGGGGTGGGACACGCCTACGGTTGGGCTTTCTCTAGGAAACAGCCTCTAATCAGCTCTTTCTGACCTCAGACGGGCACAGGGGACAGTTTTTGGTCTTCCTCAGGCTGTAAATGCAGGGAGTGCTCTCACTTCTGGGTGGGCTGCAGGGCAACAGGTCTCTTTCTGTTGCAGGCTCTTCCCCAGCCTCAGCATTATCACAGAGCTGACCCACCCCTCCAACATGAGGTTCATGCAGTTCAGAGCAAAGGACAGTTACTCTCTTGCCCTGTCCAAGCTAGAAAAGGTAAGAGGAGGTCTTCTCCACAGGGCCTGGGAAGTCAATGCTCAGAGTGACTATGTCTGAGCTCCTCAAGGTCCTGTGCTCTTCTGCATGCTGTAGCTACCATAGTTGGTGTGCATCTACCCAAGATAACCTGCAGCAAGCAAATATGTGGACAACCAATCTTTGGACTAGCTACCTCTTTCTACATATTTATGTATTTGTTTGGTGGCTGGAATTTGTGCTGCTTTGCCTACTGCTGTGTGGGCACACTGGACCTCTGAATTGGGTTTAATGCTGTGACTGCAGTGAGAGGGACAGCAGGGACACTGTGCTGGGACAGATCTGGGGGGAACGTTCCCCTGAACCAGCCTTCAGGATGTGTAAAAGCAGCCCATCCAGCCCATGTCAAAAGACGCCCAACCATGTCTGACACATTTCCATGGGGAAAAAGCCCTCTCTCACTCTGGTGAGGATGCTGCCCTGGTTCCCTGCTGGCACACCCACCAGAAACACTAAGCAGTCCTCTCATTTTCATGAGTCTTCTAGTTTCTATCCAAACCATGCGTGGGTGAGGCTGCGTGGTTTTGCTTTGCTAAATGCCCTGGAGGGATGCGAACAAGCTCCTGCCAACTAGGTTGCCTGCAGGTGCTTACGTCTCCTCTTCCTCTTCCAGAAAGAGCGAGAGAACGGGTCCAACCTGGCCTTCATGTTTCGGCTGCCCTTTGCAGCCGGGAGGGTCTTCAGCATCAGCATGCTGGACACGCTGCTCTACCAGGTGAGAGCCCACGAGGTTCTGGGTGATGCATCCTGCAGCTGTGGCTTCCCCTTTGCACCTACCGATCAATAACCGAGCGAACCTTTTCTCCGGCTTCTTGCCCAAATGTCTCCCCTCAGTCGTTCGTGAAGGACTACATGATCACCATCACGCGGTTGCTGCTGGGCCTCGACACCACGCCGGGCTCCGGCTACCTCTGCGCGGTAGGTGCCGAGTCCCTTTGGGTTGGAACCAATGGGTCAAGTCATCATGGATCTGGTGGGATATGTCACAGGGTTGGAGGGTGCCCCTCTTCCAAGGAGTCAGGGGGGAGGCAACGTTGGGTACAATAAGCTAGGTCATTGCTCTCTTCCATTGTGTGCACTACCGAGAGCCCAAAAGCCCAAGAGCTGCTAAGGACCAAAGTCCCTGTTCTGAAGGCTGAGGTTGGAAGTTGTCCATGGTCTTTTTCTGGAGTCCAGTTTGGTTTTGGGATTGACATAGCTGAGCTGGGGTGAAGCTCAGAAGCAGCCCCAAGGTGCTCCTCGGTGGGCTGTTGATGTTTGTCCCCTGTTGTGCTCAGATGAAGATCACTGAAGATGACTTGTGGATCCGGACGTACGGTCGTCTCTTCCAGAAGCTCTGCTCCTCCAGTGCGGAGATTCCCATTGGGATTTACAGGACGGAGTCACACATGTTCGCAACCTCAGAGGTAGGGGCTGCTGGTGGTCCCAGCCGAGCATCCCCACCCTGCAGAGACGTGGTCCGTGAGGTTGGCTGGGTTTGTGAGGCCCCCTTGGACCTGGTTGCAGGTGGGGAGGAGCGAGGGGAGGGGAAGCTGTGCCTTCACTTCGCTGGCAGCCCCGTGTCTGCCTTACGGTGGTGGGGTCCCGCTTCCCCCGTGGGTAGGCTGGATCGGTGGGGATGCCCATCCCTGCAGAGGGGTTTTCTCAGCACAGTGCCACGTGGCAGAGCATCCTCGGGGAGCGGGGCAGGGGGACGTGGCACAGCAGGGCAGCCCTTTTGCTGGTCTGATGCTTCATTTTGCCTTCCTTTTCCCCTCCGCAGCCCCACGACATCAGAGCGCAGGTGAGTGCCGCTCGTGTCCAGCTGCCAGGCGTTACCCTGGCTGCCCCCCGCTCCCCACCCCGACCCAGCGGCTGGCCCTGGGGCAAGCGGCTGGGCTAGCTTGCCCTGTGGTCCTCCGGCCACCAAGAGCCACTGCATGCCTTGTCCCGGCTGTCACCCCCCCTGTGCTGCCTGTCCCTGTGAAAGGGCGATGCCGGGAAGAAAAAAGTCCTCAGCGCCCTGAAGTGTAATTAACTGGGATAAGGAGCCGGGGAATGAGCCAGGCTCCCATGTAAATACCTTCAGTTTTCAGCTCTGTAGGACGCAGCTACGGGGAGCCCAAAGTTGACATTTAATTAAATGCAATCCACCCCTTTCTCAGAGATGCTTTAAACGGCTTTATTAATAAATTCCGGCTCACGGGTGAGGCTCGCTGTGTCGGAGATGCGGCAGCACGTCTGCCGCGAGGTGAAAGAGAGGGAGAGAAGGGCACGGCTGTCCCTCGGGCAGCTCAGGGATAACGGTGCGAGATGTCAGGTGCCCGTGAGACCCCACTCCACAGAGCTTATCCCCAGTCTGCCAGCCAGGTGGTTTTAGCAGTTACAGACATGACTGTGGTGGGAACGTGCCTGTGGGTCAGAGGAAGGATCCCATCCCACGGGAGACAACCCCACTCCATCAGAGCCAGGACAGGCTCCCTTTGGCTCCCCCCTGCCCCCCTCCCCCCTTCCCGTGACCTGCTGGGCTTCCAGTCACAGATCTCAATCAATGTCGAGGACTGCGAGGACACGAAGGA
>VZRU01000060.1:36421-71702 GCA_013398155.1 Pedionomus torquatus | reverse complement strand
CAAAACCAAACCAAACCAAACAAACAAAAAAAAAAAACACAAAAAACAAAAACAACAAAAACCAAACCAAACCAAAAAACAAAACAACAACAACAAAAAAACCAAACCAAACTAAAAAAACAACAAAAAACCCAACTAAGAAATAAAAAAAAAATTAAAATAAATCAGAACCCAAGCAGTGTGGGTGATGGGCACCTGCATGTGTTGAACTGCTCAGAACACGAGTTTTTAATAGAATTTTGGGTTTGTTTTTTTTTTTTGCATTTGCCTGGCTGCTGGGGTAAGGGCGAGCAGCTCCGTGGTTTGCAGCCCCTCGTTTCCATGTGCCAAATGCCACAGCCCCCAGTGCCCCGGTAGACGGAGGGTCCTGTGCCACCATCCCCGGCCGCACCGACATGGGGTGCCACCGCGGGAACTCCGCTCTGGGCACCCACAGGGCGCTCAGAATTCTTAATTCAAGGAGATAATTACCCTACGGGGAAACCCACACGTACCAAAAGGCGTAGAGACTACACGTGGTTTGTGATACTATTAAAATAACAAGCCTCACTATTACTGTATTTTGACCCTGCTTCTGTTTGTTTGTTTAATGTATAAATATATGTATTTAAAAAGAAAGCTCTGTGTATAAACCATACCCGATTTTGCATACATTCTTTCTATGGTGTAAATTTATAGCAGACATTCTAACGGGATGTTGAAATAAATACTGTAGATACTTAACCTGTGGTTGATGCAAGCCTAAGAACAAACGATTAATTTTTCTAATTCTTTCGACTCGGTTATGATACTAATGTAAAAACAAAAGCATTTTATTTTTGTAACGGTCCTGGAATCGTTGATGCACCAAGGAGAGTGGTTTCTGCTGCCGTGGACTCTCCCTTGGAGCCAGTCTGGTCCAGCCCCTCTCCTGTGCATCCACGGGGAGAGGAGACCGACCACCAGTGTCCAACTGCTGCCAATAAACTTACAAAAATGTGATTTTTTTAATTTTTTTTTTTTAATTTTATTTTTTTTCTGAAGGAAAGGGTCGTCTTCCACCACGGAGATGTGCCGGGCCCTGGGGGAACCTCAGAAACGAGGACAGCTGCGATATTTTTCAGGTTGACCAGCAAACAGCTCCGTGGCACTTTAGGTGGCCACTAACAGTTTGGCAAAATAAATATAGACTAACCCCCCCCCAACCCCCCAGCCTGCATTAAAGTCAAATCAAACATTCAAGCCAACACTAGAGTAGATTTTATTTCCCATTAAACCCCTTTTTATTTCAATCTATATAGAACATGATGGTTTTATTCCCCCTGCCAGCCCTGAGGGAGAGACCTGTCGCCTCTCAGGCTTGGCTCGTGCATGGGTTATTTTTTTTTTTAATCAGGTAAAAAAAAAAAACAACCTCCCCCTTTTCCTCCCCGAGAGCTGATTTCCTGGCACGCTGCAGACGGCCGACTGGAGAGATGGTTTTTGTACCTTTATTGTGAGGATGCTTCACAGCTCTGTAAAGACAAGTGAAAAATAAAAGAGCTGCATGCAGCAACAGCAGAGACTGACAGCTTGTTTGTTTGTTTGTTTGTTTGTTTGTTTCTGGGAGGTCACTTTTATTTTAAAAAATGAAGCCTTAGAGTCCCAAGAGATGAACCCGCCTTTCGAGTCACCTGGATGATTTAATTTCAGCTCAGTTTTGAAAACTTTCTGTGCACGAACGTGTTAGATCTGCCGTTGTGTTACAGTAACCGTGCAACTCCTTTTAATCAATTTATTTAATCCTTATTTTCTACGATTCAACAAATGCATTAAATTTTGTGGGTATTTAATTGATTTTTTGATTATTTTTTTTTTTAACTTCAATACGTGTTCTTCTACCTCTAAACTCAAATTTTTTACACTGACTTTACCTTTCGCATCTGCATCCCCAGATTTTTCAGAGAGAGAACCCATTTCTTCAAGGATATTGCCTGCACCCTCGTGGGTTTATAGCTTTCACAGCCACGTAGATTTATAGCTAGTTGATTTTTTTTTATTTAGTATATAGATTTATAGATATTTATTTATCAAATGCAAACAGTGGGCAACTAGAGATTGTTGTTATTAGACGTTTTAAGAAAATATGGTAAAAATGAATATATTTATTTAACTCCACAGGGGAGGACGCAGATGATGTACTTTAAATAGTGATGCTAATTCTAGGCTTGGCAGTCCTGTAGCAGCCCTGGCGTCACTGCCATAGGGTTACCCAAGGCAAGGAAGGAGAGCTGGAAGCTCCCTATTAAAATTCCTTTGTAATTCTTGTCTTTAAACCAGCCAACCCTTCACCTGCAGAACAAATTCCTTCCCATTTTCCAGTGCAGCTGACTCATAATGAAGAATTATTAAAGAATGGCTGGTGGGTGAAGGTCATTTCGCCACCACCAGTAACAGCCCTCGCTGGTGTGTGAAGCCATCAAGGACCACAGGACAGGAGTTAATGCTCCGTCCCAGCAGCTCCGGGTGACGGCTTGTTCTGAACAAACAATTCTAGTTGCTGTAGTTAAGTTTATCATCATCTGTGGCTTTTGAAGGGCTGAGGGACGTGGGTCTTTATAGTCTGGAGAAGGCTGAGCAGGGATCTCATCAACACCTAGAAATACTTAGAGGGATGTTATCATCATCCTTAGAGGAGGATGGGAGCCAGGCTTTTTTTCAGCAGTGCCCCGTGAGAGGACAAGAGGAAATGGGCACAAACTTGAAGTTCCATCTAAACGTGAGGAGGAACTTCTTGACTTTGAGAGTGGCAGAGCCCTGGAAGAGGCTGCCCAGAGAGGTTGTGGAGTCTCCATCTCTGGAGACACTCAAAACCCCCTGGATGCGTTCCTGTGGGCCCTGCTCTGGCAGGAGGTTTGGACTAGAAGGTCTCCAGAGGTCCCTTCCAACCCCAGATCATTCTATGATTCTGTTGGTGGTTTTTTTTGGTGAAGCTGTGCGAGCTCATCCACACGGCAGCATTCACGTCTTAAGCGGGCTTCGTTTTGCTTGGCTCCGGTTTCCACTCCCAGATCCCTGGCTGGGAGATCTCCCCCAGCTGCCTCCTTTTCCCCAACAAACCCCACCCGTTCTGCCTCGGGAGTTCCAGGGCTGTGTCTGACCCAGTTCGTGTCACTGTCACCAGATGCTGTTTCTCAGTGGCTCAGGCCAAGAGGACGTCACACCGTTTCTCAGCAGCTGGTCCTTCACCTGCTCGCACCCCCTTTTTAATCTCTCTTCATCTTTCACGGCCACAGCATCAGCAAGAGAAGGGGAAATCACACTGCAAAATGAACCGAAAGGCATTTAAATTTTTGCCCCCGTTGAGAAAAAGTTAGTTTCAACCACTTAAAATTTCTTTTCAAGGAGAAAAATGCAGAGCGCTGAAATATAAATTAGAAGGGGGGAAAAAATAATTTAAAAAAAAATGGATGTGTCTATGAAACAAAAAAAGAAACCAAAGCCATGAAGGATTGCTTTATTTTACTGCAAATTCAGTTTTGGTACCTCTTTTTTTGTCTTTCCCCGAGAGACACAGATTCCAAAGCGATAAGGTTTTTTTTTTTTCCCCTGGCACGATTTCCACGTAACGCCAGGGCAATTCTGGGCGGTTCGTGTGCTTCAAACCCTTCTTTCAAGTGCCTGATTTGAATTTTAACAAATGCTGTGCATTGAATATTTCATCACCCCCTGCTGCACACACCAGGTTCAGATGCTTTCCCCGGAGCTTCCACCCCAGTACAATAAATATATGTTAGTTCCAAACCAGTTCAGGGGGATGCAGCGGGAAACTGGGACAGTATTCCAGCAGCGAGATGCAATTTGAAAGCAGATTTATATTTAAGGCAGAGGCGAGCAAATCAATCCGTCCTGTAATTTTGCCACGGAAATGTGACCGTGCTGCTGGGCACTCGTTGCACACACCCGAATCCCGCTGCAAGGGCAGGGCTGGGGCAGGACGGCAGCTGCATAAAACATCACAGCTCCTTCCCCTCCCTGTCACAAAGCATGTTTTGAGAAGCACAATGTCAAATAAATGTAATAAACCACCAGGGAATCAGGCGGTGTCCCACCTGCTGGAAGTGGGAGGTGTTCCCCTGAGCCATTCCTGCTGTGGGGATCTGGGATGTCACACTCCGGCCTTGGTCAGGTGTTTGGCGGCTCTGAGGAACCAAGAAGCACATCCCTAAGAAAATTAGTCACTTCAGTGTCTAAATATGCTTTGGGTAACATCCAGCAATACCTAAAGGGTAGGTGTCAGGAGGATGGGGTCAGTCTTTTTTTTCAGCGGTGCCCAGTGAGAAGACAAGAGGAAACGGGCACAAACTTGAACATAAGAAGTTCCATCAAAACACGAGGAGGAACTTCTTGACTTTGAGGGTGGCAGAGCCCTGGACAAGGCTGCCCAGAGAGGTGGGGGAGTCTTCAACTCTGGAGCCATTCAAAACCCACCTGGACATGTTCCTGTGCAACCTGCTCTGGGTGGACCTGCTTTGACAGGGGGGGTGTTGGAGGAGATGATCTCCAGAGGTTCCCTTCCAGCCCCATACCATTCTGTGACTGTGACTACAACAACGCGTGTCAGAGCCTTTTGTCAAAGAAAACAGGTCAAGATTCACTGTTTTCTCTTAGTCTCTGAAGGACGTGACAAAGGCGGAGTAAACCCAACCCTTCTGTTGGGAGCGCTCACCATGGAGGGCCTCTTGGCTCCTTGGTTGCTGCAAGGAGGTGTTAAAGCTAAAGCCACGCTGGGACTTGCCCCCCGTCACAATTTTAAGTGTGTCATAAACATACCAAAAAAACACCAAAAAAAAAAAAATAGAGGTAAGAAGAAATAAACTTTTCCTCCTGTTTCCATTTTTAATGCTCGCTCTTCATATGTATAATCAAAGGGTGGAACAACCTGATCAATGTCAATGAGGACAAGAATCCCCTTTTAGGGTTGGGTTTTTTTGGTTTTAATGTGTTGGCAGACGTTTCGTAGACATCTGAAAAATATACTTGAGTCGACCATGCGAGTAGCTCCCGTTGCAAACCCTCCTGAAGAACCTCAGGTAGAAGTTTTCCCTGGCCAGAAGCGCACACAGAGCATCTGCCCCACAGACCCCGGCAGGGATCTCTCCCGTGCTGTGTAGGCAACGGAGCAGTCAAAAAAAAATCTGTCAGTAAAAGTCTTCTTTGCGTGTCCCTTTCTGGAGCGCTGTCCTGCGACATGTCCCACCTCTGCCATCCTCAGCCACTGGCACTGCACTCCACAGCCAGGAATTCCATTTAAAACCCTAATTAACTGAAAGCTATTTAATTGGACAGGCAGAGCATGGATAATAACTTAATACCCAGCCACAAACCCTGGCTACGCTCGTGTACGACTGCAGAAACCCCCCGGGTGTGAGCTCACTGTCACAGAGTACACCAGACTCCAAGGACCAGCAGCTCAGAGAGATGACGACGGATGTTCTCTGTTGCTCTATTTAGAAAAAAAAAAAACAAAAACAAAAACAAAACAACAAAAAGAAACCAACAAAATGAAGGGGTTTTGAGTGTCCTGACACTGCCTCTAGCGATCAGCTCCGAAGCCTTGTGAGGAAAAAAGGCAAAAGGAATGGAAAATTCAAGTCCTGAGAACTCCACTTGACTACACAGCCCCAAACCCTTGGCTGGGGTGAGTGAAACCTCCCCCAAGACAGCACCAGTTTCTAATCACTTTGCTCTCTAGTCCACTGGGGAGAAAACTCAGATTAGTTTTTTTTCTGCACACTCGACTGTCCTACCCACCCAGCACATCCTCTTCGATTTTCAAAGTATTTTCCAAACTCAGCTTGTTCTTGCTTGAACTCACACTCTGCCGGAGAGGAGGATGAAAATGAGACACATTGACTACAAACAGCACGTGTGGAAATGCACAACAGACTGAGGCATGAACGTTTAAGGAAAAGAAATTGTGTTTAAAAGCACTTTAAAGATGTACATTCTTGTATTTATTAAGTGTAAAGGAACTAGTATGAAACTGAGAGAGGTCAAAGCCAGATCTACTCTTGTAATACCCTCACGGGGATCTAATTCTCCAGCTCAGGGCAAGCACAGTGGGAACACTACAAAAGGCTTAATCACATCTTCAGAAACCTCAGTGGAGGAAAAAAAAAAAACAAAACACCCAACCCCTTGTTTTTATCCAGCTTTTACAACCTATTTCCCTTCTACAGTCAGTAGGAAAGGCTGACACTGCGGATGGACCTAAAGCTCCTGCTCCCTCTCCTGCCCAAGCTCCCAGGAAGCACAAGGAGAACCTTTGGGAGGGTTTTTGTTGCCAAAGCCAGTTCTGCTTGCCATTACGTGGCTAAGAGGGAACAAGCCCAGCTCCAATTAATCCCAGGGAGTAACAAACCAACCAAACAGCTTAAATAGAAATAACATGTAGGCTTGGAGCTCATCTGCAGGAGACACCCAGACACATGGCACAGCACCACTACTGAGATAACCAGTAGCTTCCCGTGCGGTTCAGCTGCAGGGTGCTCACAAAGTGCTCTCAGATGGTGTGGAAAGGACAACATTTCCTATTTTAAGCAGTGGTTTCTAGAAGCACTGACACCAGCAATGTTGGCACCACTCTTCCGTGACCGTTACCAAGAGCTCACCTATCTCTACACCTCATGATCTTCAGTCATTGGCAGCGAAGCATTAAGCACGACGTCACTGAAACCAGCTAGAAATCCTCTGTATTCCGAACTCGACAAACTTAACCCCAAAATCAACACTAACAAAGCTTTGCAGTCACGGTGCTACCACATCCTACCCTGGACTATACAAAAACTCTTTAAGAAAATTAATTATTCTCCCTCCTACAAAGCACAGTCTGCATTTACCTGCATTAACCTAGAGTTTTCCTACTTTCCTCTGCCCATTCACCCACAAGCTGTTATGGTTCTCCTCTTCTTGCTCCTTCAAATTCACTTAATACACCACATTCCTTGCCAAGGTATTTGAGATTAACGTTTTTGTGATAACTAAAGCTTAAGACTTAAGTTTTTCAGAGAATTTAATCTCTTAGAAAGTGACTCGCTCCTCTACTTCCTCTATGATCCTCATCCTTGGGACTACCTGCTCCCTACGGATGAATAACTCCCAGCCTCTTCTCCCTCTCCCAAGGGATGTCACCTCCTCTTGCTTCCAGCAGTAAAGGAACTCACGTTGCAGCAGGACCAGTAAGGACCTGATCTAGAACAATGAGATCCAGGAACACTGAAGGTGCCTTCACCTTCTTTTAGTCCGTTCCTTGCTACGGGCAGGGATATCTCAGCCTGAATGAAATACGGAAAAATAAAACCTGCTGGTTTATTTATTTTTCTCTACAAACAAGGACTATCTTCTTTGGAAAATCGACTGTCCAGTCACACACACTCAGAAATATTTCTGCATTGGAAAAAGGCTGTAATTCTGAGAATGCAAATTTCCCTCCTGTGCAACCAACACGGCTTCATTATAAAGCTCAAACAACCAGCTTATTCCCGAACTCTATAGGCAGCTTCTCTTTACAAACCACAAAGAAGCTGCTACTGAAGGGCCCAACAAAAGAAATTCTCGTGGTGCTTCCAAAATTCTGTCACTGCCTGAACACACAGATCAAAGAAAAAACCTATCAGTCAGATTCGAGAGTCTGCAGAAGGATGTTAAACTACTTTCCAAATTTCTGAAAGCCTTTTTTGCTCCAAATCTTGCACGAAGCTATCAGGGTTAGGAGAACGAAGCTCCTGTCATGAAGCCTTTACAGCTCCTTACAGGCGAGGCTTTGCTAAGAGCGCAACTCAACACAGAATAGCACATCTTTAAAGCGTATTAGTTCTTTGAGGGGATGAAGTGTCACAACAACAACAAAAGTACACATGAAATAAAAAGGAAATCAGTTAATGATTTTTATTAAATTTCAGTGTTTCATAAAATAAATATGGTATATAATATCAAACAGTGAGAAATAAAGCACAAGCATGAAAAGCATGGTAACAAAAGTTACACTCATGACGGTGTTTAATACTTAGCACTTTAGAAACCATAAAGCCTTTTCATTATTTACAAGCAGCAAACTATCTGACATAATTTACAGGTTGCAGCAGCCTAGTCGAGGAGGACTGGAAGGGGAAAAAAAAAAAAATAAACGGAGAGACCGCAATGGAAGACCTTCACTTGGCTCTATCTAGTTAGTACTTTATTCCGTAGCCTATTTTCCCCTTATGTACATAACTCTCTGTAACTTCATTATTCTCAAAGTTTAATAAGTACATTGTACTGTCAGAGCTCAGTCCATCTCCAGGGTGGTGTAGTGCCTTTTGCACTTAAGAGACACATATTCAAGTAACACTTCAAATAAAAGTAAACATGTGCAAACCAAAGGTATAAGCCTACAAGACCCTCGGGGAGTAGCGTCAGACCGGCTGGAGCAGGCGCTCATTAGCAGATTAAATTAGGCAAGAGCAACAGAAACCTACTCACGAGTCTAACCGGGGCCAAAAATGAGAAATGGGAATATTTAAAATAAAAAAAAGAGAGGAACTGAACTGCAAATATACCCTGTTACCACAGACAAAAATTTAATCTGCTGAAACACAAAGACTTTTAAGGTCATAACTCAAGATTTAATATTTCAACATGAAAAGAAATCCAAGCCATTCGACTTATTTGGGCTTTTGAAACAAATGCAAATGACTCTGTTTAAAAATTGCCTTTAAATGAGAAAAACAAAATCAATATATATTAATATATCACCCAAAATAAAAAAAAAACCAAACATGACACACTCTTCAGTTTAGAGCATGCTGCTCATTCAGAATAAAGACAGGACAAAGAAAGCAGAATTACATTTCATGATGTAATAAAAACCATTAAAATTTGTGATCATTAAGTGCACCATCGTACAGGAGTAGCGTGCTCAGAGTGGAAATGTTCTATACCTACCAGAATCCATCTTTATTAAAGCAAACAAATCTTTAGGACACTACCTGAAACTGAAATCAGTAATAACTGTGCTCCGTTCCGCTCGCCTTACGTTTCAGCCAGGCACACTCCAGCCAGTAGCACCTGTAAGCCTCTTCATGATTGTATTCCAGGAATCTTTACATTTGCAAACAATTCTGGTTTGGTTTTTTGTTTAAAAAAAAAAAGACTGGCTTTTGCAGTCCTTGCAATGCTTATCCTAAAGAGATACTGCAAGTAAACTCTGTTCTGAGCAGCACAAGTTGGGGCTTTTTTTTTTTTTTTTTTTTTTTCAGAAATCTGAGAGCTGGACTTAACGTTGGCAGTAGATACAGTACAACAATTTGATGTACTAAACAGTTCCTCAAAAAAGTCTGAAAGGAAGATTTCCCTAAAGACTGTTTAAAAAACCAAAACCAAACTCAAAACCACTTCACCCAAGATCTGTTCAATCCTTCTACTGAAGTTCGGAGCTTGCCAACTTTGAAGAATGACAGGGAAAAGGAGGGAATGAGGTGGAGAGGAAACAGAACTGAATAATTCCCAATTTGTACCGATGAAAAGCTTCAAGTAAAAGGAAATCCACTTGTTAAAGATCTTGCTACATGCACAGTCCCTCATCAGTTGAAAACCACAGTAGTTAGCATTGGGTGTAACAGCAGATTTATTATCCGTAAAAAAAGCCACTGGCACCGTTCCTTCATCTTGCATCCACGGTTTCTGTTTAGAAGCTTCTTTAAAAAATGTTTATGGTTCTGCACATTTCATACCAAACTGGAGGAAAATGGTAAACATGTCTTCTTTCGATGCAATCCCAGCAATCTTCTCCCCAGGAGCTCAGTGTCATTTGCGAGTCTGAGTCTTCTTTGGCACTGCGGGTCGCTTGGCTTGCCACAAGTGGTTGTGAATAGTAAGAGCATCCACGCTGACAGACATGGTTTTGGCTGGAATCACGTTAAACTGTTTTCTGTCCGAACTGTACTTATAAAGTTTGTCAATCATTTTCTTGGTGATGCTCTTTGGCCCCGTTCCAGTCAGCTTGTAGATTTCTTCAGTGTCAGGGTAGTAGCAATAAAGTGCTCTGAACTGGCAGCCAGCATCACGGAACAAAATGATGTAGTGGTTGGCATCACATTTTTCTAGTTCCTGTGTTAAAAATAAATAAACAATATCCATAGATGGTTCACAGTGGAAAAAGAAATTTAAAAAAAAAAATATCTTATTTTATGCCAAGCTTCAAGCTTTCCCATAGAGCTAAATAAGCGTTTACAGCTTTTTGAAACCCTGGATGAGTAACTGTGATTTTCAGTTCTTCTATAAACACGCGAGTTTAACTCAGACCTTCTATAAAAGTATGAGTTTAACTCTTAAAACAGGATTGTGTTTCCCCCAAGTCACAGTCACAAAAATAAAGGATTCTCAATACGGGTATATTTTAGGCAGTGGCACTCACTGCACTGCACTGGTGGGATTATGAAACGATCCTTACAGATCCAGTGTATTGTGAGTGCATTAATAGTTTTGTATTTTGATGTTTACCTCTAATATTGAATTCTTATGTGGTTCATTCACTTTTCCAGCAAGACAGCAATGAGATATAGCGTTGTGAATAATGTGTTTGTTTGATTTGCTGCTGGGTTCCTTAAATAATTTTGGACCTAAGGAAAAAAAAAAAAAAAGGTAAAAATCATCTGCTCTACATTTATAAATGTTAAGATATTAATTCAAAGTGGAAAAAAACCAAACCCTCAACAATTTTTCTACAATAACGTAAGGATATTAAACAGAACAAAATACACCTGACTTCTCCTCAAAAGTAACACCATGTCACACTAAATATATCACAGCTTTTTTTTTTCTGCTCTTCAGAATCAATTCTCAAACTAAAACAGAACCGTCACCTGTGTATTCTGCCACTGAAGCAATAGAAGATGCTGTTGAAGCATTCTCCCAATCTCTCTCTGTGTTTCTGCTGGGATTTCTGCTCAGAATTGGCAAGGACTCCATTGATTCAACTCTGTTGAGAAAAAAAAAAAAAGTAGCCAAGTCAATACATGCCAAGATTTTGCTTTTTCCCCTCCAGTCTTAAATTCACCAGTCACTGGCCCCGAACAGAACAGGCTGTTGACCTTTTCCTTCTCCAGAACAGTCAGATTTTTCCCTGCTAGACTATCAAAGCAAAAAAACTGTTATTCCTTTGGAAGAAAACAAAAGGAAACTACAAGTTTGTACAGAACATCGGAGTCAGTAGCCACATGAAACAGAAGATGAATTCACTAATTACTTTGCGCCTCTATGCCAGTGAACTGGAGCAAAAAATACTGAATGCCAACATGATTTCGTAACAGAGCAATAAAAAAAATAAACGAGTGAAAAGTAAGCTTATCTCTACCTCTGGCACGGAGTGCCACCGGAGTGTACGCTTTCGGGTTCAGTTGTTGCTGCTGAGGCCAAAGACAGACTGGAGCCAGACTGAGCGCTGCTCAAATTATCCGCTACAAAATAAAAGAAAAAAAGTGAAAACACGTTCTATTAAAGGAGATTCGTAGACTCAGGGCGAGAGCAAACAAATCAGGATTCTTACGTGTGGAAGAACACTTTGTGCCTGAATCACTGTAAGATTCTTCACGATGGACCGATTTTGGCCTGGGTTTTTTGGGCTTTGATTTGGGCTTTCCAAGCCCTTGCTCCTCCAAAATTTGCTGCTGTTTTTTCCTTAGATATTCTTGCTTGATTAGTTCTCTTCGAGCCTTCTCTTCTTCTTTCCGTATTCGGTCCTCCTCAGCTTTGCGACTGAAAAGGAGACACGATATTATATTCCACATATAAGATTTTCCCTCGTCTTAAAGGTAAAAAGCAGCATTATTTCCCATGAGTTATTACCGAGCTTCGTCTCTTTTCTGTTCAACTTCTGCCTCCAACTGCTGTTTCCGAATCCGAGCCTCCTCAGCTTTGCGCTGCTGTTTTAAAAGGAACGCTGCACGTTTCTTCGCGAGCTCGTCTTCTGCCTTCTGTTCGTCCTGCAAAATTTCAGAGAGAGTTTTAACGAATAAAAGACAACACATTAAGCTGGACATCACAAGATTGCTGAGGATTCCAGGAAGATTGCAGGAAAACATAAGCTACTATTTTTGGAAATTTTTACATTTTTAGAATTGATGAGCGTAAATCAGAATTATATTGAACTTTTTGTTGCTCAAGAATAATTTAAGAGTCAGTTTTACTGTTCCCTTAAATCTGTGAGGAGAAAAAAAGAAAGCAGGCTCTCTTCTTACTCTAAGAGTGTCTAACCAGCACAAAACCTTCTAGAACAGCAAGTACAGTGCTTACTTCTGTGGGGGGTAGGATGGACATCATAAATAACCTCAGCATAACAGCAACTATTTGGAGTTTGAGTCAATATTAATCACACTATACAAATCCTGGTTTTTAGTAAAGTTAACATAAAATCCTGGCCATTGCTAAGTCAAAACGTTTTTTTCTCCACAAGCCATCCTTTTCCAATTCAATCCTAATGCTGCCACCAGAATGGACTGCGTTTCAACAGAAGATTGAAGGACAAAGGAGAAAAAACAAGTTCTAACGCTGGGCAAATGTGTAACAATAACCAAATATGCAAAGGTAATATGTTTACCTTGAAGAAAAAGCCCACACCAGACTTCTGATCACCTTCACTAATTATATCCGTAGAGCTATCCTGGTTTTCAAGTTCTCCCTCATCCGGAGCTTTTAAGTCAGACAAGTCCACTTCAATGAGATTAGCCTTGCTTCTCAGTGGCTCGTCCACTGGGACATTTTCTTTTCCTGAGCCATCAGAAGAATTCAACCCCAGTTCCTTGAAGCTGTTATTCACCTCTTTGCTCATTTCAGAAATAATATTTGCATCTTTGGAGGTGGACAGAACAAGGGACCGTTGATTGCTCTCATCGTGAAGTCTATAGGTATCAAAGAAACACTTTTCTTGAGGAACACTTCCATGATCGGGACTATTTTCCAAGCTGATTTCTGTTGGGGTCTTTGACAAACTATTGGGTGGAAAAGGTCTTAAGTGTGGTAAGGTTTCTAGGCTCTGCGTTGGGGTTTTAACACGCGTTGAATTTTGTTGTCTGTCTTTAGGGACTTTCAGATCAGCCGGTCTTCCCGATCGAGGACTCCTTCCTTGACCAAATCGAGGTGGTTTACGAAGACTGTTCATTCCAGTTGGAGATAGGGGCTCAACAAAATGAATGGATGGTTTTACCTTTTGGTCCTGAGAGTTACTTCTGGTTCCTGGTGACGGCACTGTTGGAGATTTCATGAGTAGCTCTTGTTGCTGAGAAATCTTTAATATAGCCTGCTGAAGTGTACTAATTGTTTCATTCAGTTTTTCAATAGAAAGATCACATTCATTTATATCCACTTCGGTAACATTGTCTTCTAGGAGGGCAACAGAAATAATTTTACTTTTTTCCAAATCATGTATAGCAGCAGAGTCTTTTGGTTTATGTTGCTCAGCAAAAGCTAAGCTTTCTTGCATTTTTACTTTTGCTACTTCTGGAGAATCATTAAGCATTTCTTCTCTCTCATCCTCTTTCATGAGAAACTCCTCACATTTGGAGCCCAAGGAAACTTCATCCAAATCTTCACCGTTGTGCCGAGCATATTCTTTCGCAAAATGTTCTGGTTTAAGTGGTTGGGGAACATCAGGAGATTTCCCTTTTTTAACAACATGCAAGAAAGCAGCCTTGCCCAATTTTAGTCGCTGTCTTGCCGATAAGGCTTCCATCTTCTTCTTCTGAGCCTCTATTGCTCTTCGTTTCTCTTCCAACTGCATATGAAGCTGCACCAACTCAGAAGCTAAAAGATTAACGTTATCTTTACTTTGACTGTTGGGGCTTTGCTCTCGCTTTTGTTTCCACGTGGTCAGAGGTGCTGGGCAGCTTTCTGACCCATCTGGTGTGGTCTTTTGTGAACTGCTTGTGCTGGACTTTGTTTCGTAACTGTTAAGTCTCTGAAGCTTTCGTTCTGCAAAACTGGTCATTCGGACACTGCCGCTGGCCATCGACACACTGCTGACTTGAGAAATTGTACTCAAACACGGGCTGGAACGTCCGCTAGCATCGTCCTTATCTTCATGTTCTTTTACCTTCATATCTTCTTGCAATTTTGCAGATTCTTCCTCACCAATGTATTTAGTAACTATAGGATGATCATCTATGACTACCAAATCCTGCTCAGCATCTTCTATGTCCAAGAGATCTGAGTCAGAGTCGTGTCTCACCATAGTCCACGTGGTATCTGGAACATGTGAATTGAGACTTTTCACGTAACTCACATTGACTTTACTTGCTATGTCATCATCAGATTTAGCAGCATGAAGAAAAAATCCTCCAGTGGATAGCTCCTGAGTGGAAGGATCTAAACTGCTACTTGCCAAAGGTCTGGAAGCTTCTAAACTTGCCTCCACCAGTGCCATGGATTCTGCAGTACTGGGATCTGCAACTGGAGTGAAATCAGAACTAGAAATTGGAGTAAAAGTCCTATTGAGGTCATGCTCCCCATGACTGCTATTGGTTTTCTTGCGGATCAAAGGCAAGTGTCCTTCGTTCAATCTCTTTGTTACAAAACTCCTTTGTTTCCCCTCCCCACATTCATCCTCTTTATTGATGATCTGTTTTTCCTTTGCTGGTTTTAGAACAGCAGGCATCAAAGGCTCCAAGTAAAAACTGTCTGGTTTGCTTTCTGAAGTCTCACTACCTGTTTTTGGAGACCACGCAGTCGCAGCTACGTTGGGCACCCTGGCTGATGCATTCTGCAATTCAACATCACTGTGGCTTGGCCTTTCTTCAGACCTGATTATTGCAATAAGCTCTTCGTCCTCATCCTCGATTTCCACGTTGTTCAGCAAGCTCTTCCCGTTGGGTTTCATTGATGGAGGATGGGGTTGATTTTTTGGAGTGACGTTAACCACGTTTGAGGCAAGGCTGTCTTTGCTGATTGATCTAGCCAGGCTAATGCTGTCACCAGACCCAGGGTCCACATCGCTGCTGGCAGAATGATGAAGAGCAAATGGTGTTGGCTGAGACAGAGGCCTAGAAAAGATAAGAACAGTCTGCTGACACTTAAGCAGATTACTGTTGTAATTTGTTGAACTATGGGCTGTGACATAAACAGATCAAATTTTTGCTTCATTCAAAAAATGTGTTCTATATCAAAAATGAGCAGCAGTGCTAAAGAGGAACTTCAGATAATTAAATTTTCAGCAGTACTTACTGAACGTCAGATTTAAAGTATTTGAAATTGCAACCCTAACATCAGTCATCTCTCAAAATGTACATTAGAAGGAAACAAAATTAAGCACCTCTTGGTCCAGTTCTGGTACCACCTTAACACAATGAAATTGTCCCAGAACCCTTTCCTTAAACAAGACTGTAATAAATTCATCTGTTACCTGGGTTTCCTCTCCGGCCACGCAAGGACTGCACCTCGTGGCTGCCCGTCAACGCGGGTCAGAGAATTAGAACGATGTCGATGACCTGAAATATTTTTCACATTGTTATCGATTTAGAAGTGGTCTTGAAACTTGCAATTTTACTTTACTTAATAGCAAACATAATAAATTCTTTCACCAAGAGATGGCAGCAGAAAATAGATTTGCCACAGACAGACAGACAACCAAAGCCTGAGGACATTACAACGAAAAGTGACCACATGTACATATCTGACTTTCCGATCTCCAAATGTGAAACCGCTCAATTTGCTCTCCCAATCAGCCCCCCGACATTAAAAAAAGGAGGAAAAAGGAAAGAAAAGGTCCTCACTGGGTGTTGTTAGAGCCTAAGCAGCTGTGATGCTGGGTTGGTACCTTAGCTGATAAAAGCAATTCTGAGCATCTCCGCGCGAGTATAAAACCTAGGTTTTCATTAAGTAAAAAAATGTTTTAGGCAAAATATGTGAACGTACTAGAGTGAGTTTGTCATTCTGGATGACAATCTTGCTTCCTAGGATTTTTGCTAGTCTTATGACCATTTGACAAATGGCTTTTTCCTTTCTTTTCACAGAACTGACACCATTAGCCTTAATTTTTTGCCCTTGAGATTCTGAGAAAAAAGCTCATTTCCAAGAGAAAGAAATTTTTAAAAATCCTGTAACTTTCTAAAGGACCCTTCTTTAAAGGGGCTTACCACTTGGCTGACTGCAGTTTAATTAAATTTTAGATCATCCACGTGTATGAACTTATAGTTTTATTCATTACTGTAATGACATTGGCAATCAGTGCCTGTTGAAATGCAAATTCAAGGCAGACTTACCAGGGCTGTCTTCTCCCTGTAATGATTTTTGTTGCTTTTGTCTCAAAGGGAGCAGTGGATGGGAAGGGCTGAAGGCAGGGCTTCCTCCTTTGCCACTAATTCAGAAAAGAAAAAATTCATTACTACAAAAGCTTTGTTTCTATAATGAGAGAAACAATATAGTTTTGAAGTTACACTGGTAATAATTATGCCTGTCCTCTTAAAAACTCGGTAACGTATCATTAATTTTAATGTTAAAGAAGTACTTAAAGAGAACAAAAGCTTTTCACATGTACACAATGCAAAAGCCAATGTACTACCTGAAATCAAACTGTTTAAGTTAGATTATAAATGTAGCTTATGTAAATAGTCCATTAGAGACAAAGTAAATGCTGAAATAACTTCTTGACTGCCATTAAACCTAGGTCAGTGGAAAAACCTTTTAATTAACCTTCTTGTACTTTAGATCCTACTTAAGATCGTCTTCGCATCACCATTTATAGAATATGGCTATTAAGGTGAGCTGCTTGGACAGTTTTCACGTTTCATTTTAGTTACAAAATAAAAGTGAGACTAACTTCTATCGTGCCACAGTGACATATATTGGTGGGGCTTTACCAGCATTTGCCAAACAAAGATTAAGCCTCACAGTGCAAAGTGTTTCTTTGAATTTGAGAATATTTTAGAGACTGGCTGCACACAACTCAAATTCACCCAGCTTGTAAGAAAACAGAACCTTCAGCAGCAGAAATTCCTAGGTTACCCAAATGGAAGTGTAACTTGAAAATTAGACTAAACACCACGAGAACAGACTTACAGATAGTCGGGCTCCTCAGGGTGCAGGTAGTACCTGCTACAGGCTTCGGGGCCGGTCTGTGCCGAGGGCTGCAAGTCCGCGGGACTCGTACCAGCAGGGCTGGCCATGAAACTGCGCTTGGTTGCATTGGAAATAGGAACAGGCGGGCGACTGCTCTTCTGCTGCAACACTGTTTTCACTGTGCAGGTATTTATAAAGTTAGCAAAACTTATACCAGCCATTAAAATACCGAAAGAGAACTGGAAGTTTTCAGATTGCAGCACATTAGAATGCAAGCTTTGTGAAATAATGCTAAAATGAAACCTTACGTATTAGTCTTTACTTAAAGTATGCATCTTAAGGTTACAAGTTACAAGTAAATAATCAATGGTTTTAGGGAAAAAGTTAGCTACCTATCTCATTCAAAAAAAATAGAACTCAAGTAGATCTAAGACTAAATTTCCTTCCATTTTTATTGCTTTCAAAGATCCCCAGCAAGCAGACAAGTCTGCGTAGAAACAAAACTCCAAAAGAAAAACCTCTGTGCACCAGTTCCATTGTAAGGTAAGTATTTTTTAAATAACACGCTAGCACTTAGCATGATTAAAAAACTTACCATCTTTTATTTCCTGAATATCTCTTGGTTGTACAAAGTCTGGTTTGACATTCTCAAACCACCAGAAGAGTTCCGCAATGAATACCATGACGTTAGGCTAAAATGGGGAAAGGAAAAAAAAAAGTACCTCAATAACAAAACCCTTATGATTGACTCACATTTTATCTAAAAATGTAACCTTCATTATGTTTCTTACCTTTAAAACCAAAGGAGCATATAACATGTCCTCCAATGTGAGGTAAAAGCATTTGTTTAGATATTCATTTGAGAATTCTCTCAAAAGTTGAATATTATAGAGGCTGTCTGCAATCGACGTTACCTCCTTCAAGCAAATATCTAGAAAGGTAAGAAAGACAAGCAAATTACCACACTATTTCCATGTGTTAATCTGCCATCCACAACTAACAGAAAAGCTACAAACAGGAACTCCACAGACGGCTTATACACCATCATTTAATATTTATTGGCTACCAGTGACATTTCTCTACCTGTTAAATACCAGAGGGATAGGAGAAGGGAGAAAAACACAGAGAAAAGAATCAATTTTGCATTCATTGTAAAATCCATATAGGATTCTGCCTGTCACAGCAACAGAAAAGGTAAGCAGGCTACAAAGAACACACATGACGACAAAATACAAAAGCAATTAAAACCAGACATCTTGATTCGCAAATAATAAAAGGTTACTCCTAGGATTCACAGTGCTGGTTCCTTCTGAAAACATTCAGGAGCTCTGCAAGGTACAACATATCTGAGAATTTAAAAACCAATACAAAATGTTGATTTGTAGAAGATAAATGCAATCAGATAAAAAAGATAAATGAATTATTAAGACAAACATTTTCTGGGAAAAAAGAACTCATGTTTGCAATGCTGAAGAGTGACATTTGCTGAGGACTGGGCAAAATTGTTTTAAAAAACTAGATTGTGAAATGTCAAATTAGGTACTTCTACAGAACACGAGAATCCCCAGCTAACAGCAGTGCACGTGTGTCAATGTCTACTGAAACCAAGCTCAGTTATATCAACAAAGAAAGTCCTATCATCTAAGATCTATAACAGAAAGGATTCTTTTGTAGCTTGTAATATACAGAGCAGAGCATTCTAAACACAGCAAGTGAAAAAACAAAATGAAAGAGAGGTTTCTTTTTAAATACACTGATGCAGATTCAGTGTGTGACCTGTCTCTAGGAGCACACCACCCATGAGATGTGTTGCATTTTTATTTGCTAATATATTTCTCATTCAACTTGCAAAGACTTAAAAAAATTTGTATTAATTTTTTTTTAAAAAAATCATTATTACATACCATCTAGTTTCATTTGCTCAGGACAATAATAGTGTATCACAGCTAGAAGAGCAGCACCATCGCTACCATCCTTCATCAAATCTTCAAGCAGAGGAAAGTAAGGTAATTGCCTGCTTGAAAGATGGTCTCTTCGGTAACGCACCTACCAACAGAAAACAATGTTCATATGATGGTAGCAGAAAAAGGAATAAAAATTAAAAAAGAAAAAAAGAAGGAATTTTTGTTAAGCACTGAAAACTCTTTACGGTGGATCCTTTATCGCATTCTGCTCTAAGTTAAGAACAATTTACAAGGTTATGCTTTTCTCTCAATGGAAGCCAATTCGGAAGACTACGGTGCTTGCCTTTTAATCATTCTCCTCCGATCTGGAAGCAAGCCGTGCTGCTGCATTTCTAGCTTTGTTCACACATTTTAACTCGTTACAAGCAATTTAAGTCAAAAATCCTTTCACACAGATGCACGAATGCAGCAGATCCAAAGAAAGAGACACAGACAACTACATGAAAACACTTAAAGCTTGGGAAAAACAAAACAAAACACAGCAAAAAAAAATTAATTCAGATGAGCTAGTGACTTCTCATACGTTACCTACATCCACAGACCTGCCATCACGTCTGCGGATAGCAAAGCTCTCTCAAAGAGATTCAGAACATCGTATGTCTGACAAGGCAATACACAACACCAACGGTGTGGAAAAAGAAAAACCACGGTCTTTTCCAAAAAAAGAGTGGTCAGTGAGAGGAGCAGGTAGGCCTTGTGGATCAACGGCAAAACTCTCCTTGATTTCACAATGGATCAACATCAAACCACCCCCGAGCCCTCAGGTGATTTGGAGCCGAGATGAAGAGCAGCTGAAGCCAGTCAACTGAGGAACAAATCTTGGCATTGCTTCTTGCAGTTTTTTTTGCAAGAGAAGTTTTAGCAGGGCTATTTCCTAAGCACTCACACGCCAGCTGGGCTAGAAGCTGTAGCAAAGCTTGAGCAGCCAAAGCCATCGGGCAAGCAAAAGAGCAATCCACTGCGGAGCCCAGCAGAAAGGCCGTTCAGCGTCGGAAAAAAAGATTCCTTTTACACTTTGGAGGATTGCTACCACTTAGCATCTAACAAACTATCTTGACTGATGCGCTGGCCTAACATGGGCAAAGAACGTATTCGCCCATCAGAGGAACGTTGGGTTTTACCAACGGTATCATGCGCTTTCCAAGACAACCTGGGAAAGCTCTCTGCGCACACACACACGCACTCATACGTGTCAATTTAGGATGGCACAGGCTGAGAAAAAATCTGTTCAATGGAACAAAGATCACTTCTAATAGAGTAATAAGAACCCGTTTCATTTATTTCTTTTGTCAAACATGCTATGTTAAGTTTCTCCGGCAAAGACAAGCAACTAAAGGCTATGTCTACACACTAATACTATTCTTCCTGTCCTTTTACCAGGTGTAAATTATTTTTTCCCCAGCCTGGAGCACTCCACAAATACGTAATGGAATGTGAATCATACTGTACCACACGAGCATATTCCACTGGTTCCAGCATGCAGTGCGATATGGCATGCATCAGATCAGGCTTACACAAAAAGAAATAGTGAGATACACGATGGTGATTATTCAAACAAGAAACAAATCAGACGCGTTAGCAACATCCGTTATGCACTGGAAATGGGGTCATTAAGTCTGGTAAAGTACGTACACTAAGGTGAACTGGTTAGCTTAAAAGGTTCATCAAAGTCAAACTAAGCACGTTAAAAACAACCTTCAGAAATTTCTTTTCAAGCTTTAACTCCACCTGCATTTAAAGTAGAGACAAGTATTTCCTTTCCTAAAAGGAAATTTTCCTATTTCCTTAAATCCTAAACAGGATTTAAGCCAACTTCAGCCAACCTTGGGAATTATCATCTATAAGAATTCCTTGTTTGTTTTAGCATTGGTGAAAAAACAAGATTTATCATCAAGGAGGCTTTTTCATGGCCTGAATTCCTTATTTTTTGCTCAGCTACTATTCTGTAACTACTCAAGTCTTTTATACTGAATATTCTGAATACTTTCTAATATTCTCTGATTTTTTTCTAAGATTCTGAGTAGAGTTTTGTTGTTTGTTCTCCACCCTCCACCCCATAAAATTAATGACATTTGTATGCATTAAAATGCAGAAACGGGTGCTATTGAAATCGAGAACATTAAAAAGAAATATAGAAGAAATACAACAGGACAACTACTATGGAGACTGTGAAATGTGTCAGTGAACCAGTATAATGTAGGCAGTACTGGACTAGCAGTGAGATAACCTCTATTTACTCCTTCCTTTACCACCTGCAAGTCCTGTAGTTCCTTCTACTCTCTCCCAGCTGTCTCTTTAAATGAAACATAAGCCTGCTCAACTTCCTCGAAAGGCTATCAAATGTATGCCTCAAACACAGACGCGACCTTTAAACACAGCAGAACGTAAGCGATAAGCGCTACGTCAGTGCAGGTCATTAAATACTGGTGCAGGTCATTAAACGAGGCTGGAAGACGGGGTTCAGTCACAGATATTATTAGCCTGCAGGTCCCCATTCCAGTTTCCCTTATTTCAGATATTCAAAGTTTTTACTGCGGTCCATATGGTTGGTTGACGCCAATAAAGGGTTACGAGGCAGAGGAGAGGGGCCAAGCTCTCCGAGCAGGCAGACTGTGGGGACGGGTGACTCCCCCATCACACGCCTGCCTTTTCCTGCTCTTTGGTATTTGCAACCGAGACAACAGCTCTCCTCTCTTCCCGGGGAGAAAATGAGAAACACCAAACCTGGCAAGGGCAAGAGAAAGGGTATCGAGGCAAGGAAAGCAAAGGAACAAAGAAAAATCTTTGCAAGTTGCAATAAAACCCACAAACTCAGCCAAAAGAAAGCAGGTTTGTATACTAGAAGTACAAATTTATTTTTTTTTTAATATATAGTGGAATTGATACTCCGTTTTCACACTTCCCCACAAAGAAAGTAAGTGCTTTGTTCCAATACGTAAACTGTCTTTCCTCCCACTCTGCCGGCTTCAGTCTCATTAATTTAGCACACAATTCCAGCAACTGTCATAACGGGTCCAAACTGGTTTGTCAAATCTTCTAACCCCATCTCATTGAATAACGGTGTTCTGGTTTTGACAGATTTACAAACCGGTGCAAGAGCATTAATTCCTGAGCTGCTGCAAACACCAGGGTATCTTAACTACGCTTTCACAAGATTAAGCAACCATTTAAACCGACCAGCTTTTATATCACCTTAGTGCTGTGATCAATTGCCTACAGAAACAGTAAATGCAACCATTTCAACTGTTGGTAATTTTCTAGTTATTTTGCTGTTACTCCATATCCCTCACTCCTGCACTGGGGAAACGAGTTTGAAATGCTGTAAAGTGATTATGCTGTATGCTGTACAGTATGCAAAAATCATGTTATGAAAGCTAAGCCTGATGACCCAAAAACAGGTGGTGTTTTTTCAAAGACCATCTAAGAAGCATTGTAATGGAAGCAAACACTCTGCAGAAGTTTAAAAAGCCATGGTTTTGTGGATGACAACTGGTGTAAAAGTAGTTCACTTACAGGTACTAATTTCCAATACCATTTGGAAGGAGACTGCTCAGGAAGCAAGGAAAGGAACGTAGGAATAGGAGAGGAACATCAGCAATGCAAGTTAAAAGCAGTAATACTTAAATGCACTTCAGCAATAAACACTTTCATATTTTAGAGGGCTTGTAGCTTAGAAATTTAGATTTAAAAGTATTAAAATGAGACCCAAAAGTAAATAGAGTCAAATAGTTTAAGTGATCCTTCAAACAATACATCGACTTGTCAATTAAACAGCTCTTCAGCCCCTTATCATTGAAGCATATTATTTCACATAAAAAGCTCATAAAAACCTTTGCCGCTAACACGAAAGTTAAACAACTGTGCCTTGTTGGTATTTTACACTTTTATCCCCTTTGCACAGCAATGCCAATTTGTGGAAAGAACATAGCATATTTATTTTTCTTAAGGCTTCATTAAATCATCCATTAGGAGCTCAGACAGCCGATGTGTTGGAGAAAGATCTATTGTACTTTCTCCAGAAATGAAAGTGTACTATATTTTGCAATGTTAGTGCATTGTGATATAATTTCAAGGGAAAAAGGTGGAACAAACTACGGAAAACACACACGCATAATATTTGAATGCCAAGAATATACTTACTGGAGAGAACTTGAATAAGCCTCTGAATATACATTAGACAATTAACTCATGCAAAATGAATATGCCCCAAGAGCTTTCAAAATATATTATATATATTTTGTGCTGTGAAAGTTGAGTCATATTTACCCATATAAAGTTGTCACGAGTTATTTTAGGTTGAAGCAAGTTATTTTAGTCCAAGTGAAACTTAAAGGAAAGTCAGAAGAGATACCAGTGGGTTTGAAAGGTAAGGAAGGGCACTGATGACAAGACACAAAAATTACATGCACAAAATCTCAGGAGTTTCGAGGACTGGATGCCTCAACATCTCCCCAGCAAAGAAAACACTGAAAAATTTATGTTTAAATCCATTAATCATCAATATACAAAATCACGGCTGAAGACAAGTTTGTTTTACCTTTTGATGCCCTGGACTTTCCATTAGTTGCTGTTTTAATTTAATCTCTTTCTCTGTTATCTCTCTCATTTTAAGGTTCACCTAAAAGGCCAGATCATAAAAAGCATATTAAAATAAATCTGAATGTAAGTTTCCACAAGTCAAGTTTTCTTCTTCCTCCCCTTACTTAATGATCAATCCATTCTACAAACAGAAAAAATTCACATAATACATTACAACAGATTTCAAGAGCAATTATCTCATTAGCAGTAGCTATAATCAAAACAAGGGAATCCTGGCTTTGCAAAGGAGACACTCTCTTTGGAATGTGACTCTGTTATCACTCAAAAGGGTTTCAGTAATTTAACCTCTTCCCTTTGAAAAGCTCCAGTACTTCTGTTAGCTGTATTGAAGCTAGTCAGAATTAAGTCTATCCCGTAAATTAACATGAAATAATGCTTCACCAAAAAAGAACCTCAAAACCTTCATGGCAGCTTGTCTGGAAATAAAGAAACCCAATTTCCAGTTTTCCTAATTTAGTTCTTAATTATCTTTATTTTAAAATTTGCCTTGAAAAATTTACCAGCTTTATTACAACACCCTTAAGAAAAATAAACTGCATTTCCCTGCTAGCCTGATTCTCCTTCCCAATGCATACGGAAACCTTGGGAAGTCAAGCAAGAATATTAAATTAGAATACATTTCAGTAATAAGGAAATCAAACTCCATTAATAATAATCTCAATTAGGGTGATATTGTACCCAACTACCATTGGACTCGAGATACCAAGTAAAAACAGTTCTCTTCATGATGACAGAAATGCACAGAATGATGGAAGGAAGACACTCATCAGAACCTTTTTAAAAATCTGCAGAATGACAGTAAGAAAAAGGCAGGTTTTTTTCTCAAAGTAAAATTTACCTTGTTAATCCAGAAAACCATTGCATCCTCCAAATCATAGGGCAGTTCTTTTGAGGCACTGAATGTAGAGAAACGCTTGACGCTAGCGACCACCTTTTCAATGCTGATCATTTCTACAGTGTAGGCCATCATAAGAGCATCGATCATTGCCATATGAGAACTCTAAAAGAGGAAAAGAATGAGTATTGAAAAAGAAAATCCTTTAAGAAAAATATCACCTCTATATTCTAACTGTATTTAAGAATTTCTGAGGTTAGTGACCTAGAAATTAAGAGCTCTTCGTTCCATTAACTATTTTAGATAGTGTTAAATAAAAAGAAGATCATTAGAGGGATTTAATTAAGCTAACCATTTTGATTGGTGCACAGCCCAGATCAGATTCAGACACAGGTGTATCATCACTCTCCATGACGTAAATCCCTTTTCGAGACAGAGCCTGGATCACTGACTGGTGTCCCTGCAGAGCGGCCACCTGATCCCCCTTCAGGATCAGGCTGCAGACACGGCAGTACAGCTCGCCGGAGAGCAGCAGCTTGATGACGGGTGGCTTAATATGCTCTTGTTCATACTGATCTATGTAAAACGGGTCCTTCAGCTCCTCTGGGACGTTATCTGAAACAAGGAAGAAAAGTTTCAATAAGTATCCCCAGTAAGCGGTGTCAGTTGTAAACAAAAGTAAACATTTTTACTTCCATTCATAGACAGCTCCTGAAAGAACAAAAAGAAAATCAAACATGAAAAATACTGATAATTAAGTCTGTAGCTTCGCATTGCAAACGGTTTTCAGTAGGTCTTTGTGCTTAAATTTTAACAAAGTAAAGCATATATAATTGCCTCCTGCCACGTAAAAATCCTATACATTACCGCTTAGGAGACCCCTTCAAGAAAGCATTTCAACATGGACTAAAGTCCCACCATCCTCTACGCGTCTCTGGCTGCTTCCTTGGATAAGACCCACCTTTATCAGACTGATACGCTGTCACTTCTACTGATCAGTGCCTGTTATTAGTAATTTAGTTTAATTCTTAAATGGGAAATCATTTACTTAGGTCACAGGCTAAAATGCTCTATACATCAGATGAACAAAGTACATATATATATATATCTTCAAAGAAAAAAATTGCAGTTGCTTTAAGCAATACCCCACGGCATCTGTGCACAGAAATGAACTAACCACAAAGCTCAGTCACTAGGAGGGGCTGGCCAAATGTATAAATTCAAAAAGAAAACCAAGCCACCTATTTCTCGGTTCTGAACTGCCAAATTTCACAGGAAGACCAAAATACCCAACTAACAGCATTTTACAAAAGGTCTGCAAAACAAGTGAGTCTCCAGTCAGCTGTTTTTGAAAACAAGAGTACTGAAGGAAACCACTGCAGCTTTTCAGCCTTCAAATCAAAATTAAAGCCTATGAAGCAAAACCACTCCACTTGGATTTAGATTCAGCATGAATTTCAAACCAAGTCTAAAATTAACTTCTTTTGGAATGGCCCAATCTCCACAAGTTATCTTCTTTTATCAAGCCAAATACAGATCCCGAGTGCAGTAATTTACACGCACAGGAGTCTCCATCCTGGCACACCACCTCTTCCCCACCAATTTCCAACCTGCAGAAAGACTTTTCCACTTCTGTGCATCGGCGCAGCTCCACAGCTGGCAGGAAAGAGAGGCACTGCCACCAATTAATACTCATGATCACTCTAAAAACCTAATTCCATCTCAAATCCACACGTTGTTCACTGAAGTCCTGCCCCTGTTAAAGGCTGGAACAGAAGGCAAACGTCACTGACGGTAACAGTTGGACGTGGAAGGAAATGCTGCTGTAAATGGTATTTCTTGATATTATTGAGAAGACATAAAACAAATTAAAAATAGATACACTCCCAAATAAATACTTCTACTCACATTCAGTAATCAGACTAGAAGCTATTGATCTTTCTAATAGCCTAGAACAAATAACGAGAGTCTTCAACCCCAGGAAAAATCCTTCTTAGCCTCAAGTGCATTGTCTTAATAGAAGCCCAACATTCCCTCATTTTCAAACATAAAATTCTATCCTATGCTATCCAGTCACTCAACATCTTCCCCCGAAGCCACTTCAACAGTTCATCTTAAATACGTACATCTACAGTTACAAGAATTATTAATTTGGCAGCGTATTTACCTCTCATTCAGCTCATTTCCAGAATAATTAAATTTCCCCATTCAAAAAAAAACCCTCCCACCCGTAGCATATCTGCGAAGCGCAAACCTGGCTGCGCAGCATCTGAATACTGCAGAGCACTTCATAAAGAAAAGAAACCGAGACAGACTGTTACCAATTACAGGAGCCAGAAATACATCTCACTTCAATAAAAACACGAAGTAAACCAGTGCTGCTGTAACAGCTCTAACAGCTACTCAGTAAGTCATACCCTACTGCCCCTGTTTTTCAAAATGCAAAGCTTTTTCAAGTTTTCAAATATTAAGATGGCTGGTTTTCCTTTACGCGACGTTGAATGCTGCAATACACGGACTACACACTGAAGATGGTTGGAAGAGACACAATAAATTCCCACTGGCACCACATAAGTAGTGTTTGCTGAGATGGGTGTCCTTTTTTAGTGAAATAGATAATAAATGCAAATATTTTTAATCTTCTTAACATTCGTCAACCTGACCTAAAACCAAAGGGTGTTGAAAGCTAATTCCATTTAATGGTCATTGCCATTTCCAGAAAGAGAACTCGAGTTTCTATTTCTAAAGACCAGGGAAAGACCCAAAAATCAAAACGTAAAACAGCTCACGTAATTCAACATTTTAGCTTCATTACAAGCAGCTACACCTTTAACAATCAGAGATACATTGCTTCTTATTAAAACTATTTGTGAAAGGAAATAATAGAATCATAAAATTACATTTCTGGTAAGAGCATTAGCACCATTCCAAGTTTTGAAAGCTTTTTTAAAAAAAAAAAAAAAAAAAAAAGGCAAATTAATGATGTCTGCGATCTGAAGTACTTAGACAAGGGGTTTAGTGTGAACATCTGCCCTCCACCAGCTCCACGGACCCCCCAGGGCTGGGTAACCCAGGTGACCGTCTGAAACCATGCGATGAGTAAGGGCTGGACAAAGAACACCCAGCAACCCCCCCTCCAGCAGCACCAGCGACCCCTTCACCGCGGGGCTCCCCAGCAACCTTTGCAGAGGGCCAGGCTGTGATCATCTCAGAGACATTCTTTACAACAGCGACATATCCACAGGAGACACAATTTACTGCATTGGGGACTTTACACCAATTATTAGAACAGAAGTGACTATTGGAACACGATGCCCAGCTTCCCTATGACAGGGGCAATAAGACCTCCCCCCATTCATTTACATTTAAACCAGCAACATTTTAATCATTTTTAAAAGCTTTTTCTAGCAATAAATGGATCTAGTTCTTAGTGATGAGATTCCATGTCAAAGAAATCAATATATTTAAAAAATAAAATAAAGACAACTTGTACCTTGGGTACTGTTCTTTAGTCTGAACGTTCAATCAGGAGGATCTGAAACCTCTTTCTTCTTTATTGAAGACCCCCTCTAACTTCATGTTCCTGATGTCCATATAATTGCTTAAGGACTAAGTGGATTTGAATCGACCTGGATTAAAGTTATGGAAGGGAGGCAGGGGAATAACTTCTACTGCCAGGATCAATGATTTGAATACTATCACAAGAAGTTACTCAGAAACATTAATCCTCCCATAACTGCAACTTATTTCACTGTAAACACTTGCCAGGTTTTATCTTCTACACCCAACACTTCCTCCAGCTAAATCTGCCTGTGACAGAAAAGAACAGTTTTGTAACTAATTTGATGTCCTCACTAAAGGCCCATAGGAATTTTAAGATATCAAAACCACGTCAAAGCTCCAAAGTCACAATATTAACTTCACTAATTCAAATTTATTTCATACTGGACATAACCACACTATCCGCATGGCAGGCACAAAGAAATGAGGAATAAATGGCAGGAGGACTGTAATGCAAAAAGTGTGCTATGTGAGTACATAGTTCTCAAGAACCTTTCAAACATCATATTTGGAGAAGTCCCGTACCCAACGCAATCACCCCACAGAGGTAACACACCCTTCCCAGATCTTCAATATTTGAAATCTGCATCTGAAAGTGTAATGTTAAGAGACCTATCTTATCTTTCACATCTCTGTAATTAGTCTTATCTGAAGTATAATGCCACAGAAACCACTTGCAGCACCCAGGGCTGCTCCTTCTCCAAAAGCTGCTCTGACAAAATCTCCACATTGCCAAAAATCTCAGAAATACGTTGTCGATTTTTGAGCAATTTTACTCCACCAGAGTTAACCTGATGCTAATTTAAATAACAGAGTGCCTACCCAAGCAGCCACCAGTATTATGGATGCTTTTCTCCCCAGTTTTTGTGGATCTGGCAAACGCCAAAGGTGTCACATGCTTTTTGCCTGTCTCACTACAGAACATGTCAATGTTCTTTTTGAAGTCTTTGTCCCCGTCTTTCCAAGTCCTACTTTCTATAAGCATCTTTTTCAACACCTTACTTTTATGACCTATAACTGAACTTCGATGTTAGAAAAATTCCGTTCATTATAACTTGGATTTTTACACATTTATGCTCTGGTATTTGGAAAAATCAACAAGAAAAAAATAACTTCTAAGCGATTAGAAGTAGCTAAAATTTAAATAAGAAGCATTTAAAATAAGTACTTTAAAATAAGAAGTAGCTAGAATTTGTAAGTATAGCTACAAAAATTTTGGGTTGAGCAGTTTAACAAATCATACCAAAGTAAACCAAAACCAACTAAACTATGTCCTCCCTGTCCTGATAAAAAGGGGGGGAGGGGGGGAAATACCATCTTAATTAAAGAAAAATACCAATACCATCTTCATTCCAAAAAACAGAATCCTCTCAAAAAACTTGTAAACACCCTGTTTTCCACAATGTGCTCCCCCAGTTGTTACTCCAGGAAAACCTCAGCAGCACCTTCAACACAAGCTTTACAGCTGCCAGTTTCAGACAACCGGAGGTGGTTCAAAAGACACAAAGCTTAAAAACTACCAGTGGTTTTTATAGTCATGGAAAACAAATGGCACATAACCTGATAACCAAACAGTGTTAACACGGCCTGCCCAAAGGATGCTGTCAAAAATTGTCACAGCATCTGCCACGTTACACTCAGTATCAGAGTTGACCGCATCTCTTTCACACAGGGATTTTATGTACATCTTATACCACATTACTTTGTCACGTAATTGGCTTATTATAGGGCAAAACTGCTCATTTTTGCTGTTTCCCACACTTAGCACAAACCAAAGTACTAACATCTTTTTTCCAAGCAGCTCTTTTTCAGCAGCATAAACTCTGAAGTATTTTGCCCCACTTGAGCCCACCAGAGAGATGCCTCTACGACCTATTTTTATAAGAGATGAAGGACTCAACAACAAACTACAATAATTCCTCACAAACCAATTCTTTTGGTGTGTTCCATCATATCAATGAGTTCTAACCTCTCAAGGAAATGTCCGTTCCAAGCAGAAATCACTGTCCCCAACACGGTTTACAGGATTAGAAAAACGACTTCACTTGTAACAACCATCAGAGAGACAATTATTGCCAGACTCTCCCTCTCCTCGCTTTAGGGCAGGGACTATTTGTCTTCTCACTTACAAAAACCTGTTCAAAGACAACCACCTGATTATGATTTGATAAAGAAAAATAGAGCAATCTGAACAAATTTGCCTTATCCCTTGAACGGGAGAAGTGGATACACCCCAGATCTTATTTTACCTCCCGAAGCATGAAGAACTGGTTTCACACGGAAAGAGAGCCAAAGCACCAGGGTAAACAGTACGAGGCTTATTCAGATTCTGAGTAGGATTTCATTAGTATCGGTATCTGTTCACAGAATTATTTAGCGCTGCATGGATGTCCTCTAACCTGCAGATCACGAGCAGAAGCAACGCTTTCTCCCCAACTAAGACCACCTGCACTACAATAAAATCCTTCTTGGTTGGGTCTCATTCCAGAACTGCTTTAAAACTCCCCAAGTGATCTATAATATTACATGTGAAAATTACATACAACAGGCAGAAAAAAACCCACAAGCTCAAGACTTTGTACACTGCTGGGGAGAGTAACCACACTCTCACTATCATACCTTTTGACTGAGCATAAAGCTACAAACCTGGATGAAGCAGAAGAGACAAAATAACAACTATGGAATTCTTCATCCATGTAAGTTTCACACAAATAACATTCGGTGCTTAGGAAACAAATGTTTGTTTCTTTAATAATGCTTAACTATTGAATGTGTGCAAGATAGGACAGCTTGCTTAAAAATATTTTTACTATGGACCTGAGAAGGAATCTGAGAAAGAATACAAGCAAGGAACTTGGGAATTTAGGTAATTCAGCTCAGGAAACGTGCTCACGCTGCCTTTACCAAGCAGTAACTGTGGGCAGCTATTACGGTGCTGTAAAACCATATTAAACAGGTGAGTATTAAATACTTCAAAGACCAAAAAAAAAAGTCACAACTTGGATTTCCCCTACAATGTATTATATTAGCACTTGGCTTTCCTGCCTGGATCTTGCCAAAGGTCTCAAGCTAATGTTAGCATTAAGTCTGGAAACTATGTAAAGCTCTTAGCCCTAATAAATATGTTAAACCCACCGAGTTCACGTCGAAAAAATCCATATTTTACAAACTGTTTTAAAAGAGCAAGGACATTTGTTATGGAAAGGGTTGCAGACAACCCACTTGCTCACAGCAAGCTGCAACACTGAAAGACTTCCATACATTCCTTCCATATCTAAACTTTAACATTATAATCCCGACGATGGAAAAATGATTTCGACACATAAATTAACACCGTACTGAGTCTGCTGGGAAACCAAAATTTGCCATTGTCTGTTTTCCCAAGTCATCCCAAATGGAAACGTACTAGTTGCGTTCCCCCTGACTGCTGAGCGCCCGAGGGGACAGTGGCGCTGGAGGCTCAGGTCCACTTCCCTCTGCTCAGCCCCTGGCTCCGTCACACCCTGGCAACCCGGTTCATTCCACCGCCCGGGAAAAAGCGCTCTCTCCCACGGACAGCTTGCCAAGCCTCTCCAAACCTCCCACACTCGCCTCCCGTGAACCGAAGTTCCACAAACTCAGCGGCACCCTTGCTCCTCGGCCACTTCAACGTTAGGAACCGCGTTTTCCCGCTGCCAGCAGAATTCCTTGAAGCGCACATTTGGTTCTAATCAAAGTTCGCTGATGAAAAAGATAATTCTGTTCTAATCAAATTCCATTCCCTCAAACTACCGTCTCAGCTAAACGGACTTTATCATCTCTCAAGTGTATAGAGGGTTTCCAGATGTTTGCACATGGACTTTTAGAGCGATCCAGAACAGTACTCCCAGGTTTATTTTGGGCAGACGGATGACACCGAATGGAGAAAGACCCTCCTTCACAACGTCCTCCCCCTCTGTTTTCTGGAATTCGAACAAACAGTTGTGAGACCTCCCTCTGGAGTCCATCTGTGACGACCAGGCAGCCACCACGGAGAGACAGGAGGAGCTATGAGCGGCCAGAAACAACCCATATTCAGCCCAATTCCCATCCAAGAGGGGCTGTCTCTCTAGCAGCATTTGTGATGGAGAGACAAGGTGAGCTGTGCTCAGTGTTTGGCTACCGAATTTCTCTCTTGTCATGGCCAGAAGGGAAAAAGGGAGGAACGCATCACCAAATGAAACAAAGGCCAAACTAGGACTTCAATTTCAAATTGTGTGTCATGCATGGTCTCTGTAATTGGTCTTTGTGGGAAAAAAAAAAAAAGAATGAAGAGTTTTCCTACTTGGATGCCAGCTAAGATGTAGAGAATTCAAATATCCTGTAACGGTAAATAGAAAGTGCAGTTTCAGGTAAAACCTACAGCAATGAATTATTTTAGTAACAGTCTACACTAGAATCAAATTCCTGTCTGTGACCATTCCCACACTTCAGCATGAGCTTAACTTTACTCAAACGAAAATGAAATCCAGGATATGCAGCAGCATTTGGAAGATCAAGATGCAAAATTATGTCAATTCCAGACCTAACATTTCTGAAAACCACTCTTCACAGTTAAGGAAACCCTATCAGATGAGAATTACTTCAGAACATAAGATAGTGTTTTAATACGATAAACAGAGAAGCATTTCTTCCTCACTGAATTGACCGGAACCAAGTCTAAAAATAACAAAAAAGCCAACCCTAAACATTCATCTGCCTACTGAGATTTTACGTAATAGAGTCACAATTCCTTGAGAGCTGCCCACTGAACAGCATCCAGTACCTTAACACAGGAAGAAAACCCTGAGACGACAAGTAATGCATTAAGTTCAAATATTATTCAAAATGATAATCACATAACAAACCTTTTTAACCCCATCTCTCTACCAATAAAAGAGGCTTAGAAATTTCTAAGTATTTTGCAATGCTATCCCAGAAGTAATGGTTATTACTACGTGACAGCACCTTGCAGGAGCCATTTCAAAAATCAAACTAAATTTCCACAGGCCATGGTCCTGCAAAGATACACACACCCCACACAACCACACACTGGAGCCAACCAACAACACAACACCAAAAGCCCCAGCAAAAATATCTTTTTTTTCCTCCTGCTCACAGCATTTAACTTCTCTGACAATGTAATCTGAACAAGCCTCCATACAAGCAGAAAAACTGGCAAACGTTGCTACAGCTTTCTCTAGGCTAGTGATCACATTGTTGTCATTATGAAAGGTGGGCTTCTTTTCCAAAATTTTTAGTTAAAAAAAAAAAAAAAAAGCCAAACACTTATTCAACATAAGCCCACACTGTCAAGCATAAAACCAGACTTGCTGTTCACCCGTTAGCCAGTCCAAGATGTAAAGACACAACCCTGAGTTCTGGAGCCCCTGAAGAGCCACTACCAAGGAACACGAGGCCAAAACGCTTCTCTGCAGCGCAGGAGCCGTGCCAGTCAATTCTAATTTAGGATCAGCTTTCTTCTGAAACAAAGTCATAATATAAATAGTGTGTCTCCACGTCTGGAGTATCCATTTTATCTCTGTTCACTAAAAAGTCTTCAGGAAACATTATAAACAATTACAGCAACTGACAAATTTTTACATGAGGAAATGTTCTTTTAAGCTTTCAAGGTTTGACTCACGCCCTCCAAAAATTCCCACTTTTTTTTTCAAGCACCATCTGATAAAGAGCTTTTTTGTCTCTCACTGTTTGTAATGAAACACCTTCACTAACATTAAAGATTATAAAACCATGATTTTTTGTTTCCCCCGTAATCACTAAGATGATGAGAACGCTGACAGAAGAGGAAATACTAAAAATGCAAAATAATTTAGAAAAATATTCCAACAAGGATTAATATTTAACTGCGGGAATGGACTGCTTTTCTCCAGCCTTGTCACAAAGTAAGCTACTGCTAATCCATTAAGCATATTATGAGTTTGGTGAATTAGATTAACAGGGCTACCTCATTTTCCAAAACAAGATTCTGTACATTTTTATTATACATTTTATTCTAGATAAACAAAAGACAGAAGCATTCCATCGTATTTCTTCAAAATGACACTACTTATACTCAAGATGGAACTAGTAATAATAATTCAGAATACACAGATCTAGTTCAAAACAAAAAAAAAAGCAAATTTCAGTAAGACGTCAGGGAAATACCATACAAGCGATACTCCAAGCATCTCCATTTCTCCACGTTTGACTGTAAAGGTTTATGACTACACCAGGGAAAGAAGAATTTCTCTGTCACCTATGACTTGTTGTTTAATGTCACAGAACACAGATAAACCGTACCCATTCATTCAGCATTTCTTTTACATAAAAGAACGTTGCTGATCATAAAATGACTACTTTTTAGTTCATTTTGAAACCGAAGCCACAATCTGACAAAAGAAACCTCCTGAGAATACAAAGAGTATCAAGGTCTTAGCATCCATTGGCCAAGATGACTAGACGAGGAAGAAGACTGAAGCCCTCACAGCCTGGAGGGACGCGGGGCCTGCAAGCAGTGACATACTGCTCTGTGGAGGAAAGTCTACTTAGCTAAAACAAGGATTTAAACATTTCGAGGTAAGCATTCTTCGCAAGCACAATCTGCAAGCGTTCACCATTAAGTTTGCTGATTCAGGGCATCTCCAACCATTCCATTATTCTGGTCGAAGGTCTCAGGAAACATACAATATTACAGGGGAAAAAAAAAAGACAGTCCTATTTTTGATATTTAAAACAAAGGTGATTTAAGCCCAATTTAAGTACTTCCAGGAATGGCAGAGGGAGTGAAAAAAAAAAAAAGGCGAGAACAAACCCAAGAATGACTCCCTGATAAAAGTGATCTTACCTATTCCGTAGGCTTTAGCACAGATCCATTGTAGATTAGCAGCTATTTTTGCTCTGGCTGAATCATAGAGCTCCAAAGGGACAATCTCAGCTGCACTATCCGTCAGGGCATCCATTTTTCTTCTGGTACTATCTCCACCCACACAAACATCAACATCCACCATCTAAAACAAAAACAAAAGGCAGCGGACTTTTACACAGGCGTTTTTTCAAACCATTATTGCATTTTTTAAAACCGCAGAGGAGAGGCTGAAGGGACGGCCAAGGAGCATCATGCCAGGCACAATACGGCGGGTGGAACACCACAGGCCCGACATCCTTCAGCATTTACATTGGAAGAGCTTATTTAGCAATTTAAAATCCACTCGGAAATCAAAAGACATCCGAGCCCAGGGCGAGCATCCCTTTTTATTGTACGCCGCGGGTTCGCCCA
>VZRU01000060.1:22340-32808 GCA_013398155.1 Pedionomus torquatus | reverse complement strand
AAAAAAAAAAAAAAAAAAAAGAGCACAGTCTGTAGAAATATCATCGTGCTGCGCACTGGGATGATGTAGAGTGGAGATACCTCCTGGGTACGCAGAGAAAGTGAGAGCTGACCCTTCAGTGGCACTAACCAGCACCTTCCAGCTTGAAAGGCCAGCGAAGGAACTGGAGTTCTCCCTCAGCTTTACAGAAAGCACCTTCAGATGAAAGAAAACACGTATCTGCCAGAGATTGCACGAAAACCTGTGTTTTCACTGTCTCCCTGCAGCTATTTACAGATAGGGAAGACTCCATGCAATGTCTCTGCCCGTCACATAACGCTCTTAGTGCTAAAATCAGCAAAAAAAAGCAGAGCGAGGGGCTGTGACTTGGGAATTTTGGCATGCTGGGCAGCCTGATTTCTGCTTCACTGGACTTTCCTCCACAAGGACTCATTGCACTTCCCAAAGTGGCGATTTCCCATTTTTCACCTCCTTTTGTCCTCTTCCCCAGGAAAAGAACAGGAAACAGAGAGAGAGACTCTCCTTCACCAAGCCCTCAGACGCTGCCCACAAGCAGGCAGGGTGTTCCCAGGACAAACACTGCACAGCGAGAGGAGGCAGTTGGGTGGAATCGACAGGATTTTTGTCCCGTTATCCTCACCAAATGTCCACGGTGGTCACAGGAGCCGAGGCCGGTCCCGGTGGAGAGGTGAGGAGCAGCCCGTGCGTGCCTGCAGCCCTCTCCTTACGGCTCTATTTTCAGCCCTGCACTAATTTTGAACACGGCTGGATCTGCTTCCCCCGCGCTTAGTTCTGCAGGGCCTCGTTTGCCCCGGCGCTGAGCACTTAATATCCCCGGCTGGGAGCGACTTAGAGCCCCAGGCACTTCTGGAGGTCACTGCACAGGCTGAGGCTGGCACTGCCACCGCGGGAGGTGAGGAAGAGGAGGAGCAGCCCGTCTTCTCTGTGCCAGTGGGGCTTTAACATCCCCCAGCACACGCTACAAAGTCCATAAGAAAGTTAGGTCTCGCTAGAAATTCACTAAGAAAAAAGAGATGTGGTCAAAAAGGTGTTTAAAATATCGCCTGGATGAATGAAGCCAGGGCACCATAGTGCAAGGGTTGAGGGGAGGGCTGGCAGGTTCCTCATCCAGTGGCTGCTCTGACAGCTTCAAAATACCTTTCTCTCCCTTGTACAAAACAGTTCCCCGTGGCAGTTCATCACCTAAGACAGCCTTAAGGAGAGCAGAACATTATTCTCAGTAATAGACCAGTCCCTTCAGCACGATTACCGGCACCACGGGAAGGGTTTCTACAGAATAATGCTCTTGTCGGTATTTACTTATACCCAGCCCCATAACTCAGGAGGAATATACAGTGGCACCAGGGAACCGCATGCGACAAGCGATGTTTTTCAGGTAAATCAAGAAACCAAATCAAGCACTGATAGTAGGACTCTATTTCATTCACACGTGCATTCGTATTATTTTAAAGGCAACGTGTCTGCAATTCGGCTATTACGCAAGTTATTCAGATTTATCTCTTTTCCTCTTGCTTAAAACCTTTGATGCCTGTGAAATGATGCCAGGGGAGGTCCCGCTTCACACCCCTGCCTGCCGCTTGGGCCTTGCCTGGGCTTCCCCTGGGGCTGCTCCTGCCCCTCTGGACCTGGGGGGCCAAACGCCCCAGGGCAGGGACCTGGGCAGCTCCTGGCAGAGAGGGGCCACCTACGGGGTGAGGACGATGATCCCCGTCGCATCTGAAATAATACTTCTATTTAGCACTTATCTTCAAAGTGCTGCGCAAACATTAATTAATGACTCTGTTACTGCCAGGGGGAAGAGCTGGCAGAGGGAGGGGCGACAGCTCGCCCTGCTCTGCTCTCTCTCGCGTGCTGGAAGTCAGACCTTCCTTTGCCGGCAGCGGGGAACGGGATGGTCCCCCATGGGGCTCGTGGTTATCTCCAGCAATTACAGCTCTGGAGGTGCTGGCGGTGGGTTTTAAGTGCCTGCATTAGTAACGGGAGGGGTTTTAGCAGTTAAGATATTTTTATCTCTAAGATTATTTACTTTTCAAGTCCCTAGGCTGTCTTTAGGAGGATGATGATGGGTCAATAGCATTTATAGCCCACCAGGTTTGCCAGAGAGGCTTCTGTACCGAGAGGTCTGGTCCCAGCGTGCCTTCCCTGCGCCTCGTCCTTCCTTGAACAACCCCAACCAGAGACCCCAGGGATCAGCTGGGTGAGCACTGAAAGGTTTTTGAGTGGAGACATGATCTAATTAATGAGAAAATGAGTTTTTTTTTTCTTTATTTCTGTGTATCTTTATATACATTAAACCCTTTTTAGCAGACATATTTGGGTAGTGTTCAAACAGGAATCAATTTCTATGGGAACTGTTAATTTGCATTACCCAGATGATTTCTTTTTAAAGTGCACTTTTTCCTGAGGACACTTTGGAAAGTAAAACTACATTTACCCCAAACGTATGACAATGCAAAGAGAGAATGACTTCTCTCCAACTTTTTCACCGCTGTTTAAACATTATTGGAAAGCAATGATTAATTGAAAGGCAGAAGAAAGAAATGAGGAAAAAAAACATAATTCCAAAATGCAACATCTGTCCCCTGCTCCTGGCTGTGCTTTGCGAGGTGCAGTAGCCAAGAACTCAGCATCTTCACCCCAATAAATGCCATGGGGTTTGTGGCCAGAGCAGCACGAAGTCCAGCTTCCCTGATAATCTGACTTCCAGCAGAATGGCACACAACCCCCTCCTCTCCCCATGAGCCGGCAAGTGGTTATTCTCAAAAACAACGCCCTGAACCTCTGCTAAGTGTTACCTTTGGGAATTCACAGCTGACTCCAGCCAACCCTTTCCAAAAACGTGTTACAACATTGTTATTTCACCGAAACGTTTCACATTCGCTGCGCAGAGGGAGGTGTTCGCGTGGGAACAAAACTGGGGCCGCCTTGTTCCATGTCCCCCGGGGGATGCACAAAGGCAAAAGCTGCTGCCAGGTCCTGGAAAATCACCTCTTCTGTCCCAGAGACGGGGGGGAAGTACCTGACCCAGGTATTTCTCTTTCTCTGGGGCAGATTTGGTCTTGAGATACAGAGAAGAAAGGGCTACCATTTCTGGATTTTAAAGCTTTCTCCTCCAGAAATACAAACCACATGATGCTGGGCTAGGAGGACAGCACTGCAACCCACTCCAGGGGATTTCATAGGATCATAGAATGGTCAGAGTTGGAAGGGACCTCAGAGATCATCCAGTTCCAACCCCCCTGCCCTGGGCAGGGACACCTCCCGCCACACCAGGTTGCTCCAAGCCCCATCCAGCCTGGCCTTGAACCCCTCCAGGGATGGGGCAGCCACAGCTTCTCTGGGCAACCTCTTCCAGGGCCTCACCACCTTCACAGCAAAGAATGTCTTCCTAATATCTCATCTAAATCTCCCATCTTCCAATGTAAAACCGTTACCCCTTGTCCTATCACTCCACTCCCTGACCAAGAGTCCCTCTCCTGCATTTCAGCTCGTTCCCATTCAGTATTTTTAGTCCCTGCTATTCTGGTGGGACGCAGCTCCTGGTGTTCCTTGCTGCCAGCTCCATGCCACAGCCGAGCCCTTCACCTGGCAGCCCTGTCCCCTCCCTCCCTACCTCCAGAGAGGTGCCAGAACCAACACCGCCTTCCTCACCGCCCTGGGCCCCTGCCAGCTTGCACATGCTGTGCTTGAACGCTCTTAAATCCGTAGCCAGAGAAACACGTTAACGTACAAATTAGTCAGAGTAATTAAAACATCTCAATCCGGCTTGGCCGGGTCCTATTTACAGCAAGAACTTGACTTGCAGAAGTGCAGAAAACCAGCCACGCCAGCACCTCCGAGCCACCGGCAGCAAACTCCGGCTGATGGACCTCAGGTGCTGATGCCTCGGGTGGGCAGGAGCAGGCAGGGGGTGGGCAGGGACCAGCCTGGTCCCCACACTCCCAAGCAGGGGTGTCGGTACCCTAGGTACACCTTCCCTGCTGCAGGGCTCGGCACACAGGGGTCCCTGCTCACCCTGGGGTGCTCAGGGCAGGGTGATCCCTTCCAAAGGCCGTGGCAGAGGCAGCCTCTCGGCACAGGCAGGAGACAGCCCTGTGCCAGGACAGAGCCGAACAAGGAGAGGCCAAGACACCACGAGCAGCACCCAGAGCTGAAGCAAAACACGGGTCCCATCCTGCTGAGATGGGGTGACCACGCTGCCCCAGCTGAAGCAGGCACAGGGTCGGTGGCCTGGGCCATCAGGCAAGGATGCTACCCACACGTCGAGGGCTGTACGGCCTCGGTGCCCCACACGCAGTGCCGTACCACCCCAGCCCCCACATGTGGTGAGGCTGATACTGCCTGGCACTGCTCTGCCCTGGGCTCCCCTCGTTCCTGGGGGTTCTGAGCCAGCTGAGAGCTGCCCGTACCCTCCCAGTCAGCCCCGAGAACTCGGGTGATGAGACCCCTAGGGCTACCAGGATCATACAGAGAAGGGAAAACTGCAAAGGACACCCACATCCACACAGCTGGGACATTGGGTGCTGCCTGTCCCATTGGGTAGGACACGCAGATGCTATAAGACCCTCAGCAGAAGCACATGCATCCCCCCCCCCCCGCGGGGGGAANCCCCCGAGGGGTAAATCCCCAACAGCACTGACTTACCTGCGGCGGTCGCCGGCATCTTCGCAGCCTCGTGGGTCGCAGGGGGCTCTGGGCAGCAGCCCGTGGCATGGGGAGCCCACGGCACGTCCCAGGGGCTCAGTGCCAGGGGCCTCCGTCCCCTCTGCTCCCCGGGAAGAGCCGGGGGGAGCAGGGCAACACTGCGCTCCACAGCATCACTGGCGTCGCCACGGCAACGGCTGAATGACTCACGCTCCTTTATGAATGACATCAGAGATGTGGAGGAGGCGGGGACCGGGGGCTGGAGGGACTAAGGGCGATGCCAGGAGCGGATATTCCCAGTTTGGTTTTTGCTGGTTCAAGCTGGAAGGTTTTGCACAGGGAGAACATCTAGAGCCAGCCCTGCAGCCCACCCCGGGCTGCATCTCCACAGGGTCCCTCATCGAGTTGGGAGGGGAGGAGATGCCAGAATCCCCCCCACCCCGTGTTGGCTCGGTGCTGGGGCAGGGCAAGGAGGACATCCTGGACAGACAGGACCCTGTCTGCCCTCCTGACTCATTCAAAGGGCAACCAAAATAAGGAAACTGGTTTAGAAAACGCTTGCCTTGACTGGCTTCTTTGTGCTGGGTGGATGAACAGGGAGAGGTTGCCTTCAGGAGGTCCTTGGGCTCCTTGTCATTGGTGACCGCTTGCTCCTGTGCGCCGGCCCCAGGGGACCCTGCCCACACCTGGGGGGCTCTGGCAGCTCCCAGCGTGGTGACCCTGCAAGGTCCCACACCGTGGGAGCTGAAAAGGAACCTCGATTGGAAACTAATTGAGAAGAGAGAGAAGAGAGAGGGACACATGCAGGGAGGGGGTCAGGCACCCCCACAGGCAGGTGCTCCACATCCAGAGGTTTTTCCAAGCATTTTGGTCGCATCTTTGCTCGCAGCCCTGCTGTGCGGGGCTGTCACACACCACCGACCGACCACAGCCAGAAGTGCTGATGCTCCATCCCCTCTTGCTCACAGGCTCCGTTAGATCAAGCCCAATGAGACAAAATAAAGCGTTTTAGTAGGATGAGTGCTGGGCTGAGCAAGGGCAGCACCGGGTCTGACACGGCAACTACATGTTCTCCAAGAAATAAACTCTCCTCAGTCCTCCGTGGGAGCAGCATCGCTCAACCCCTCCCCCTGAGACACCCTCTCGGGGCTCCTGGGCATCCCCTCCTTACTTGAGGTTGGGATCAGGGAACCCAACGCTCAAGGCTTTTATTTTTAGCAGAGCAAGCTATAAATACAGCCCTCGGTAACCCAACGGAAATCTGAGTGACTGCTCAGCCCGGGAAGTGACAGCACCGGGGAAGCCCGCGACGACCAGAGCTGCCCGGGGTGTCCGGTGGGGAAAGGCAGCCTCCAGCTTCCAAACACCCGGGCCGGAGGAAAACACAAAGCATTTCAGATCTCTTACAGGCTCAACTGTGGCGAGCACGATGCTCCTGCAAGCAGGGAGAGGAGGAGCTGGCTGCTGCCGTCTCCTGCCTGCTCCGGGTGAAGCGGGAAGAGGAGGGATGGGGAAGGATCGCTTGGGGCCCAGAGCCCAGATTTTGGGGCAGATTATGTGGTTGGTTTTTTTTTCTTCCTTTCTTTGATGAGCACTCGAGTGTGGGAGTAGGGGAGGAAGGTGCCCGCCCGCCAGGAGGCTGGGCAAATGGGGGTAAATGCAGAGAGCACCCCGTGATTCATCGCACGCAGCCTGGCAACCAGCTCCTGTGTAGGGGAAAACACAGATGGAAGAGGGCTGCTGCTGCCATGCTGAGCCAAGAGCACAGAAATAGTCGCCTGGTGTCCTTTTAAGGATGATTTAGAAGGGTCCGAACTATTTACCTTCTCTTGAGTGCTTCAAAGAGGAGCTGTGAGGGTCCAGCAGCCCACACCGCCTGGCTCTCCCTGGCTGGGGCTGCGCAGACCACGTGGGAATGGAGCAAAAAATCTGATCCTGGGTGCCAAGAAATGCAGAGAGATGTCCCAACTCCCACCGTGAGCCTCCCATGCCACGGGAAGGGGTCAAGGCTGGAGGCAAGAGGTTCAGCACGGCACCGGGGCTGCGCTATTTCCCTGCACTGCAGCACCAGAGGAACTGAATAATTCAACCAGCTTCTGGGTGCTGCCGTGGGTACGGGACTCCCAGGCACAGATTCCCTACGGAGCAACCCTTCCTCGGAGGACGAATCTTCAGAGATTCATCTTCAACCATAAATGTGATTTATATGTAAGTTATGGCTTGTAAAAGCCAAGTAACCACATCATGCATAAGCGCTCCGAGTCTTCCATGAATAATTTCTTTTCCAGGGTGCTCCGGCAGCCTCTCCCAGCCCGGCACCCAGGTGTTCAGGCAATTCTCACCAGGAATTAAGCACGAAGCCGCTGTGGCTTGTGCCGTGCACGCAGAGCCCTGGCGTGGAACCAGCTCAGCTCCCGGGGCACGCCGCTTCCCCGAGCGGGAGAGCTCGTTACGCAAAGGGTGAGGGCATCCTCCCCGAAACCCGCTCGAGAGCTGCAGCTCTTCCCTGCGACGGCCGCGGGGAAGCGGCGGTACCGCAGCCGGGGGATGTGGGGACGTGGGGCTTGCATCTTCCCAGCCGCTGCGTTCACCACCCACAGCACCCGGGAGGCAGCAGCCGTGGTGTCTGAGCCCACGGCGACTCCCCAGGAGCCCCCGGCAATCACAGACCCTCAAACTCAGGGTGTTTATTTGGGCAGCAGCTCCTCGGCCAGCCGTTTGACTCACACCCCTGGGGCTGAGAGAGCCTGGTCACCTCCCCAGGTTTATTTCGGTCTGGCGTGGTCTGGTCCAGCACATCTCAAGTTACCTGATGTCCCTCCCTCAGCTCCACCAGTGGCCGGATTCCTGCTGACACGGGATACACGGGGCTCGGGTCACGCTCCCTGGCAGTCGTACCAACGCTGTTCACACCTGTACGCTACACACCTGCCCACTTCCAAGCCATTTCTCCGGGACCAAACCAGGGGAGCGACGGCCCAGCTCACAAGCGCAAACCTCGCGTCTTGAAGCGAAGGCTTCGAATAGCAAGAGAAAAGAATTTGCTCCGTTAATTCTGCCCCAAACCCACTTTCTCCTATAGCAAAGCATCCCCTGTAGCAGCATCCAGAGCTGCTCCTTCCTGTGGCCAATTCTGCTCTTGGAGCAAAATCAGCATGACCAAAAAAAATAATGATAAAGCAGGGAGTGGGGAACCGCAGCCTTGATGTGGCCGCAAGCAGGAGCTCCCGGGGGCAGCACCCACCGCTTCTGTTGGGGTCCACTCCAGGCAGCCAGGGTGGAGGAACCAGCCAGGGAATTGTACAATTTAGCGGCACTAACTCACAAAAAGGACCAGAAGTGACCTCCGAGCCGCAGGAGAAGAGGGAACACGTGGAAGGAGAACGCCCGCTTGCTGGGAGAGGCCGCAGGAACCGCCCGTCACGAGGCCGGGGACGACTCCTGCGTTTGTGGTGTTGGGGATGTCTCACCTCCCCGCCAGCCGGCTGCGATTCCACAGCCGAGCCTCACCTGCACGTACCTTCCCCTCCCCTGGGAGCAGGGACTCGGGCTCTGCTGGAGGTGGCTCCTGCGGAGCTTCTCTCCTCATCGCTGCCGGGAAACGCCGGCGACACCTCCCCGTGCCGAAAGCGTCCTTCGCATCTCCAGAGCCGGTGACAGCCCTTGTCACTCAAGATAGCAGCACTTCTTAATTTTTAAGGTGTGGGTTTCTGCCTAGACCTGCTGTACCAGTTTAGGTTGAGGAGCACCATTATCTAACCATACATCATAAGCTGCTTTAAGGGTTGTTTGGTTGGGTTTTTTTGTTTTAATTTTAAATTAGTGGAGAGCTGGACCTTGGAACTGTCCTGCAGCCCAATGCTAATCCGTGCATTAAAGGAAATCCAAGTTAGGGGCCACCAAAATACCCACATTTAACACCACCACATTAAAACCCCTGCACCCAACAACGGGCGCTCGTGTGCCCCGTGTGTTAATCCTCTCCCTTTCACGAGACACAAGGAGAATTACCCCCAACTCCTCAGCAGTTGCTGGAACAGGCGCTAAACAAACAGGCTGCTCAGCGGGTGCCCTTCCTCGCCCTGAACATTGTGTGAAAATGCTGATAGCCCCACCTCTTCCTTAGAGAAATAACCTTGTGTAACCCTCCTAATGAGCTGCCTCCGAGGCAACCACATGCCCGTGGGCAAGGCTCGGGGCTTCCCAGTTCCTTGCCAAACACCTGGTGGCAGCACCAGGATGGCCCAAGCCAGGGAAGGGCATCCTGGCTTCTTCATGTCCACCTTGCTGCATCCCACCCCCTCCACCAGCTGCTGGTGCCCCCAGCGGCTTCCCTCTAAGGAGGGTTGGGTTCCCCCACTGCGGAAGAACCACCTTCCAGTTCAGCAGTCAAACCCCCTCAAGATAAATCCCTCTTGGACGCCGTCACTTTGTCCCAGGGCATCACCAAATCTCGTTTCACACGGTCCTTGCGACGAATCTTACTAAAAAAAAAAATAGAGAAATAACTTCCAGGTACAAAACCCGCTACCGACCCAGGATTCTCCGCAGAAATTCCGCTGTGGGTTTCTTGCCCAGCTCTTGAAGTATCTTCTTTTCAGAGAAACAATTCTCGCTGTCGGCGGATACAGGCACCACTGAACAACGGGGAGGGACCCGTAAACCTTTGCCGCTCCTAGAAAATGACGTTTTGGAACACCTTGTAATAAATAATAAAAACAAAACAACCCAAAACCAAACCAAACCCCTTTATTTTTAAGATACATTATAAATTTACAGCACACATCAGTGTCTTCAGTGTGTCGGTGTGAGCAGGTTTAAAGACTCGGCGCTCATTCTGGGCTCACCCCTGGGTACGGCTCCTCCACACGCCACCCTTTCGGCCCCAACAGGTCTGGCTCCAGGAATATTTCAGGGAGCAACAACTGCTTAAAATAACAATCAATTAGTAGCATTTCTTGGTTTGTTTGGGTTTTTTTCCCCCCCCTGGAGGCTACTGTATGGGAGCAAAACCTGTTCCCCCCCCTCCCCAACTCAGGAGGAGCGTGTCCAGAATGAACCCCGAATCCTGCAGGCTCCGCGGTGCCCACCCCAGTGAAGCTTCGTCAAAGAGGAGGGTTACATCTTGGAAAGAGCCCTGCGTGCCACACCCCAGCGTCAGTGCCACAGGAGAATCATCGTATGCTGGACCTAATTATTTTATACACAGGTGAAATGAAGACACAAAAAAAAATAAAAAAAGAAGAAAAATGTTCAGTCAGTACCTTGTGATATAATTTTACTGGTGCTGCCTCGTGGGAAGTGCCGGGTAGCAAATCACGTTCTCGTGCAGTTCATTAAGCCACGATAAAAATATGCAAATTAAAAATAAAAAATAATAATAATAATAAAAAAATCTCTACGGCCTCTGTTACCTGCTGCAACCGAGACTCTTTGTTTTGTGGGGCTTGGGTTGTAAACGTGATCTAATTTCTTCCCTCTCCCCAGAGCGTGATATAAAACTATACCCTAATTCGGTAAGAACCGAATGCATTTCCATTTATTGGAGCTCACACGCTGCAAAGGGGATCTGCGCCGCAGGATCTGCAGATCTGGGGCAANCCCCCAGCACAAACCCTTCAGGAGAAGGACGGGCCCGGAGAGGAGGACACCGCCAGCGGTTTGCTTACGCCTCAAAGCACAAAGACTTAGGATGGGATGGAAACACCCAAGCACCGCTATTCTGCTAGTTCATAAAAATGCTATTTACTAAAAGTAGAAACCCGGGGTGTTGACTTTGGATGAAACGCTCCCCGTCCTGGGC
>VZRU01000060.1:0-18458 GCA_013398155.1 Pedionomus torquatus | reverse complement strand
TCCTGGGATAGTCAGTCAAGATAAAAATCTCACCGTTTTGGTTTCCCCACCCTTCATATTAATTATGTGAAACTGGCAACTTCAGTGCCTTGACTGCATAACAGCACAGATTAGATGCCAAGTTCAGGCCAAAACTTGTTGTAGGGCTTTGGGTTGCACCTTGTTGCATTTTTGTTTAAAAAAAAAAAAAAAAAAAAACAAAACAACCAAAAACCACCAACAAAAAACGAAACAAAAAACCCCACCAAACCCCAAAACAACAAACCAAGAGCATCAAAAAAATCCACAAGCAAATGCAAAAGCAGAGCCCTCCAGGATCTCTTTGTTCCCCAGGAGCCTTCTGTGCCGTTTAAGGACCAGGGTCTCCATCTGCTTACTCTGGATTTTGGAAAGACAGAGCTTGCTTGGAAAAGACAAGGCAGGGCAGGGCTTAACAACAGACGTCGATCACGTTTCACTAATTGAAAAGCAGAACCCAGTTTTGTTCAGACCCTTCAAAAAGTAACTCCTGCAGAGCCCAGTCATAAAAACTAAATATCTCCGGGTATTTATCAGGGAGCTCTGGGCTCAAAAGCTCACAGCTCCTCTCTGAAGTCTCAAGTCTGTCTGGTGCCAAAACAGGACCGACTCAGCCTGACATTCTTGGTTATTTCCAAGGTAAAAATAAGTGTCAAGAAACACCATTTTTTATCTCAAAGAAGATAATATTTTCAAGCGTGCTTTTAAATACTTTGAAGGAGATAAAGCCCTAAGCAGTTCTGCTTCTTTAAAGCTCACCGACGAAAAAACCCATGCAAATTCGTTGCTATTTTGTAAACAGTTTGAAGCGAAGTCATAAACCACGAGCCTCCCTTTCCAAAACCGCGCATGTAAAAATGGAAAAAGCCCCCCTCTCATTGTGAACACGTCCCTCCTCGCGTTAGGATATGGCAGAGAATGAACTTCTGAACTGCAGCCTACTCCAGAATCCAAGTCTTGGTGTAGCGAGTTCTCCCCTGAAAGAGATACTGCATCTTTAACAGAGCTGACAGAACCTCCTACAAGCATAACTGTGGGACTGGAACAATGCTAACACAGAAAATAAATAGGAAAAAGTAATGCTATTTATTAAAAGATTTCCATCTCTGAATTCTTCCGTTTAAATTATAACGGCAGATAAACAAGTTTGGATAGAAATGTGCTTGCTCTCCCAATATTTGGACTTTTAAAAAACATTTCCTAAGAATCAATTTAAAAAAGCATTTCATAATTTGATATAGCCATAAGCTAATACTGTATGGAGATGATTAATATCCTATGCTAGTGGTCAGTGACCTTTTGTAAACACTAGCCAGATGCTAGCAAAACTGGCTAGAAAACTATTGTCACAGGCCTTTTTAACGAGCAATATCATATTTCTTTCCAACAATCAGATTCGTAATTGTTTTCACAAAACCTTTTCCTATTTTATTTTTCTTTTTCAATATACTTTATTTTAAACCTAATACCTGAAAACATAAATCAAACCTCTTCCACTAACACTAAATCTGCAAGGCAATTAACTTCAGATGGCCGTAACTACAGGAGCTCTCCTGCAAGAGACCCCTTCAGAGATCTCCCCCCGTCCCCTTCCATCCGTCCCCCTCCCCAGACAATCCAAGCACCCTCCCGGTGAGGAGAAGGTGAAGCGAGGGACAGTAGGAAGTGGCACAGTGGACTGGCATTTTCCCCTCTACGTGCGATTCAGCGTCTGGAAGATTCGAGAGATCTGTAGCATGACAGGCCCAGTTTCTGGATCGTTCATCCACTGAGTGCTGTTCAAGGGGTTTTCAAGCATATCCTCGAAGGCTGCCGAGAGAGGGAAATTGTGACACTCAGTCCTTCAGTCATCAAAGGCTTCCAAGTTTGGGATGCTTCAACAACAGGTCAGTCAGAAATAGCTGCAACTCAAAGGCAGTGGGCAAGCATCACCTAAAAATGGTGGGAATAATGCATTTCCCATTGGCACTCCTAAGACTCCACCAGCCTGGGATGCCACAGGCTGCTGTGCTTTCCCCATTCCTCAGCATTAAATTCACTGCAGAGGATGATTAAATACTCAGCCTGGATTATAATCCACCTTACAAAACCTCAAGGACATGGGTTTGAAGAGCTAAAGCCTTAGCAAATGCCTACACACAGCAGCAGGGACCACCCATTTATGAACCCCCATCCTAGACCTGGTCATTTACTGCCAGTACTCCTGGGGGGAAGGGTCTTCTGCAACTCTACTATTCTCACCAAAGATTTTCCACAGTCTAGATTTCTTAATGTCTAGCTCTTGCACCATTATTTTTCTCCTTGCTTCTTAACCAAGACAGTTCACAGAAAGCACCATCATCCCCTTGCTCTGTTACCTTTGCTCTCCTGTCCTGCATGCTGCTTGTCCTGGGGCTTCTCTCGTAACACCTCAGAGGAGAAAATTAAGCCAGCAAAATAAGGAGCAGGTAAGCCAAAGGCTACCCAGGAAGGAGCAGCAAAGACAGCAGAAGTGTAGCCCCTTGAGCCCCCAAATCTCACAAATCTCAGAGCTCTCTCCTTTCACGGAGGCCCTGGAGGCAGAAGGGAAGGAGCACGTTTCCTTGGAGCAGCGTGTGCTCTCTCCTTCCTGGGGTTTGGAGAGCAGAGGGTGGCAGGGAAGCTGCCAATTCCACCTGCCCGGACCCAGGCAGAAAGGGAAAGGCTGTCTGTGCAGAACACTCACCTCCCTTTCTGAACAGCGACAGCCACCCCGATATTTAAGAGCAGTTCCTTGTTTTTATACTCAGCTGTCTTCACAACAAGCTTTGTTGCATTGTTTTTTGGTTGTTATTTTATTTATTTTTTTAAAACGTGCTCATTTTCAGTCTTCTACTCATGCTGAAGAAATTGGACAGCCACTGCAAGAGTTAAGCTGCAGATTTGGCAGCAGATGGGTCCAGGCGATAATTTAGAAGCCTTGTGACAGACACTGAGCTGGACTACTGGACATTTGGAGCCGTCACTACGGACCTGGACAAAAAAAAGCATTGGCACATCTGACCTATTCAGAAGTCACCCAAATGTCAGTGTTGTAAGAGCCTGGCAGACCAGCACCAAGGTCGGTGGCTTAATTTTCCCAGGAGTGTTAGAGTGCAAAGCTCCGAGGGACATCCGTGGGAGCTCTAAGTACCCAGCACCTCCAAAATGCCCATTAACACCTCACTCAAGGTCATGCAGCGTCCCTAGAGAAAAGCTCAGAATACAGGGCAGATCTCACTTCTCTCCACTCCAACTATATTCTTTTATGCAGACTCAAGAGCTTAAAACTATCAAGATTTATCAACATTCTGTAAGCATCCAATTAATGGCAAACATTCATTATTAAATCCTGTGACATAAGCAATTTGCAGATGTATCATTAGAAATATATTCTCTGCTGTTCATCCAAGCTTTACAAGCGTGTATAATAGCATTTCATCTTCTATTTATATTCCGAGCTGCAGCGTGGAACCCTTATTGCAAATGGAGACCATTTGTTCAGAAATCGGGGGTAGGGGGAGGTCCTGCTCTTGAATTATTTAAAGGCTTGCAAACCCTCCTAATTACATTTAAAGTAATATTTTCTAAAGCTCTCTTGAAAGAGCTGCACATATGGCCCTTATTTAAAAGCAAGCCTTCAAATCCATTTTGAAGCCAAGGACTAAATGCAAAACTTTTAATAAACATCACAGAGTCGATGTCGTTCTTCTGCATCATCTCCAGCATCGGGGAGACCAATTCATCAGAGATCTGTGTTACACCGTCAGGCTCATCAGTTGGGTCCTCGCTGTGCTCACAGCCTTTCAGACCACCAATACACAGACTTTACCATGGAGCTGAAACTCAAGTAGGGCAAAAAGAGTATTTTCACCTACGTTATCTCAGCTTTGATAGGCAAGGCCTGAGCTCAGGCTTCTTGTTTGGTTACTCTTCCCCAAGTTATTGTCCGTCTCAGTGATCAGGCCTCAGCACACGGTAAGCTTTACAGCAGGAGACAGCCTTGTTTTTTCTGTGAAATAATCAGTGTTCTAGACAGACATTCCTGATTTTTCCCCTCGTGGCCAAAGGGAGCACACAAAAGGTCTCCTAAATCCACAAAAGCACAGCAGCCAGCAGCTACTAAAGGTCTGAGTTCAGCAAGTAATCCAGTAGCCTGGGGAATTAGTGTCATTTCTGGGACAGCCCCAAGTTCTGCTCTGGGTTTTGCTGAGTTGCAGTATGAAGCAAGCAAACAATACAGTTGCTGAAAGCGAGGAAAAGGGTACAGAGCAGCACCTCTCCCACAAAGCATGCTGTCATCATCCGGTCCCTAATCTTATTTGCTGGCAGCTACAGAGACAGTGTGTGTGTGTATATATATATCTCTCAGGAACCCAAGCAGGACTTACCTAGTAGAGTTTTAGGGTTGGTTAGCCCTAACTGTACCACTGGGTTTTCTAAGATGGCTTGGAAGAGAGGGCTATTGGTGTCAATTCCCTTGTCTAAGTCCTCTGGAGAAGGCTTTCTGTCTCCCAGCAGCCATTCACACTGCAAGAAATCACCACGCACAACAGATTTCACAAGCCATTCCAAAAGCATCTCAAAAGTTTTGACAATGTGGCACAAGTGGTTGTTTTCCCTCGCATTTCTTTTCATACTAGATTACTATTAATTTGTATGCGGCTCCCCACCTTTATTCCAACAGGAACAGGAGCTGTGCCGGGAAGATGTGTGCTATTCTGCTTAGGTCCTGCCTCAAAAGGAGCCCCATCAACACAGTTATGAGGTGACAGCCTGCAGTGCCACCCAGCCCAGCATCCTCTAACAGTAGCCACCACTGGATGCTTAAGAAGTGAAGATTCCTTGGCTGTCAGCTGCACCCACATAATTTTCCTTAACATATCATCCACTAGCTGGGGACTAATCAATTTTTGGAAACCTTTATACTTTTGGATTCCATAAACTGTGGAAATGCATTGCAGCAGAATGGTAATTTACACACTGCACAGCTTGAATCTCCTGCTCAATCATCTATTCCTGTCCTTTAACCAGTTATTAATTCTTGGGAATATCTTCTCCTTTCTCATGATAGCAGAATCTCTTTTGCAGACTCTGGTGAGGGAGTTTCTCAGAAGCTTTTTGAAAATCCACATACTGTATCAACCTTATGTGCTAAGGCTCAACCCTCACATACGCCGAATTCCTCTTTAGAAGTCTAAAATCTTTGTATCCTAGTTGTGTATCTAATTTGAAAGAGGCACAGAATATATACTGCTCAATTCATCTCCAGTAACTGTTGGGTTTTATGACAGATCAAAACATCAACCAATGCAATGATGAAAAGAATCAGTTGCACAGATTATTATAGCAATGAGGAACAGAAAGGACATTGTACTCACAGCCGCATTTTGCTGGTTGTTGTTTACTCTGAGTGCATCTACCACTTCTTTTTCATCAAATCCCATCTCCATCAGGGCAATGACAGCCTGTATCAAATTTGCACAGCTTAATAAGTGTAACATTTAAAACAGAAATGAGAACAATCACATCCTTCCACCTTCTGCACGGGAGCTTTTTGTGGGCTAAACCCTGCCATTGTTTCCATTTGTGGACCATTGAGTAACCTTATATCTATTTTCAAATACTCTACATCAGAAATCTCTTTATTATGGAAAAAAAAAAAAAAAAGACAGCAGTTCCTATCCTCAGCCCTGCAAGCTGAACGCAAAGCAAAAAGCAAGTGCACCTGGGGTAGAAGGGAGAAAAGCAGGACAGAGTCACCTTATTTTAGAACTTCTCTCATGTCATGAAGCTTTTGTTCATATCTCACCGACAGATCAAGCTCACACGCGTTTGTAGTTCTATTCACTCAATTTCATTTCACTTCCTGGATTTATTATGTTGCTAGTGAGTGATATGTATTTAGACAAGCATACCTAGATACTGTTATGAGAATGTTTAATCATTTAGAAATTGTACCCAGGTCATCAAATACATTTGCAGCTTTCGACTGGAGTCTCAAGAAACAGCTAGTTGTGAAAGCAAAGCACTGGATTCTAAAGAGCACCTCCTGGTGAGTTTATGGTATGATAACAACATCATCGCTTCAACTAACACTGTGTTCTGAAAAAAATGTTAACTTCTGCATTTGCTGCAAGATTTCGATCTGCTGGTGGTAATTTTCCTTGCCCCCTAAATACAATACATGTTCTTCTGTCCTTTTCTACAGCAAAAGGACCTACTCCTGTCCTGCAACCTTTCCTTCCTAGACAGCAGTCTCAAAACACAGTGCCAGGAGCCTGGCAGCTTGTTTCAGTCCCATCAGTTAGTTTTCAGGTGCAGAAGTAACAGCGCCAGTAATTTAGATACTGCTATCTGAGACAGCAATGCATTAATTAGGTAATACCCCTTTCAGCAACCTGAATTTAAACAGTCCCTAAAGACTTCCAACTAAAATACTGTCAAGCCAGCAGAATATATATCTACTCAGATGGCCCATTTCATTTATTAACTAAACTAATTCTCTGGATTCCACGGTGCCTGCAGAGTCCTTTCCAACCCTAACAGTTGCTTAGTGAGATAAGCAGCACATACTCGTGGGTCAGGGCGAAACTCTCGTTTCCTCCGGATTTTCTTGAATATTTCTGTCAGCTCATCCTTGGCCTCTTCCCCACCCTCTTCCGAACTGGGACCTGCAGTCGCTTCAGCAGAGGATGCACCAGCTTCAGCTGTGGCTTCTGCTGGAGTCTGACCTGGGAGCGGGGCATCCACTGTAGGATCATCTGCATGTTCTATCAACCATTCCATGGCCTGCGTCACCGACATACTGAAAAGCAAATCCAAAAATAGGGGTAAGAAACGCTCCAGATGCACAGTAGAGTTCCACACGCGCTTGCCTTTGCATTTATTCCCATGGTATACTGACTGGCAGGTTAATTAGCATCTGGAAAATCATAAACAATAATGAAGGTTTTGGAGCAAACCTCAGAGCACCATAACTCTCTGTGCATTTGGGACACCACAATCTTCTCAGAGGAATGAAGTCCAACTCGGACAGCTGCAACCCAGATTTTATGAGGCGTTTCTGAGGGAAGTCACTTAATTCTCCACATCACCTGCTTTACTTCACAACAGACAAACACTGACTAATTGCAACTGTTGACAAAACTGCAAACAAAGCCTGTTCTAAATTTACATGGAACCACATCTCAGATGCAAGCTGTTTTGTTGGTTCTTAAGGAGATCTCTCTGACATCTATCCAGGGATCAAGGAAAGACATTAAAAAAAAAATAATAAATTGTGGTGTTAAAGAAAGAGCAGCAAAATTCAGCACAGGCACTTGGAGAGGTAGCACTCTGTTCTTCCTCCACTCTGACTTAAGAAATCCGTGGTCCCTTGAAGGAGAGGCCAGCCCAAGGGAACATCATGGTAACAACGGAGTCACTCGCTTCCTGGGCAAGTCCCAGATAAGTGATCTTGGGAGCACCCCAGAGAAAGCACCGATAATGATAGGGCAATGAAATATGTGATTTTATCTGACAGGTGGGATTTGTTACATGTTCACAGAAAGGTAAGCCTTTGCCTATTTGGCTTTTTAGTTACAACACGAAAGATGGAGGACACTGGGGAGAAAGTCTCTGAGCCACATGGGAGAGATACGGGAAAGAACGCCTGGAATGTTAACGGCTTCTCTATCATTAGGATTTTTTGAGAATGGCCTAACAAACCCCTCTGAGGAATGAGGCAGTCCAACTGATTCGTCTTAGGGCAAGAGGTAACAAAGTAGCTCTCCTTTTCCTACAGTTGCTATCTGGACTCTACAGTATTCTTGGAATGTTTTTAAAAGATCAGCAGAAAGTATTTTTCTACAGCTGAAAGACCAAGGTGGATTGGGTAGGTTTGCTTTTTTTCTTTTTCCTGTAAAATCTGAATTCTAGAACTGGAAGAAAAGGTGCATTTAAAACCTGGAAACAGTGCCAACCTAGCAGCCTTGTGAACCGCAGAGTGGCTATTCTTTCCAGGGCCAGTACAGCACAGCTTCCCCTTCCCTGTGCCACCTCCACCTGCGCGCTGCCTGAGGCAGCACTGTTCTTTGAGTAAATGCTTCTTTCAACCTAGTTTTAGGTGACCCACATAAGGAGACTTTAGGATAAAACAATGCAGAATTTATTTTTTTTTTAACCATATCGAGTAATTTACAGGCATCATGCCGAGTGCACTTACTGATTTAATCGAAGGGCTTTGACAGCTCTGCTCTCTGGAAACCCCATTTCTGTAAGCTGTCGCAGGGCTATCTCATCCACTCTGTCTTCCTCATCCTCATCCAGCATGGCTACACATACACAAACAAAACAACGTTTAGATTGACTTCAAGCTAAAATAAACCCCTTTCTCAACGGAATGGCATGCGTTAAGTTCAAAGCCCATTCTTCTCTTCTGTCCCTTCTTTTGTTTCTGCCCCCAATTTGCTATCTCATCACTTAATTTGCTGCACTCAGCTTGGCCCGGGATCAGGTAGATTCTTCCAGGACAAAGACTTTGCATAGATGTGTTCAAGATCTCAAATAAAAGACAGCTAACCCTCACATGACCGTGAAATTTACACTTAGGTAAATGTATAGGAGATCCACTGAAGATTTATTTATAATTTATCTAGAATGTAAGTTGGATCTGGTCATAGCAGAACTCAAGGGCAAGCATTTCCCACAAACTGAATTTAACAGCTACACTTTCTCCTTCTTTTACCACCTCTTTCCACTATTTTCTACCATCCATAAAGCACAATTTGTAAAGTTTTCCAATTTTTTCCCACTACCGATGATTTTATTTTTTATTTTAACTCCTCGCCCTTCCCAAAGGGACCTTTTAAATTCCCAAGTTTTATACAATCTACATCCACAAGGTGAAATCTTTGCCACAAAGTTTGGAGTAGCTTTGCTATTACATTAAGGGCTGGACTTCCCTCCGCCAGCCCACTCTTCTGCTACGGAAGCAAAAAAGTTCCCAGGATTAAACTAGTAACTATAGAGATGCATGGTTCATACCATTTGCCTTCTTAAAGAGTTCAACTGCATCTGGGTTCAGTGCTAGCAATTTCTGTGCAACTTCTATGAGAGACACTAAGATCTTCCGGAGCTCTGTCTGGAACTGCAAGAAAGGAAACTGTCAAAACATTTAGACAGGAGGTTACCAGACATCATTAAATCTTAATATATCTATTGTTTGTATCTCAGCAGTAGTCTGGCCCCCTGTACAGATGGCTGCTTTATCAGAGCTTTATTTTCATTGTTCAGGCTCTCAAGGAGCACTGAGCCTTTCCTGCAAAGTGCTACATGTAAGTAAAAGCTACTGGGCAGAAAAGTCCTTTCATTTCTACCAGTTTGCTGCCCAGTCCCACCGCAAGGTGTGTGGTGTTCAAGAAGACTCACTGCTTCACGGGAAGACTTTGACTCCCACCTTGTACAAACGTTGTAAGGAGATGGTCACGACAGCTCCGAACCGGTACCACCTGCTCCTGTGAAGCAGCCTCCCTGCTCTACCGTTTGCTTTCTAGTAATCTAAACCTGAACAGCACAGATCAGAGTTATTTTCTAAACTGAAGCACTGCAGATGTCTTTCAGTTGGACTTTTGTTTTTAAAAATATGATGCTCAGTAGGCATTTAAGCTGTTCAACGGCTGACATGACCAATTGCCCCTTTTAGGTTACTAGGGCACTCTGATGGCACGCAATACGTAGGTGGATCTGCTGCTTTATATCCCTGCTGGTACAGAAGGGTAAAAGTAGTCCCCACGCTGCTGAAGGCACAGCTCAAAACATTGCAAACAATTAGTGAAATCAAAATTTATGCCCAATTTCTCTTTTCAAAAAAAAAAAAAACAAAAAAAAACCCAGCTGAACTATTTAAGACTGAAGAAATAAAACACCTTAACTTCACATTTGCCAGGTCTTGAATATCCTTACTGAGGCTTTCCCAATAAAAAATAAAACATTTAAAATTGTGATTTAGAACAGTGTTTTATTATCCCTAAATAGTATGACCTGTGTCTGAAGCTGAAGCTATCTGTTTTAATATACATTATATACACCTGAATTTCTCTTACAGAGCAAAGAGAATCACATTCACATGTAAGAGGAAAGGTTATACATGACAAAAGCCTCTTTGGATGTTACTGTGCGAGTTGAACAAGCCGAGTCTAATACTTACATCCCTCATGTTGTGATGGGCCACAGTGCGATCGACATTGCGAGAGGGCAGATTGGCAGTTGCTTTGAGAATAGCATCCTTATCAGGAGCTTTCTGCTCTTGTTTCCTCTGAAGGACAGGAAACACGATCAGGTTTCATAATCCATTATCCCCAGAAAACAGAACATAGCACAGTGGAGAGCTATTTCCTATTTTTCACCAAGGCATCAAGCAGTGCTCTGTACCTTGCAACTCAGAGCAGCCTAGCAACGCGACGGATTAATGGCACCAGTACCATTTTGCAAATACAGAGCAATACTGGACCTGAAGGCTTACCCCACTTCCAGTCCATACACCTATATCTGTTGTCCAAACAGGCAGGGAAATTTCAGTATGTGCTTATAGCCCAGGCTAAAACACAGCAGGGTACAAACTATAAGTATTTCCCAGTCTCATAACTTATGCTCTTACAGTGACATTCTGCACAGCAAAACCACGTTGAAGAGAGAGACATACACCAGTATCTACAGGAAGGGATACAGAGACATACACCAATACCTACAGGTAGCAAGAAGAAATAAAGCTGTGCAAGGATGAAGTACAGAGCCCTAGAAATTCCCAATGTCAAGCACAAGCATCCCTCAAAGTGTTTATGTGAAACCATCGATTGCAGTACCACTTGTGCATAAGCATTATCATGGGCATCACTGCCCCTCAGGAACAATTGCATTCCAATAAAGTTACAAAAAAAGAACAGTAGGGGGGTCAACACTTTGGCTCTAGAGACCTGGTTAGAGGGTGACAAGCCACACACAAAGACACAAGACAGCTTGACAGCAAATCAGCATACTTCTGTTGAGCTTTCAACCAGAAAGCAAGGCATTTGCTGAACTACGCTTATACAGTCGCTAGATATTTGTTCAAAGATCAAACCTATACCACTCCCATTGAGCATATCTGCATCTCTTCTTCTAAGGCAAATGTTCTCACAATCAAAGTTTAAAATGGAAAATCAGCTTCCTCAAAGTCTGGAAGAAACATGAAATCGTTTCCCTAGAATTTGCCTGGCAGCATTTGCCTCTACAAACAGAGTACACCACAGTAATCCTTCTGCAGCTTATTAATAAAGAAGTTAATCAAAAAGGCCAAGTCAAGAAGTCTTTCAAACTCACTTTCTCCTCTGCCGACACATCTGCCATTTTGGGGAGCGGAGGCGGCGCGCGCTTCTTTATTAAAAGCAAGACATCTAGAAAAAGAATGGTAGCAAAATAAATTAGAAAGTAATGCAAAAACCAGTTCTTGTGAGATACCTCACAGATTAAATTTTTCCTGGAGACTGATTAATTCCACTGTAGCATCAGACCTTTTCCACACTTTAGAAATTCTAAGGCTTTACACGTTCCCCTTCAGCATTTGCAATTCCTGAGTGCACAGTGAATTCAAAACATGGTCTGTTACTAGTTGTGCTTTGACTGTTACTAGTTTCTTTTCCTCACACAATATCATTAAGGAAAGGGCATTACACGTACCAGTCAACTGGAGCCTTAATAGTGCATCAATTGGCTCACCATAATTAGAAATCATCAGCACTTTCAGTGATAAGGGAGCCGTAGAGACAGGCCATGGGTCGTTCTTGGCCTAAGCTGGGGTCTTCCTTCAACTGCAGCAAGGCAGGGGCCAAGAGTCAACAAGAGCTTCCAGCACGGGGCTGAAGCTCACCTTTGCGTCCGAGTGGCAGCAGCAGAGCTGTTCAGAGTTTCCAGCAGGGGTGCATTGCTGGTAGCCCACCAGGGCAAGCCTCAAAGTAAAACAAGTCTTCAGTCTCAGACACCCCGCATGACCTGGCACAAGGTTGCTCTGGGCTTTTAAGACTCATACTTTGGCCTTACAAGGCACCCTTTTTCACCACACCATGTTTCACAAGTTTCTAGCACCTCAGTTACTACCTCGTATGTTCTAAGGGTGGAAAAATGCAGACACTCTAGTTAGAGCCCAAAAAGCGCCTTTGCAGCATCTGCCATCCTTCAGCCAGATACATCCTGACATGCAGTTTTTAGCCCATTGCATCAAGCAGGTAAAAAGCAAACAAAGCGTGCTTTGCACAAGTTCACTCGGTCTGGCTCAGCACATAACAGCCAAGAGCAACAGCTGGTGAAGGCTCTTAACCCTCATTTGTCCAGCTGATCCGAAGGAGAAAGGATCCACACGCTGACTCTTGGCTGCCCTGTGCAGTCAGGCGGTGGCAATCAGCTGTTGGCTGCAATCTCCTCTCCCTGACAAGGGACACGAAAGGGACAGCATACTGCAGAGGAAAAAAGGTTTACTATGACAAAACGGTTAATACTGCTTTGCTGCTGCAAACTGCAATTCAAACCTCGGCAGGAACCGGCACCTTGCCTAGAAATAACACACCACCCGTCAGCAAAAATGCTGTCCCTGGCCTCTGCCTGTCATGGCACCTCTCAGCTCCTGTTCGGCTCTGAAGATGACAAGTGACACTGCCTTGGGAGAGACGCCAAACTGCTCGCGTTCACAGCAGCAGTTCTCCAGCCTGCATGAACCCCTGCAAAAACCCAGGAATTCTACTCCTGCTGTGTTTCTGGTTCAGACAGTATTTCAGTCTGTGGCAGCTCTACTTCTCTCACTTTCTGCACCACTGCCCTTTAGCTCCAGAAGGGGCCATTAGCTTAAGCTGTCTAGCAAACTCCTCCTCTCATCTTTAGAACTTCTTTTGTTTCACATTAATCCCTTACACCTTTAAAGTTCAGGAGCAAATACATACCTCCCATACTCTACTGTAAGTAGTCAGTGATACTTTAGTGTGATGGATCCTGCCCTATGTTTGCAGAGGACAGAAGGAGATCTGAACTGCAGACACTCACATACACCCCAGCAACCATCCTCCTGCTTGACCTGGAGACCTCAAGAAACATCCCCCAAAAGGACTGAGTTGTCTGTCTTGGAATATTCAGCCATGGTAACTAATTTTGAAGAATAAATGCTGCCCTGAAGATTTTTTAAAAAAATCCCTTAAAATGAGATAAAAATAATCTCTTTAATTTATTGATTTAATGAACACTCCTTGTTCCTTTCCAGCTCTTAAAAGGAAGAGCGAACAGAAGCAAACCGTTCAAGGTGCTTTCTCTGGGAGGGGGGCAGGGGAATAAACCTTTTTTCCTCTTCCTTTTGTGGCACCTTATTAGCTTCCCATGTCAAAGCAGAGCAGACAATCAAGAATTTGGAACTCACCAAATAGTGAAACAATCTCATGTTTTGAGGCTGATAGAATTAAAAAACCATCTTACCTCTATCTTGAATATTTTCCTCTAACACTGTTTTTGTGTCTGTCAGCACCTTCTCAGAAGTAGCGTGTATCAATTTATGATGTGTCACGGTTTTTGGATCCTCCAAGCTCCCAGGTACACACTGCAGAAGATAATAAATATTGGAGATCAGACAACAGAAATCAGCCTACTGCATGAATCACTGCATCTTGCACTTAAAGATTCTCCCCACACAAACTGTGCCATCATTTACCAGCTCCTTAACAGCTTAAGCTAGAAGCCAGTGAACAGAATGCATTTTATTAAAGAAATTCAGGACTGGACTGCGTCATAACAATACTGATGTGGTAACAAACAACCGCCGGAATCCTCTCCCCAGAGGAGCAGTACATTCTCCAACAGTGGACACTTCTAAGGATCCAGCTGGGTCAGGGTGCTGGGCATCTTGTTTACGTCATTCTTTTGCCAAAAAGGGCTGGACCAGATGATCCTTGAGGTCCCTTCCAACCTGAGATTTGGTTGGGATTCTATGAGAAGTCTTACGGTAGCAATTAGCACCACCAACTAAGAATGCAAATGTACAAAGAGCATCCAGTGGTTTGGCAGAAGGGAAGGCTGTAATAAGGCAGTGTGTTTCTCATTTGTAACTAGTGTCAAAATAGAGGAGAGACTCTCTGCTTCATCCAATAATTATTATTTACATACACTGTCAGACTAAACAAGAAATTGCCAGCAGGGATTTCAGGATACTTGACCTTAAACTGGGAGGGAAACAGCAGTTTCTGCACCTTGTTCCAAACTGAAACCAACAGATTTGGCTGCTGGAGCCCCAACCTGGCTTTCTGCTGCAAGTACTGAACAGAAGTGACATTCACAACTTTTCTTCCCAATCATCAATAACCAGCCCACAGTAGATCTTTCTGATATACGAGTGTTGTGCTTAATTCCTTATTATAATTCTAAATTGTGTATCGATTAATTCATTAGGAAATCAAGTTCAAATCCTAAAATAGAGCATGTGCACACACAGGCTTTGAACTGACTCATCTTCACACCGAAATGGCTCCCGGATCCACAGCGATAGATTTCAAGAACATTCTATCAATGCACCTGGAGCCTTCTGATTTGTTCGAGTAGAAAAAGAAAGCACAGTGGTTGCAATTCCAGAAAGGCAAAAATAAAAATAACCTACAAAATTGATGCTGCTGTTCTCACCATGAAATAGGACACTTTAATACCGACCTCACCTGCTCTGCTCACAGAAAACAGCTTTTAATGACGCTTCTATCAATACATGTTTCTGCCAAGCCACTTTTACCCCGTTTGCAGGAGAATGTGTTCACTGAAATCAGCGCTTTACTTTGATGTAGCACTTAGTCCTGTTCATCAGGATATCCCATCACCAGCCTCCTTCAAGGGAATCCTTTTAGTCCATCACCACCTTTTCTGTTGTGACTGTAACTGGCGGAAGGCTCAGCTACCTGCTCTTCTTTCCACACATAACGCCCTTGTTTTCAACACAGATAGATCTTTAATTCCTCATCTGAACTTCTGTATGGCTCTGATGCCTCAGTAAGATTGAGGTGAGAATGTCTGAGTCCTGCTTCATATAACAGGAGCTTCTTACTAATCCTTCAGCTTATTAACTGCTGAACAAAAGCCAAAGAACGCATTAAAGCCTAGAAGCAGCTGGGAGCACCTCCTGTGATTGATCCGACAAGTTACCCAAAATGCATAAGTGGAACATCTACTCCCTGAACACCTCAAAATATTACTGCTACAGAAACTTTGAGTCAGATCCCAAAAGGAAGAACCTGAAATCAGGAGCTGGGAGGTATATGTTTGGGGTGGGACAGGATGGGATGAGACATAGACCTATTATCCATTATTTTCCCTAGCACATAAAGGGGGAGGGGGGGCTGCTTCACCAGGCAGGGGAGAAAACTTTGTTCACAGGTGCCTGAGCAACTGCTGGAATTTTAAGCCCCAGTGATGCTAAATGCTATTTGCAAGGCTTGGAATGCTGATAAACCACAAGGCTTTCTGTTTGTTTTTAAAATAAGGAAAAGCTTTTTTTTGTTGTTGTTTGCTTTTATCAACAGAAGTGTTTGAGAATAGTACTGACACTCCCTACTATTAAATTTGGGTGGCTTCAACCATCTGCATCCCTCAAAGCATCCAAAACACACCCAGGGGCATGAACCTACCTTATCTTTGTACTCCGAGCGCTAGCACCTTGCATCTCTGTTCCACAGATACTCCTTATCATACCTTAAAACTCAGGCGAGTATCACCAAGACAGTTTAAGAAGAAAGGGGAAGAGAAGCACAGAAGCATTAAAAGCTTGTCCCTTGCTACCAAGAAAATGAGAGGTAGGGTTTATATACACACACGGCCCATTTGTGCATCCCGAGTGCACGATCACAATTTACATCACTAGTTCAGAAGGACTCGACCTGTCAGCGCTAGGCACAAGAATTACACATCATAAAAATATTTCAGTCAGGCTTAAGTTTCCGTGGTTAAGCTGACCCTTCTCAACTCTGCTTCTGAAATGGGCAGTTGCTTTTTAAGGAAACCACAGGAGAGCCCAGGGTATGCTCCCGCTGAAGTGGTGGGGCCTCACACAGGGACAAGTGACCATGCCAGGAGAACATTTTGATGGCAAAACTTGAGTTCAAGAACAGCTAGGAAGGGAAACAACTTGCCATCAGGTATTTGTTCAGACTATATAAACAGTATCACTAGAAATCACCACTAAATTGTTAAAGGTCAAGAGATATAACTAGTAGAAGGGGTTGGGGGGGGGGGGGTTGTGGTTGGTTTTTTGGGGTTTTTTTTTGCTTTATCTGTTACAAAAAATCAAAACACAAAAGAAAAGACATCAAGAATAACTTCAAAGATCAGCAAGTATCTGAATGTTATGGAAGGCAAAGTAGTCGCCTTTCTAGATCAAATCTCTTACAAGGATCATTTTCCTCTGCTGATTGATTTCAAGAATGATTTCAAAGGCTTTAGGAAACATAAAAATCAGCATCGTACAAGAGCTGGCTGTGTAAATTATCTCAAGGTGCTATCAAGATTCACTGCAATATACCCATAATCAGGAGCCATGATTTTTCCATTTCTATTTTCCCCTCCATAAAACTATACACTATCCATAATGGTTATGCAAATCCACACCATTAGCATCAAGCAGCAGAGAAGGAAATCAAACATCATGCCAAGTTATCAATTGTCTTCTGCCCTGACTCGCACTGCAATACAAGCATCTATTCAATTAAGCTTCCTGATAATTAAAGGTCTTTCAGCTCTGCACATATGCATGTAATGATTACCCCACCCTGTTTTGGCACCACTCTTCTGCTTAATCCCTCAGCTGCACTGAAGGGGACAAGAGGGGAGCAGGAGACTTCTCCCAGGGACCAGAACAGCGTAGGGAGCCCTGTGCCCCCATTTTCCCTCAAGAAGGATCACAACTACCTCAGGAAAGAAGACTCAGATGCAGCCCTTATCATCCCTAAATCTAAAAGCACTTACAAAAGCTATGAGACAAGAATAAAAAGGCATGTGCTGTGACCTGTACCTTCCAGGGGTTCTAGCTGAAAGCAAATAACCAGCAGGCCCAAGGCAGAGGGCACCTGGTACTCCATAGCGTGTGCATTCAGGAAATAAAACCTTTTAACCTTCAAATGGGGTTAGGAAATCACGTATTACAGGTATGTTCTCCTATTGCAGCTGTGTTTTATGAGGGAAAAAAAATAAATTAAGTAAAAAAAAAGAAGTCTATGCAAAGCTTTGAAGACAAAAAGCCCCAGAGACGGGAGTAAAGGCTCTTGCTTTCATACTGAGAAATGACACGTCCCTCAGTGAGAAATTCAGCAGGTTAGGACTGAAGCTGCCAGACCCCGTTGGGTTGGTTCCAGAATGAGAGACTTTAGGAGAGCCCTGGTCATGGGTCACAACCTTACATGTTGTTGTTGTCAATCATGGATTTGCTTTAACACAAAACACTTCAAAGTTCAGCCTAATGGTTTTGAAACGGCTGTTTTTAACATTTAACACCCACAAAACACATCCATGGTAACTGAGCACTTGAGTACAAAGAGCCTGTGCATTTTTTCGTGTTTTCTTTTCCAGACAGTGACTAGTAATTTACGCTTTGGACTTGCCCATTAGGACCTTACTGCCTAGAGCACCGGGCGAACATTAGACAAGCCAATTACCTCCCCCCACCAAACATCCCACTAGTCACTGGGCCAACACGGGGGTGACGCTGTACTCAGGCTTTTTCAAAAATGTTCTCCGCAGTTACTACTTTCCTTGTCCACTCTTAAAGATAAACATGAAACAAACCAGGCTATCATTTGTGAGTGAAAGTCATCAGAAGCCAGTCGACGAGTCCTGCAACAGCATCGTGACGAGTTCACAAAGCACATGCAGGACCTCTAACTCTACCCCAAAACACACGTCAAAATTCTGTAACTAAAGGTTGCAAAGTAATTCCCCCCCCAAATCCTCCTTCATTTCAAAGCTCTTGAAATGGGCCTTTTCTTTCCATACGGTACAGCTGTAGGCTATTGGGGGGGCAGTGGGGGAGGAGAGACACCGCAGACAGGGCAAACCAGGAAGCCAGAACACAAAGCCCCTTGTTTACTGTGACTAGATGCTTACAACAGGGCGCTGGGAAAAAAAAAAATCAGTTGTCTTCACACGGGGCCCTGCCTGCCCTCCGCCCCCGACCGTGATTTTCAGTCCCAGCCGGGAACCCGCCGCGTTGGGCAGAAAGCACCGAGATTCGGGCACTATCTCTGCCTCACAGCCGCCCCGGGCTCGCCGCTCCCTCCCAGCGCAGCGCACCTCCCGGGAGCCGGCCGGGACAGCCTCCTTACGTGCTTCAGGCATCGCTCCTTCAGCTTCTCCACCGTGGTGTCCTCGGGGACCTCCTCCAGCCATTCCGCGCCCTCCATAGTGCACACATGGAGCCTCAG
>VZRU01000059.1:154904-186668 GCA_013398155.1 Pedionomus torquatus | reverse complement strand
CAACCGCGGGTCCACCTTGGCTGTTCCAGGGCTCAGCCCCAGACACTGGGCTCCCCCCACGGCACCCGTGGTCGCACACACGGGGAGCGCTGGGAGGCTACGTGATGCCTTAGGGAAAAAAAAGTCTCAACGCAACTGCTCGCTGTGCTTTACGCGGGGCAGAAAACTGCAGAGAGACTCCAGGACGAGAAGATGCCCGCGGTAAAGTCGCGCACACGAGTGTGTGCAAACGCGGGTGCGCTGCTACACGCAGCCTGTGGCTCCCTTCGGAGTCCTGGGCTACTCTGAAGGGCTTAATAGTCGTCTCTCCCCTCCGTATCACACTCTACCACGCTGGGCACCCAGCACCCAGCGAAACGGGTGCCCCCCCCCCAACGCCCCGTCCCTCCGCGGCCCCGCTCGCACCTTGTCGAACGGCTTTCACCACGATGGGGTCCTGGCAGCTCCGGATCACCTCCAACACGTCGTAGCGCGGCAGCCCGGACACACGGACCCCCTGCACCTCCAGCAGCAGTTCCCCTTCACTCAGCTCCGCCTCGCCGTCCCCCACCACCGCGCCCGCGTAAGGGAACTCGCCGTGCTCCGCGCCGCCCAGCAGGGTGAAGCCCAGCTGCCCGCCGGGCCCGCGGGTGAGCGAGCACTGCCGCACCCGGCCGGCCCAGTGGTTCTTCTTCTGGACGACCCGCGACATGGTGCTGCGCGGCCCTCCGCGCCCGCGGGAGCGCGGTAAGCAGGTGCGCAGGGGTTGCGGACCCGCCGCCTCATAGACCGCGCCGCCGCCGGCCCCTCAGGCCATCCCCGCCAGCGCTGCGCGCAGCCCGCATGGCTCCGCGCCCGCGTAGAGAGCACGGCCGCCCCTCTCCCGTCTTATTTAAAAAAGAAAAAAAAAATTAAAAAATTAAAAAGCAAACCAGCACTGAGAAAACCAAACACGGCTCTTTCTCGCCTTCCCGCGCTGCTGTTTAGTTTTGTTGCGCGGAGGCGGCGCCTTTACGGCGCTTACAAAAGCCCCGTTTGTTTTGTTCCACTCGGGTCCGTCCCGCTCCGCCGCTCTCCGCTCCGCTCCGCGCCGCCCGGCGCAGGCGCCCNGCCCGCTCCCACGGAGAACTTTTCCGAAGGGCAAAGGCGGTCTTCGGGGTGAAACCCCGTGGGCTGGGGGCCGTGTGGCGTCTGTGTGCGTTCCCCGCTGGGCAGTTCAGCCCCTGGAGATGCTCCTCGTGTTTCAGGGGAAGAGGGATGGCCATCCTTTGCTTGCCCCGCAGGATTTCCAGGCTTTTTTTTCCAAGTTGCAGACCTCCGGGACTGCTGCTCACCTGCGCTTTCCAGGGGGCTCTTACAGGCTCTCCCGTAGCACAATGAGGTACAGAAGAAAAACTTGCACAAGCCCATCATTAAAATGGTATCAAAGTGTTTGCATAAGCCTGAGTGAAAGCTACGCTCGTATCCTTAGTTAACCACTTTTCAATATTCTAGTGCTTTGAACTTGCACTCTTAATTTATGTTCTCAAGCATTATTTTCCCCATGTAAGCAGGGAAGGACCTGGAAGGTCTTCCTGGAAGCTGGAAGGACCTGTAGGTCTGTCCGCTGGGGAAAGGGCCGTGTGTCTATTCATTTGCCCTTGGCCACAACTCTTCAAAGTTAGCGAGAACTGGTGCAAAACTCAAAAGGGGAAAGTAAGTAAGCATGCACGTACCAGCTGTCCCTTCCAGGTCATGCTCTGTGCTTCCAAACCTGAAAGCCAGGCCTCATTTTGAGCAGTCTTATGCATGACCGAACCCCTTCCAGCAAGGAATTCAGTTGTCAGATGTGTGCGCGCCCTATTTCGCTGCTAATCAGGACTGAGAAGTGACACAGGGAAACAAAGAGCCTGGGCTCTCTCCCTGCGCTGCCCCAGCGTGTGCTCTGCCAGTACAGCCCGCAGACTTTCACTGCCATCCGCGTCACACTCTCTTCTCGCATCTTTCAAGCCATGTGTGTACCAAAATGATGGGCAATGCAGAAGAGCTGCCAGGCTCAGGGAGCCTGTGTGCGATAGCTGGGGACGGAGCTCAGCCTAGCACCCTCCAGTGCTCAGAGACTTAAGAAGCGTGATGGGGTACCTTCCCTGCCCTTATATCTGTCCTACATGAAGTAGGGGAGCCTGTCTTTCCCCACACCCTGCATCCCCATCGCTGCTTTCCCCTACCTGAGATCTTTCATATGGCTATTTCGCAAAATCCCCATTTGTGTGGGTGCTGCTCAGAAGTCACGGAAGCCACCATCTCTGGCCAAAGTGGCACAGCCACCTCCAGGCAAGGGAACAGGAACGCTTTGTCCAATGTCAAGCAGCACAGCAGTGAGTCAGCTCCATCCCCTGTGCCCCGGGCACTTCTGTCCAGGGAAGCAGATGGGATTGCCAGAGCTCAGAAAGTTGGAGTAAGTACCTGAGCCCCTTCCAAGGAATCGGGTAGAGCCTGATGTCCTGGGCATGAAGGGCAAACAGACTCATGAAATTCAAATTACCTGCTGTGCCTAGCCCTTGTTTTCTTCCATCTCTCCAAGGGGTTTCTCTCCATTTGAAACTTGAATACTTAAGTTTTGTGCTTAAATCTGTGCTCATCCCTACATTTGAGCAGCAGTAACTGCCTTACGTCTTCTTTCGCCGGCTCTGTAACCAGCTGCCCCGTTTGTCACTTTCAGGACCATGGCATGCTTTTTACCGGGCCTTGACCAGAAAAACCTGGATCAGTGATCAGGGGAATAAGTTCTCAGGAGGCCCGTGAGCCCTGAGGAGCGGTGGCATGGCTAGTGGGGAAGGGTTCCTGTCTCATCTGCGTGCCAGCTGATAGTTGTGTCACAGGCGTGAGCTCATGGCGCAAGGAGGCTCTTGTTCACAGCTGAGAGCTGGGTGTGACGTATTTTCATCACCATCGTTTTGCGGGATGTGTTATGTGACAGCTCTGCCAAGCTCAAATTCATCTGGGATCCATGTGAGTATCACATGAGCTGTGGCTGTCCTGAATAGATCAGGCAGAACTACTCATGCCTCATGGAAAAATTTTTGAAAAACACAGTTTAGACAAACAATTTTGCTAGTAAGATTTACGAGACAACAGATTTCCAAGGGCCGTTTTCTGTTTGCTTACAAACACTAACGCAAGTGTGAGCTGTTCTGGTCATATCCCTAACACTGTACTCATGTCTGGGCCACCATGTTCCCAAAAAAATTGTTCTTGCTGGTAATTAACAAAACCCTCAAGCCTCAGCCAAAGCTTTCTCTTGATTTTAATACTTTCTCTTCAGTTTTCCTCTGTGATCAACTTCCTACCGTTTTATCTCCAAATTGCAACAGGTTGGTTCAAGCCGTTAGTCAGGATAGGTTTAGGTGCTAGAAGCTGGCATCACTTGGTCCAGTATAGTCAATATTTTTCATCATCTTCATTCCTGACCCTGTGACTGCCCAGCAGCTCACTGCTGCAACATGATGATTTCAGGACACCACTGCTCCAGTCACCTCTATTACAGGAAGCCCTTGGTCAGCAATTAACAGCGTGGAGCCTGTGAAAGGGCTGCTCCTGCCCAAAAGAGTCCCTGACACCAGCCCGGTAGATAACCAGGTCATTACACCATACAAAAACCTGCATTTCAGCAGTGCAGCATGGCCTCTCTCCCAGGGGAGGGTGGTCCTGCCTTTGCAGGGAACTGATTTAATGATTACCAGACCATTTTCATCCTTAACTGCAGTTCTAATAACAATACCCTCCTTTTTGCAAGGGTCTCTGAGCACTTTATGAGCATTCATTAATGAAGTTTCACAGGGTGCCTGGGGAACAGCTGAACATTAACCCAGAGCAGGGAGAAACGCAGGCACATCCTTCATCCAAGCAAGCTGGTTGCAGCATCCTGCCTCACCTGCACTGACTGATCCAGCATCATTTTATGTGGCATGGCACATTCTCAACAGCTCACAGCCCACCACGGCACAGATAAAACCTGATTCAAGCCAGCTCAGAGCTTTAAGCAGAGCCCAATTCCCTCGCTCTGTTATCTCACGCCACCAAGGTTCAGTGGTCCATCTGTCGGCAGCCTCTAATCTGTTGGGACGAGTGGGCTGATGTTTTCTTCCTCCTTCAGAAGGTACCCCACATGCTTTGGCTCTCATTGCAAACACATAACAGCAGCTATAATGCTTCTTTCAAATAGGATATCAACCTGTGGTCCTGGTCTCATAAGGACCTCTGAAATTTCATGCTGTGCCCTGGATTTTAAAATGGGTCAAAACTCCAAGCTTCAAATCATTCTCTCAGATTTCATATTAAAACTAGAGAAAACCACAATTTTACTGGTTTGGGGATAAAAACCCATGTCTAGTGTCTGAGAATGTTGTGGGTTTATGGCAGTATAGAGCCATGCGCTCCAACCAGAGAACATGAAAAAGAGCAAGATAATAACGATTAAGGCTACAAACAGAAGTACAGGTTATTTAATACAGGATAAATTTTTATTAATTTTCAGCTAAAACTCTGATATCACAGGCCTCAAAGCTTTGAAAATCTGAATATGTGGAGCTTGGGAGTAAAAGAGACTTTAAACAAGGTCCAGACTTTCAGATGTTGAGGTTTCCTGTTGGTACACTCAGGCTACCAGCATCTAACAGTAGGAAAACCACGTACTGCTGTATTTCCTGAACAGGAATTGTTGTTTGTAGTAATCCTACCTAAGTTTTATCAGAGAAGAATTTTTTTTTGTATGGCATGCGGCATTTCTGGAAAAGCTGGTGCTGCTTTCTGGTCGGAGGAGACTGCCAGACTATATTCACCTGGAATTTCTCTCCAGTGAACCAGCCAGTCCTGGCTCTGGTAAATGTTTCAGCTGACGACCCTACTGCAGATACCGATTGATCATGTGTAGAAAAGTGTCCTAAGTGTCAGGATGCAAGAAGTTCTGGTTGGAACCACCGAGCATCCAGCACAGACAGACACTGCCTAAAGTCATTCACAGAATTGGGCTGGCAAGCTCCATCCCCAAAGGCAGCACCTTGCGTAGGACATACCCAGTCTCCTGCAGCAGGGTGGCTGGATCCCATCCCTTGGTTCACTCCTGAGTGGATGTGTGACCACAGGATCCTAAGAACAAAAAGGCAACTCACCTCTTACTGAGATCCCCTGTGTCACCTTCCTCTACAATTTATTTCAATAATATCATGCACAGTGGAATATAAAGCTGAAGATCAATCTCATAACCATATTAAGACACTCTGGGGTGTATTTTATAGGGCCATTAATATACTTCTTGGGTGGTTAAAGTCACCCACAGCATAAATTAATGGCTCCATAAAACATGCTCTGTCATATCCCATGGCTTAAATAACACACAACAGGTCGGGTATTTTGGGATGTTGTTGAGCTCATTGGGTGGAAGCACAAGGGCACAGAGTGACCACCTGGCAGCAGGTACACCCTCGTCACGATGCTGGCCGGGAATGTCTTGCAGACAGCATGAAACCAACAGTCATTATAAAAAGCAAGATTCTGAAAAAAAAACAAACCTACACAATTAAAAATTGTAGATCTCATTAGCTTTCATTAGCATTTGTGCTCCCTGAGTTTATTAGTCTTTTTCAGGCATATCTTCCCTGCAGAAGCTGTTGCTATTCCAGGATATGATTGCTGTGGGTGCGGCTGTTTGGCAGGGAGGGAGTCAGGCTGCTCCCAGCCTTGGAAAGTGCCCGAGAAGTTCAGAGTGGAGGGGAGAGGGTACAGCCTGTTGGCTACAGCAAGGATCAGATTGGCTTTGTAAGGGAAGCAGAACTTGCCACATGTTTTAACTTTTATGAATTTCAGGCAGATTTTATGGGAGTGGAGGTCTGGTTCACACAGGAGCATTTCCAACCACTGTTTCCAAAATAGAGAAAGAAAATTTGAAAAAGAAAATCCTTGACTTTTCTAGTCTTTCTTGACTACGATCTGGTCACAGAAGGAGCAAGTTCCTTCCCCTAGTCTGGTAGATATTAAGTCACATTCTTCCCTAGGAATTTTACTGTTTTAATGGTTCCACATGAGTTACCACAGACTTCTCAGCAGACAATAACTCTGCCCTGCTAAGATAAGCTATCCCAATTCATCTGTCTCAGCTGATAAACCTCCCCCCTTTCTGCTTCTGCTGCTTAAAAGGGAAAAGAACTCACATTTGTTCTCAACTCAACTGTCCAAGGCACCAACACTTGCCTAAACTCACTTCAGACCACAAGAATCACATTTTCTCCTCCTTTGTTACTCTCCTCCTTCCCTCTGCAGGTACAGGGAAAGCCACGTCGCATCCTCAAACTCCACCACCAGCTCCTCTAAGTCTAATGGAGATGCCATTCCCTGTCCTTCCCCTGCTTTCTACACAGTCCCGCTTCTCTGTCTCACATTCTGTATCTTCTCTCTATTTTCTCTATGTATCTTCAAGGCATAAAACTTGCTATTCATTCTCCCTAAAAAAGTCCTGAAAACTAGCAGGAGACAGCTAAATCAGGAAAGACTTCTGCTATAAGTCTTTATGGCGCCATAAAGAAAAGGCAAAGTCTGAACCTTTCAAAGATGCTGTGTGTTGAGTAAGTTGATAGTCCCTTGTGATGGATGTGTATTCGAGTCTGATGGCTTAAATACAGAAAAAAAAAAAAAAGGCAGGAAGAAAAAGCCTGAAAAAACTCACCTCTCTCATAGCACAGCCTGGTGCAAACAGCTTGTGTGGAGCTAATTAAAGGTGTCAATCTCATGCTTTGGTTTGAAAATAAAACTAGCCACAAAGGCTCAGCTTCCCAAAACTAACTGGCACACAGGACTGAGTCAGTGCACTATCTTGTCCACCAGCACCACTATACAGGTTTTTTTTTCCTCAAAAATGAAGAACTGAAGCACATAACCATAATAGCATTCCCACCCAGTAAAAACTCTAAATGGGGAAAAGATTTCTATGACAGAGAATTGATTTTTTCCTTACCAAAAAATTGCCCAAGGACCCTTAGTAAGATTAAAAGAAGCAATAAAGTCTGATGATGGGACAAGTTGAGGTTTTGGGAAGGAGTTCCTCCAGAGCTGTATCAATGCGCTCTGCCTTCAACAGTGAGGAATAGCTGGGAGGTCTCTCTCCGGATCATAATTATAATTCTAGCAAAAGCCACGACAGACAAGGCAGCAACACACAGCACGGTCCTGATCCTGCAGCCATCTGGGGACTGCCTTTACTTTGCTCACGAGAGTAATTTACAGGCATCAGACAAGCCACATGTGTAAGGCTGAGCACACGCATAAATGTTCTCAGAAGCAGAGCCAATTAACACACCACAAGATATCACTCAGTGATTTAGAGGATATACAAACCCTGTCTTGCTTTTTGAAGCACTGAAGCAGAAGAATTCATGGTGGTGTCTGATGCTGTATCTTCCCAGAAACGTCCCTGATCAACTTACTGCTTGCTGGTGCCACAAGGGCATCTTTACACTAAGGCAGAACCTACTGAACGTTCAGGCTCAGTCCAACAAAAGCAGCATCTTGGACAGGAGGTGCTACCCTGCAGTGCCATACCCCCTATGGAAAGATTGTGATCATCATGACTATTTATATATAATAACAGCCAGAAGCCTTGGATGGGATAAATGGCTCCCAGGGCTAATTCGGCCAAACATAAAGGGAGATGCTCTGTTTCTCCAAGCAGCTCCAAAGAGGAATCCAGGGCCTGGGAGCAGGTCAGTGGCAGCTGGGATTAGGATTCCTGACTCCCTGCCTGGCCTCCTAATATTAGCTCGCATTGTCTCCCAGACCGTCTCGTCATTCTTTCACATGAACGGCAGGCCCAAATTAGCATGTCTCGCTGCATAATCTGCCAGCCCGTCCTGTGTGCGCGCTAAATTGGTCAGGGACTGAGCAAACATCATGGGAACAGCTCTCATACAGCGTATGTGGGCTAAATTATTCCTACAGCATTGTTTGCTTCCCTATTTTCCTAGCATCATCACAGAAGTATGATGGGCTGGATCCTGGAGCTGTGGGCCATCCGCTTCTTCGTGCTCCAGCCTGGTATTTCTCTCCAGTGTGGCACAGAGACGAAAGCCAGCTCAGCAACAGCTCTGCCAGGAGCCAGCTTTGGGAAGAAGTGTTAACAAATAAACTCCAGTTGGGTGGCAGATGAGCAGACCAAGAAGCGAGCGGCAGTGCTCGGGCTTGTACGACCGCCAGCCCCTGCTCCCGGCACACGTCAGCCTACTTCGCATGGTTTTTACAAGCCTCCTTCCTTGTTTGATATTCAGGGATGGGCTGATCGGTTTTCATACGCCACGTGGGCTTCTTATCTCATTGTGTCCTCCAGCTGCGAGCTCAGGGCTGTCCGTAAAAATATACAACACCCAGCACAACGGGGCTGCGGGCTGATGGCGTTCCGAGCCAGTGCCCACAGTGAGTTTCAGTTGGCTTCAAGTCAAGCTCCTCCCGCTACCAGGGGCCGATGGCATTAATTTCCACCACATTCATTATCCTCAAATGGAGCAACCCCTGCCTTTGTGAAGCGGGACTTTAATTGGAAGCAGAGAGAGATGTGGAAACTGCAACAAATCCTATCTTGACTCTGGGTCACTCAGTAAATCCCCACCATCTCCTCCCCAGGTAGGGGAGCGCTGGCAAGGCAGGGAGGGTTAAGCAGAGCAGCAGGTAAAGTGAGAAGGGGAGGGCGTGGGAGAACCTGGACCTCCAGGACCAGCCACAGGACTGGTTTTATAAGGTGCATGCAGGGTCTTGGACAGCAGCAACTGACAGACAAGCGACTCATTGAATATTATCCCTTTCTGGCAGCAAGATCAGTGCAGTCAATTAGCTGTAAAATCTGAATCATGTCTCTGGCAGGCAGGCTTGAAGAGGAAGCGGCTCCACCTTCCTGCTCTGCTCAACTGAGGTCAAAGCGTCCACTGCAAAGCGTTCTGCCGACAGCAGCTTGCCAGACCCATCACCGGCAGCCACCGCAGTGGGGATAAATCAGAATATTGCTCCTGTCACACAGCAGGGACACCTCAACTCCCAGTCCTTAGCATGAGGTCATGGAGGCTTTCCACAATCCCATGACCACTTAGGAAAATGCTGTGCAAGATACCACATATGGATAGACATCATATCTCCCATACATCCTTCAACATCATTTCACTGCTAGGCTCGTTTCTTTTTTATTGCTGTAGAATTAAGTCTTAACACTCCTGACTTGCACCAAAAGAGCTTTCAGTTGAAGATCTGAATCCATGGAAACAGAATTGTGTTGCACAATGACAGGCACAGTCCACTGCCCAGGACCAAAACTGGGAGAAAGGATCCCACCAGAGGATGACCCACAGTGAATTACTCATGACTGCTCTTGAGAGCTGTTGCTCCCCGATGACTTTTTAGAGACAGCATCTGAAGCAACAGAACGGTCTTTGCATTTGTAATATGCTGGCTATGATGCTGCTCCTGGCATATACGTTCCCGGTTTCCATCTCCCTTGTGTGTCTCCAGGCCCCATGTCCTGCCTTACCGCTGGAGATGAGTTGTCTTTGTCCTCCACAATACAACGGGGATTAGACTCCAGGCATATTAGCAAAGTTGAAGGCTTGTTTTGGACAAGGGCCAATTTCAGCATGTCGATAATTTATAAAATCGCATTGCTCTCCAGCCAAGCAAGTTTCAGTTCCTAGATGATTCAGCAGCAGCGCTGCAAAGAAATATGGATGTGAAAAGTCCCCATAGGAATTCCTGTAAAATTATGCATTAAAATAAAATGCCCCGAGCCCAGAAGTAGGATGGAAATTGGGAATTAAGGATCATTCCCTGTGTGTCTGTGGGGACTGCTAAAACCTGGGAAATTTTTAGTGGGGTTTCAGGGTGGGAAAAAGAGAAAGAGCGAAGGCAGAAAACCAGAGGGGGGAAGACCTTGGGTGGAGAAGGAAGGGAAATTGAGCTCTGGGTTTTATTTTGGCCACTTTGCAAGGGCTGCAACTCTGTTGTCATTCAAAACATGAAAATCCTCTGTGCAGGTAAAGGGAAAATTAGAGTGAGAAATCTCTAAAAACGCATTTTTGGAAGGCAGGCTGGGAAATGGGAAGTATAAAGAGCCAAGGACAGCTCCAAAGCCCATCTGAGCACTTTGGGTTTTGGATGTGATCCACGTCTATTTTAAAAAAGGATGAGAAAAAGAAATATAAAAGGAAAAGTACCACAAAACTGCCTGATGCAAATTAATTTCTGAAAGGGCATGGCAAGCCAAAGATGAAATATTCATCTCTTCATGTCTTCTGACCTCTTCCAATTCATTATCCTAATGTGAGCTCCAGTACCACAGTTAGCTTTTGCTTGCATGCAAAGTCAGCAGACACCGGATGGCACTTGCACAAGGTGTAAAGCTCTTCTTAACAGATTTCAATGGGAGATGGAGTGAAGGGGACTAAGAGCTATAAAATCACTGCAATGGCATTAAGTTACTTCAAACGTAGTCACTGGATAAATTCCTATGTGCTCAGGAACACTTTCCAAGAGAGAGCACAACCCCAACTCCCTGCTTCTATCATTTCACTCTTACACCCACTTGCCCTGAGATGCCCAGGAACACTTTGCAAGGTCAAACGGCTGTTTCTGAGCAACCTGAACCCCACGGAAGCAACCTTTCCCCCTTAAGTGAGGTTTTCCAGCCTGCTCCTAGCAGAGATCTCACCTGTATGCAATTTGGCAGCCACCCTACAGTTCGAGGCACTCAGCATCCTACAGCACACAATCCTTGCATAAACCTAACCCTGCCTGCCTCCCCTACCTTCTGTGTGCCTGCTTTTACTGCTGTCAGTTGTCTACACAAGTGGCGTTTTCATCCGTCCTTTCATAAAGAAAATCCGTTTACATTTCACGGTGCTGCACAGACCTGATCCTCTCTATTCTTCCATCCATGGGAATCCTACCACGGGCTCCCCAGCAGCCAGGGCTGGCTGCTGTACTCAGGCTATTGAAATTCCCTGTATTTTAAGTCTTCTTGGGTTTAATTGCTGCTCAGCACTGACATTTCAAAAGGATGCTTCTTTGCTCCTTCTTTTGTGCGGAGCCTGTTTGTGTTTTTTGCTCACTGCTGTGTCTCTTCCCTGGAGCCCTTACTAATGAATGCAGCATGCTGATGACCTCTCCATTATAAATAGTTTAATATTTTTAAATAAATATGGGATGGTGCCATGATTGTGTGGGTATTTCATCTTGCCTGCAGCATAAGGAGCCGGAGCTGACAAAGGCAACCGTGGCTTTATTTGTCATTCTCTTGCTTGTTTGTCATAGCAAGCAAGAAGAAGGGGCCAGGACCCTGTACTGCAATGTACAGCAGCAGATGTGTTATTCTAAATGTATCACAAGAAGCTGCTTTTCAGCCTCGTGCAGCAGATGGATGCAATAAAGAGAAAACTTTTGGGTTGTTATTTGGTTACTTGCAGTCTATAGCACTACAAAACTATAAGCTAAGCCACAGCGTGAATCAGAGGAAGGTACATGGCAGGGCAGGGGAATTCTGATAGATGTTTTTTCCACTGCATCGCAACAGAATTAACACATTAGCCTGACATTCAGCTGATAAAATTTATTCCTAATTTGGGAACAAAATTTATTCTGAGCAGTAATATTAAAACATCAAAACCCAACCCAAACCAGTAGTGACAAAGGAGAAGAAAAAGAGGATGAGCCTGAGTTCAGGTCAAATTTGGCAACATGTTAATGAAGTTTTCAGCCCATCAACCTCAGTGTTCTTAATTGCGCTTCTTTCCTCTGGGTGTATCCAGATTTCCATATCTGCTCTACACAGATCATGTGGGGTAGGTCAAAATCTTCTTGTCCCTCACAAGAAGCTTCTCAGACAGTAATAAGCTCCTAGAAAGTTCACCCAAATAGTACCCGACGATTTCCTTCCCACAGGCAACTCCCAGGTGGCATAAAGCCAGGATTGATGCTCCACATCTTCCATTCCCAGCCTGTGATTTTACCGAGGCATGGGGTGTGAACAGGGACTGCTGCCAATGCAGTAATTTACAGCAATGCAATCCATCCCCCATGGACAAGGAGGAGCAGCAATAGCTGATACCAGCTGTTTCCCAAATGTTTCCACTGACTAGTCTGCTTCTGGGCTTAAAACACCAGCTTCCAGATTTGAGAAACCCCCTTTTGTGGTTGCAAGCTTTCTCCTGCAGCCAAGCAGCCATCAGGCTCATTGCAGTACTGCCTCCTCGCTGGGTTCCTTTCCCTTACAACTGCTTTCCTCATGCAAGAAGGTACACATGCAGCCCCAAGGATGTGCCCTCCTGCCTGTTGCAAGCCACCAGACTCAGATAAGCACCTTCTTCCCCCTCTGGGTAGTCATCCGAACTCCAAAGTGCCATGTCTAAGCCCCATCAGCTTTTCTCCCTTTGAGCCTGGCTCACTGGAGAACCACTCAGCTCATGCATGCTGTGGTCCTTTTGCATGGAACAGCAATGATTAAACAGCCTCACGCAAATGGATGGGGACTGAAGGTCACAGTTATTTTTAAGTGACTTCACTCTGAGATTAATGAGGAGGCAGTCTGAAGTTATACACAGCTTCTTGCTTGCTATTTCTGACCTCATTCCTCCCCATGCAGCTTCCTCCAATGGTGTTGTGCCACGAGAACTGTGTAAGGGAGGATGTCCCTTCACACATGCCAAGCCTCACCATCACATGTGCATCTACCCCCAAAAAGGTGAGTGCTGTGCATTAAAACATCATACTTGTCTGGTGTGGGCTCCAGCTGTTGATATTAGGGATGGCAGAGAAAATGTGTGCCCTCAGGAGGAGCGAAAGATGGCCAGCAGCAAACCCACTCCTGGAGAGTAAAGAGGCAAAAACATGTAATGAGAGAGACCCTTTCAAAAAAAACCCCAAAACTTTACAGAGACCAGCGTGATACCACCTGCCTCAGCTCCAGAGCCTAGAGTGTGAACTGAACTCAGGAGTAGAGCAGAGAGGTATAATTACCTAATTGCCTCCAAATCATGCCATTTATGAAGTGTTTTGCATGGTGCCGTGGCCTCTGGAGGAGACGGTCCCTGACCTGAGAAGGTCTCCCCATGCCACCCTGCCCATCAGACCAGGTCCCATGAGTCGGGAGGGTGACAGTCCCCAGGGAGCCCATGGCCCCTGCACCACCTGCCTTTCCTTCACTCTCTCCTCCACTCCCCAACGGCCAAACACTCGCATTAGTTCTGGTTCACCAAATGCCTGGATTTATATATATTTAGAAAATCATCATCAGAAGTACCCTGTAGATTTAAGCTTCCCCTGTGAGACAGGGTGGGCTGAAGTACCATGTTATTAACCACTGGAAAACAAATGTGAGAGTACTGATTAAGAAAGTGGAGGGCTGGGAAATAAACCATTTCTCCCCATAGTTTCTGAACTGCAGTTCACAAAACATTGCAATTATAAGCCCAGGAAGTTTTAATGTAAAAAGTGACTTGTGAGACAGTATAGGTTTTTCTGCTCATTAAAATATCCCCTGAGTATAATTTCCTTGCCCTTAATCCTGAACCTTAAGGTTTGTACAGGTAAGTAGGTAATTAACACAAATTTCTCTCAATTATACAGCTCCTGCAGCATTTCAGGGCTGGCTGTACTGGAGCTGGATGCTGCTGGATGCTGTGCTTCCCAGATCCCTTTGGGTAAGAGGGTGGCAGGTCCCAGGTACCCTACAGTGTCCCTGGGTCACAGACTGCAGCGCTCTGGAAAGCCACATCCTTGCTCAGCTTTATTTGAGGGAAAGGATTTCTAACCAAAATATATGAGCAACCCTTGAGGGGTGAATGATACAGGGGAACAGAAGGCCAAATCTTTGAGGACAGCACTTCCCCAGGGAGAAGCTGCATCTTTTCTCCAAGCAGACAAGTGATACCAACTGCTTTGCATCATAGCAGCTAGCAGTGCTGTTTAAAGCCTTCCTGAAAAGCTGGGGATGGTGGTAGTGAGCAGATATTCAGCTTTCAGTTGGCTTGAGGCAATTCTCCTCTACTCTGCAGTGAGCATCAGGGATGAGTTTTGTGAAGCCGGCTACCTGGTGGGGAGGAACAAGGTTATTGAGCAGGTTTTGATCCATAGAGGGAACAAGTCCCCTTGTTGCTGGGCCCTCAAGTGAAATGTCTTAGCTTCTGCAGTGCAGGGGTCTGACCGGTCCCTCTCAAACACTGGGAATCTCAGTCCTGGGAACAAGTCAGCCAACCTCCAGCCTCAGGAGACATAGGTCTATTACATCAACTCAAGCCCCATTTATAGCACCTTGCACTCAGAGGTGCAGCTCAACGGGTGTTTCAGTTAAGTAAAGACTTTCAGTGAGTCCTTTCCAGTTTAGAGGAGAAGGAATGGTGTTATTTGCCCAGATTCATATGCCTCACTAAGGCCAAGCAAGACTCGACACCCGGATCATCTGCCTTTTAGCCCTGCTTGGCTGACTGACAGTCTCCTTTCCCTCTGCATTTGAAGTGTGAATACATTCAGCCCAGGGTTTTCTGCATTTATCACAGCAAATGTGATCATATTTGCAAATGTAAGTAGTGAGGCAGGCGAGGCTAGCAGTAGCTTTCTCTTTATGTGGGAAGCTCATTTCCCCCAGTGCCCTACAGCCTTCTGACCCTCAGGCACCACAACCAACACAGCAGGTGAGTCCTCCTTCTACAGCCCTAACCCAGAGCCCAAATCACAGCTTCAGAGGGGCTGAGCCCTTTTCTCCAGCACCCTAAGAAGAGAATAACACCACCTTGCAAAGCCAGCTTCTGCCTCCACTACCTAGTCTGTGACACAGCTCCAACAGCAGGACCTTCTATGTTGAGGAACAGCCCCATGGGACAGGAAGGGCTGTAGCATCCACAGCCACACACCACCACTGCCTGCCCCAGCAGAGAGACACCACTTCACCTCTCCTGCCCCAGAGGCTGCTCAGATGCAGGGACCCCTTCTCCACCCCAGCCAGAGCTGGGTATTTTGCTCAGATGACTCCATGATGGTTGCTCCAGCCCATATTGGGTAGAGATAAGGACCCAGTCCCTAAGAGAAGCTCCACCACACCATGCCATGTGTGAGCAATCGCCAAGTACATAACAGCAGCTTTCCCATATACCACTGCCAGTAACTAGCTCATTTCCCTCTGAAGTTGAGGATGAAAAATAAGATGTAAAACCACATTATGCTCTGTTTATGTACATAATTCCCTGTGCATCTGGATAAGAGCATGCCCATGGCCTATATTATGCTGCATCTGATTCTCATTAGGTGCTTGCGATTCCTTCTTGATAGGGTTTTATTGCTCTCGGTGACACACAGAGTTATAGCCAGGCTTTTTACTCTCTGCGACTGCCCTGGTGCGGCCATCGACTGCACGGCCCGCTGCAGCCTGTTCTGAGCAGATCCATAGCACAGTTTCTCAAATGACAACCCTATCAGTTAATAGTTAGAAATGAAGCCAGAGCTCTCCAAAGTGGATTTGGGAAATTGGCTGCTGGGGCTTTATTTACAGTAACCAAGACCGGAGCACAGGAGGAAGCGGAGGCAGAGCCCACACGTGGCCCCAGGCAGGCGAGAGCTGAGCAGCCTTCCCTTGCACCAGCCAAGGCTCTGGACCCAGCCAGTACCTGCAGCTTTTCTTTAAGAGTTAAGTTTTGTACCACTACAAATATATCATTTGGCTCTGTGGGAAACTCTCCAAGAGAAGGTCTTTTACAAATAAGTTTTCTTTTTTGTGAATTACCCCACTCCCTGCTCTCCCGCCTGTTGCAGCCTCATTCACAAGCAAAAGGAGATTACAGCACATTGCTGGGCAAGCAGGTAAGGAAGCACAGTGGGAATTTGGCTGATTGGGTATTAAGCCTCATCTTAAAGGTTTTAGTATTTTGTTTTTCCCGATCTTGATTTGACCGAAGAAATTAGTGTTTAGGATGCGCACAGAAGCAGACCAAGTTCTTTCCTCTATCCATTGTCACCTTCATTTGAGGAGAACATTATCAGATATAGCCCTTGATGCATATCAGAATATTCTCTACCTAGATAGTATTCTTGCTTGTAAAATGCAGGTTTGCCTTGCAGTAAAAATCCCTGCAGTAATCAGTGACAAAAAAATTTAATATACTTATGGATTTATTTTTTTTTTTTTACTGGCAAAGTAGCAGGAGAGCTACAGGTTACCCTAAATCAGAACTTATTTATTAACTCTTCAGAAAGTGACAGTTATTCTCATACAGAATCAAAGCCTTAACTTTCCAGCATTAATACAGCAGCAGAATGCATAGGCTTAAGGGGGGCGGGGGGAAACAAATCACAACTACCTCAACAGCTTTCGATGCACAACTGAGATCTCTATCAGCCCTGATTTTCTGGTAGTCTCCACATAATCAGCTCTCCTGAATAAAATAGACCAAAAGAAGAAAAGACCCCAAACAAACAAATAATAATAAAAAAAAAACCAACAAAACAAAACACCAAAACCATTTCTTAACATCTTTATGTCCTGTGGGACTGGAAAGGCTCTGCAGGACCATCACAGCACCTACCAAACCCCATAGACTCTCTGGGGTACAGAAATTTCTGAGGACCTAAGGACATCATCTGCACTGCCAGCTCCCTGCACAGAAGTTTATAGTCCCACTTGTATAAGGTTTCTGCCACACTCCTCCTTTTCCTCCTTGGCACTATCCCTGCACCAAGAGGTGAGGCTCTGGGACCCTGGGCTGCCTTGATAGCCCCTTATCTGCAATCAACCCAGCACCCAGTGGCCAGCATTAACTCCATTAAATTTATAAAGCAATTAGAACTGGGTGAGCAATGCCAAAAAATCTCCATGAAAGTCCTCTCAGCTTTTTAAACAAATTCATTCCAGCTGGGTTCATGCTCCTGGTGCTTCGGCTTCCCACACGGATGCCAGCATGGGAGGTCAGAGGTAAAAACAGCTTTGGAAGGGGTGAATTTTAAGTGAGAATCAGAAGCTATATGTAAATTCTGAGCTTAAGTGAGGGTCGGTGCAAACAGGAAACACTCCCAGGCCATATGAGTTAAATGGCTAATTAAATCAGCACAAGCCTTGGGTCTATGAATGAGCTATGGGTCAGGGATTGTGGAAAAAAAAGCATTCATGGAACTGATTAATTGAAGGGAGTTGTGATCTGTCTACAAATAATTCAACTGAGTAATTAGAGCTGGGCAAGGAAATGTTTTTGCACACAGAAGATTTTGACATATTTCTTTGTTTTAACTCAGGACAAAAGAAATGCAAACTGAAAAAGGAAAGAAAATTCAGGCCAGGTCCATCCTGAGTCTGTTTAGATTAGTTTGAAAGGTGTCGTTGCCTCTCTGGCCTTACCATAATTCCAGTTTATAATTATTTTACTTTTGAATATGAAGAACACGGTTCAGGCTGGATATCTGGAAAGCAGTTTCATTTTGAACATTGAAAACATTTAAAAATGTTTAAAAAAGCTTTACTGAAATGTGTCTTTTCAAGGTGAAAAAGACATTTTCAACAAACCAGCATTAGTCTTGGGGGAAAAAAATCTTCCATTTAAAAATCTATGACCCTTTCAGATCTTTATCCACTGCATATTCCTGAGCTCTAAAAGCAAGAGCCTCAGAAGAGATCAAGTTTTTTAGTTACCTTAAATGAGACAATCCATCAAATGGCATTTATTAATTATCCAGACATTGGAAACAGGGTAGGACCAAGTGAAGTGGGACGGGAGGGTCGCAGTCCATATCTCCCACATCTCCTCAGCCCACTGCTTTTCTTCTTTTAATTACCTTAGTTATCTCACATGAGATACCAGTCAAAAGCCAAGCATTTCTTCAAAAGCAAGACTGGGGAGATAAGATTTCAGTTGATTGTCAAAATCACAATGGGGTGGCTTGGTTTCCCGTGACAAAAGGCTGTAACACAAGCAGGGCACAAAGGCAATAAGGTTCCCCAGTCTCTGAGGACTAAAAGTGAACTGACGTGCAGTCAGCCTTGGAGGAAACATCACGTGAGTAAGGATCTGGTCTGACCTCAAAATTCCTTTTAAAGTCCCCCGAGGGAGGGCCTTAAAGGGTCACTTTTATGCATAAGTATAAAATAGGCATTGATTAGGGTCTATTAAGATAACTTTGGCACGCAAAGGCAAGAAGAATCAATTGGTCAATTTTGAAAGTTTCTCTGTCTGAATGACATCTAATCAAATCTGCCCTGGGAAACGTTTGATTTGGTTGATTGAGTCTGAAGAAATGAAGTTACATACTTTATCTGCAGGGTGATGCCGTTCACAGCGACAGACTGTTCGAAGGGGCTGGCTCCCGAGCAGGATGTGAGGCACCCTGTCAAATACCACCTCTTAATTATCTGGGAGAATTATCCAGGTCTCCCACACCTCTTTGGCCCAGCACTTTCATTCTTTTTGAACTAATATTGTTTGCTTCCAGACTGTGTATATGATTGCCACATATTTCACCCTGACATAAGTGCTTTCATAAAGGTGATTAGCAATTCTTGATTGCTTCTTTGATTACGGTGAAGGAGATAAATCTTCAGCCAACATCTCCAAAGCCCAAGAAAGGGCTTTCACTTCTGGATGGTAAAATTAGTGTAACGCAAAAGGTTGCTGGGGCAAAAAATCCCGACTTTTTAATAAATGATTGCTCTTAAAAGGTCTTCTGCCCCAGAATCTCAAATCAATTTAATTAGAAACTGTAAACTTAATTAGACCTGAGAAGAACCCTGCCACTGGGGCAAACCTCTGAATAATAGAGAGGTGTTTATCTGGGGCCATAATCAGACCTGGCCAAGCTGGCAAAGACATCAGAAAGGCAGGCAAAGGAGCTGAAAAAAAAAAAAAGGCTAAAGCTGAAACTTTCCTGAAAAAACATCAGATAGCCACAACTTCCACCACAGACCCAACTGTTTTAGAAAATGTCCTTTGGAGGAAAAAGCCCAAAATGGCACCTTGGACATCCCGTGCTGCTGCCAAACATCCTGGGTCGCTTGTGGCAGGATGAGGTGGAGCCAGGACATTCCTGGGTCTAAGAGGAGAGGAACGAGGAAACCAAGGTGTCCTCAAGCTTTAGGTCTTCTCCAGGTTCCCTGCAGAGAAGAGGCGACTTTTAGAGCAGCCTCACGTGCAGTTACCCAGTTTGTCCCCAAGGTCTAGTCCCAGCAGCCCAGCGATGCATCACCTGGGCAAAGGATAAATAGCATTGCAGATAACACTGAAATAGCAACATGTCTCAACAGTTGGCAAACTGATAGAAAGGTGACTTTATTTTGCTCTATGCCCAGGGACAAAGGACTGGCAATGTGATGATAGGGAACTGTTTGATTCCTGACTGGCAATAGAGAAACTGGCAGAAACTCCACCTGGCTTTTTGCGGCAAAGAAACAAGGTCAAGGACTTAGCTCATCCCATCTGTGATATTTTTATGCTGCAATTTATATTACAGTGGGAATAAGAGGTCTTGTCAGAAATCAAGACCCCCATCGTCCAGGAAAAACACAGGAGGAGAAGCAGAGCGTATCTCAAAGTTGTTGTTCTCCAGCTCCCCAGAATCTTCTTCAGAAAAGGCCACTTGCTCTGTGGGATGTTGGGGAGATGATGGACTTCAGACCAACCTCGTACTGTAGCCACCTGCAAAGACCTCATGGTTCTGCTAAGGAACCACCAGCATGGCTGGAACTCACCAGACAGGGGCTGGGGGAGAAAGAGGATGCAGATGCACTGGGGATCCAGCTCTGCCACTGCTCGCTGTGCTGGTATTTTGCAGCAATTTACTCCCTCTTCCCTAGACCCCTTTGTACTTCACTGACAGTATTGTAAAACTAGCCTAAAGCCTTTTGGATGCTATAAGCATCCTCCTGCATGAATTATGCCCCCAGTGAAAAAACAATTTCAGCTCCCAGTTACATCAATATAAGTCTTCAAATGATGATTTCAGCTTTGCATCCGTACGTTTGACAGACACGGGCCCCTTGAGTCCAGTTGGGCTGCGGCTTATATCTTCAGTGGAGCTGCACTGGGAACACGGGTTCCTCCCACCCTTCAGTCTCCTAAAACCTCAGGTGGTTTGGGGAGAAGTCGGTGCTGAAGATGTAAAGAGTAGAGGTTGCAGCAGGAGAGAGGCACGATGCCCTGCGGCATCTCGGCGCTGACTGTCCTCTGGGAGAAGGGCTGGGGACAGGAGGTGTAGGGCTGGGATTCCTGCAAGGAAGAGACGGGCTCGAAGCAGGAACAGAGCTCATTTTCTGCTGAAACCTCATTACCTATCTCCATAATTCTGTTGGACCCTTCACTTTCTTCACTCTCCTGCTTAGGCCACTGTCCTCTGCTGCTCTAAGGAGGCTCTCCCCACAGTGGGAATGCAGGTATTTTCCCTGGATATAGAATTTAGGCTCCTTGATGGGAATTGAATTGCACCCTGACTGAAAACAAATCAAGTAGGTAAAGGCAAAAATGTTAACTACAAATACAACGAAGGAATTTTTTGGCTTATGGTTTTCCCAGGCTGATTTATGAAGCTCAGTCACTCTGAGATGGATCATTACAGAGATGTGGGTTACTAACAAGAAATTTGATGTCACTGATGCCAAAAATCCCTCTGAAATGAAAAGAGGGTTTGCTTGGGCAACAAAGCTGTTCAGCTGGCCCCAGAAACTCAGAACATTCATGATGGATAGTTAAAAATAAAAAAGGAAAAGGAAAAAAAAAAAGAAACAGGAAAACCCCCTCTGGATTTAGTGTAGAGTCATTAACAAGATATCCCACAGGTAGAACATGATTTATTGAAAACTAAAGAGACTGTCCTGATTTTGCTAGAATGGAGGTTTTTGTTCTACTCAGGGCACTTCATATGAAACAGATGCACAGTCGACAAGTCAGGTTGTCCTGCAGGAAGGATAGACTGCATTTTCTGTATAAATTACCATGCTTTTTGTACGTAAATGTTATATAGGAAAACTGGGGTGCTCTTGCTTCTTAAAAAACATTGATTATTGTTGGAGAAAAGAAATCCTTTGGCCTGTAGGGTGTAGCAGCAAAGAGAACAGTCAAGGCAAAACTCCCTGCAGGAATTGCTTCCAGAATAAGAATTTGATTAAAAGATAAAGCAATGGGAATACTTGAAATTTATGATCAGCGGGACGTTCTGCTTTCTCAAGTTTCCCTTGAATTTTTGCAAATGGCTGCCTCAAAAGAGCAAACACATTCAAAAACTTCTTCAAGCTGATAGAAGCAGCAAATCCGTTTGCAACCCCTCCTTTTTTTTTTTTTTTTTTCTCCTTTTTGGCAAGGGCATTAATCAGATCTCAGGCAGCCTGCACCACGCCATGAGATTTCCAGTGATGCTGTGAGGAGGTGCAGCAGAGAAAGCAGCAGGACTCAGCAGACGAAGGAGGAATGGTCTTTGTTTGAGAACGGCTAAAATATGTATACAAAAAACCGTAACGTGGGTGGCTTTCAGACAGAATTTAGAATGCAAAAGGGATATTACAGTTTTTCAATAAAGCTGGCAAGGAGTGATGCCACTGGAGAGGATTTCCTGGAGTTTGGTGGTTGTGAATGATAAATACACAAGACATAAACCAGAAGTTCCCCAACTGCCATCCCTACGCGGCTGTATTTTTTTAAACGCAGCATTTCCTTGCCTTGCTCTCTACTGCATTAAACGGCTTGCTGAAAATGGGTGTTGCTTTATTGAAAATGTCAACCACCTAAGCCAAGGCTTAGGCAAAGGCAGGATTTTCTTGCGTGGAGGCTCTGAGGAATTCTCTGAATGGAGCAAAGCCGAGGGCACATCCCCCCCACCTCACTCCGTCCTGGCTCTTTCCTTTCTTTTCTGCGTTTAAACTGCATAAGCTGCAGATGAAAAAATACATAAATAGTAATTCTATATATAGTCCCAGGATAAAACTGCAGTTCATTTATGACAGCTGACAAATCTAAAATGGGCAATGTAAGTGCATTACAAAATGATTAAACCTTAAGTTCTCTGCCCCCTGGCTACAAGGCCGCATTAACATTACATTACCCACTGAATAATGCAATCTGCTGCCGTTTTCTAGCAATTCAAAAACATAACCAAAATAGCCCTTTCCCTTCTATTTACGGATTGTGTCTCAAAAGCCATCTTCCTTGTGGCAGATACAGCTTCCACTTACTTGAGTTTGCTCAGAGTCAATAAAATACAAATCCTATGGAGTTAAAGTTTGTTGGAAGCATGTTCTTGGGTTTAAGCCATACAAATGGCACGTAGGCTGGGCTTAGGACCCTGCTCGTGGGATTTCAGAGGGATCAGACTACATATCCCTGGGGTTGAGACTGAAATCAACACTGGGTAATTGTGAGCGATGTAATGGATTCAATCTGACCAAAATTTTAATTACATTTTTCATTACGATACCAAACTGACTTTTTTATCTCTGGATCAGCTTGCACTTAGAAAGAGTATTTCAGAGCATTACATAAGGGGTTGCTGAATATTCCCATCGAATCGTCTCCCGTTAAGGAAGCAGTTCTCTGCAGCAGGCAGGTTGCAGGAAGGGGAGGCAAATGGAAATCAGGCATCTGGAGCAACCACGGTGTCCACCCACCCACTCACCCTTCCCAAGCCATGGAATCGTGTTGTGATTTACTGTCCTGATGTGATTTCAGGACTCATCGATAGCAGCTCTTTCTCACTGTGGTCTCATTGGGACATGACGTGAGTGTCAGGATGAAAAAAAAAAAAGTAAGTGCAATGAAGAAAAAGGAGCCTGGCAGAGAAATTTAGGGTTGTCAATTTGTTTTCTCCCAGCACGAACAATTTACTCTATCCAGGGAACAGCAAACAGGGGGTTAGGAGATGTATTTTGAGAGGCCAGGAAGGGGGAATGGTTCCTTTGGTGTTGCCTTTGCACATGTGAAGGGCTGCTTCAGCACTTTGCAGGTCAACTCTGCATTATGGCACGGATACCACAGTGTCTTAATACCCCATGGTCCCCTTCAGCCCAAGAGGATAGTTAATGAGAAACACATTAAAAATGCAATGACTTTCATCTTTTGTTCCCTGGGACCCCCGGGATTTAGCCAGGAGTTGCCCAGGGCATACATTTCATCCAGCCTCCCAGAGAAGGCACCTGAGCAGTAACTCTAAGGGCAATCCCCCTGAAATAGTGTGCCCTCAGATCCTATAACTAATACCTATTTTTCTAGAAATCTCAAAGCCATGAGTGTAATGAAAGCCAGCTATCAGACTTTTTTTTAAGTGGGCTTAGTTCAGAAGGGAAAGAAACAGCATCATCCCATTACACATGGAGTCTATTTCCTCTGGGGAGAAAAAAAAAAAACTACTTTTCTTTCCAAAAGTACTGTTCTGTCAATACTGCTCCTGTTCACAAAGAGGAGCTGTCAGACAATTCAAGCTAAAATTGGCATCGTACTAAATTTCAGTATCAGGACTTGAATGAAATGGAGCTGGAAGCACTCGCAGTATTACACTTTCACCCCCAAGTTTTCCAGCTGCTGGTTTTATCTCCATGGCATTGATCCCTGCTGCCTCCGAGAGGCTTGATGGCTTTTTCCGCTGCAGCAGCACGCATAGAAATGAAGAGCAAATGAAGAGCAGGGAGGTTTCAGGGCTCCCGAGACCTCTCTCCCCAGGCACTCACGCGAAGTTGGTGCCTGCAGGTGATAGCACCATGTCTTAGCGTGTGCCGGGACTCAGACCCTCTGCAGAGCATCGCCCTCCTTTAGCAACCAGTGGAGAGGGAACAGAGATGCCCAAATTACCTAAATGAAGCAGCTGCTCTGGGAAAGAGGGACTTGGGAGGGGAATTTTCCTTCTGTTTGGCATTACCTAACTTCATGGAGGAATTGAGTTCTTTTTTTTTTTTTCTATATTGGGTCTTAAATGTAAAGCTCCATTGAAAACTACATCTTTATACTGCCTTTATAGGGTGCTACCAGCAGCAGGCTACAATCAGGGAACAGCATATACCCCAAACTCCTGAAAAACCAATGGCTCCCACTTTGCTCCTTGCTGCTGGTGGCTAGGGGTTGCTTCCAAGGAAGCTGCACACACTACACAGCGCTTGCCCACATGGATGCTGCTCCCAATCTAACTCTTCCCACGTAATCAAACCAGGAGTAAACAGTAACCCACCTCTACTCCTGCCACATTCAGACTTCTTTTCCAAGATGCTCCTCTTCCCTCTGCTGTCTCCAGGATGTTCTGGATCACTGCTCCCCTTCCACACTGCCATGGGTCCCCTTATTCCCCCCATCCCACTGTGGTCCATCGTGGGTAGTGGCATCCAGGAACACGCAGCTACACTAAATGTACTGCCACCATTAGCATCCTGCAGCCATCTCAGGGACACATGGGCTTTTTGATGTCTGCTCTACCTTGGGTTCATGAAACTCAGCTGCTGTTCTGTGGCAAAGTTAATTAAGCTGTAGCTCCCCTCCCCAAATCCCTCGTTACCTGCCATTTGCAATATGTGATTTGTTTGCTAGCAGCTCAGGGTGTTATTGCTATCATTAACACCATTCACTGATATATAAAAACAACTGCTTATTTATCAAATAGAAGTAACCGCTTTAGGATTCAAATAAATCCTGGGGTTTTCTTTAACCCCAGCCAGGCTGTGTGCTGTGGGATCACCAAGCTTTGCCTAGACCGGGGCTGGGCTGCAAATGTGTTATCACACATTGATGCTGTTCCTTTTCCAGGTGGTTTGAGGGTTTCTTGCTGCTGCTCTTTTTTTACTTGCAAATAGAAAGGAAGAATTTCAGCCAGCAAGAGAGCTTTCAAAAGCAGAGGGAGCAGGATTTGATAGACCCATTCAAGTAATTCCCCCATCAAAATCCTCTCTGCCTCAGACATAGTCAATGTCCAGCCCGTCAGACGCAGGTGAATAATCCACTGGGTCGAGGATGATTGTGTAACAGTGTGTGTCTTGGAAAGGGGAGAAAATTCCTCCCAGAACTGTGCTAACACTGCTTATACTCAATTTGAGTGGTTATACCACATCTGAGTACCCTGCATTTTAGAACAGGCTGTAGTTCTAGAGATATGTAACGACACGCCACCAGGCTCCTCTTAGATATAACGTTTGGAAAAGATTTACAGTAAATCTACCAGGACAAACTAAGCAGTGTTAGTTATATCAGTTCTGTAATCCAGCTACAGTAACCAACTCAAAAAAAACCCCTCCTTTAAATGCTACTGCCTGCAGGCAGCGTGATGCACAGCTCCGGCCAGGAGATGGGACAGACTAACACAGCCAGATTGGGTGCAGTGCGGTGTCAGTGCAATTTAATGTGGATAAACATTAAAAATAGGTGCATAAGTGGGTGAGAAAGTAAATCATCAGGACTCAAAGTACATTTAAAGAACAGGATTTGTAGACAGCTATCTGAAGGACTGCATTCAAATGTGTGATAAGCCATCTAATAAAGCCCAAAATAGCAGAGATTGCTTCCTTCACTATTGCAGGACAGGAGATTAGGAAAAAATGAGTCAAATCTAGATTTCCCTTCACCTTTCCTCAAAGAATAATAATAATTTATAAAAGTCAATTTGCTCCATTCTTACCAGTGTTCTGTCCCTTCTGTGTGCTGTGGCTGTATGGGTATGCTCTCCAGGTGGGCACCATTACAGACTCACCTCTCCCAGGCTGCTCTAATTACCCAGACGAGTTCAGTGCTGCCCAGTCTTCACCCCTGGCAGGGGGGCTGCACCATGCAGTACAGAAACACCTGAGAGCATCTTTTGACTTATGGAGGACCTTAATATATTCAAGTCTGCTCAGTGATTTAACGCAGTGGTACTATACTGACTAGAAAATTAATATGCCAGCATGTGTGCCCAGCTAGGAGTCTCTTAATGGAGACCTCTCGCCTTTAGCATGATAGATGTGAAGCATAATCTGACATACAGCTGCAGAAAAGGTCTCCAAGAAAGCTCAGCTGTGCAAGTGCTGGGAAAGCAAACAAACCAACCCCTTCCATGTGGTACTAACTGCCTGGTGATTTTTATATCTGAGGGCAGTGGTGTATTTGCTGTACCTTACTCGAAGAAATCACGTCTCTCTTGAGCTCTCGTTCAGCGTGAGGAGGCTGCCTGCTCTCCTGCTGCCTTTTATTATATCGGTATTGACTATAATAACAGTACCTTGTGGGCAACTTCACTGCACCGAACTTTGAGAGGGGTTCTCCGAGGATAAGAAGAATGGCTGGTAATAGATACAGGACTTGCTCAAACCCAGACAGCCACTGAAACAGCACCATAAGGCTAATCAATTTAGTGGAAAGCAGAAATCCATCAACATGAGCATGACGCAGACAGCCCGGCATGGATTAAGGGCTCAATTCCCCACCGCCTCACATCGAGGGGCTTGGTGGTGTTTTGTACCTTGTCACCTTTCAGCTTCACCCTCACACAAATAACTACATGAGGGGTCTGGTGGTGAAACATCTATCCTCGTATTGACTGAGGATTTGGGCTTTTGGGCTGTAATCTGTTTTCCTCCCCTGCAAAAGCAGGCACACAGCCTCGGTGTTTGAAGGGTGGGGGTGGAAAGGCAAAGAAAAAGATGTTGGGAAAGTGTTTAACTGCTCCAACGCACATTAGTAGGTGTGTGGCGACGGATGCTGTGTGCAGCCCTGAACATGCCTGTCCAGCGGCGAGGGCACAAGCAGCCTCGTTATCTGTGGGGCTGTGCAGCTTAGCAAAATATATTACCTGTAATAATGCGTCTCGTATATACAACCGACTTTCTGGATGTATTTTGAAATGTTTAATGATGTGTGCCTGAAATGTAATGATATCTTCCTAATGGAATGCAATGGAAGGAGAGCTCATGCACATTAAGCCATCTTATCTGTATTGGCAATTAATAACCAAGGAATTAAAACAAACTATAAAACCAAAGAGTCTTAGTGAAAGCCACGGATAGGAGCACGCAGCTGCAATCCAGTCAGGTTTCCACAATGTTTCACTGTAGTGAAATCCAGATGTCAGGGGAGCCCCACCTATTAGTTATGAATTTCTTGTAGACTGTGGGCTTCTTGGTGTTTTTTGTGTCCTTCAGCTGTCTTGAAGTTCATATATTCATATGATTATATTACTATAGATTTTTCTCTCAAGTCTACGATCCTGTTTTAAATTAAAATAGTCAAGGGCCAATTGCTTGAGTTATCAAATGTTACGGTGAAGACTAGTCTGGATGCAGCACAAACATTTCTTCCAGGACCCTAACCTCAGCAGTTCATCTACATTGTGACTTACATCTTCATGGGGCATGTAAATCACATTCACTAATGCTTATAATCAATTTGATAGCCAATTAATGAGTTAAACCGCTATCACCAATACTTTTCCATAAAGAAATCCATTGCTTTAGGTGACAAGTGACAAAAGACTGCACATTCTCCAAAAGTCCAAACCTTACTTGGCTGGCCATGATAAGTTTTCTTTGAGCAACAGAAACCAGCAGAAAACCTGGATTGGATTAGATTATCCAACCTGCCAGACATGAAGAATATTGAAAATGCTGCTCTTTGATTTTCCAAAATTACTTTAGTGGGTTTCCCTCACAGCAGAGGAAAGAAAGGCCAAAAGTGATTTAGTCTCATTGGTTACTTTTCAAACATAGAGAACTTCTCCTGACAACCCTTGGCATATTGCTTTTACTTGACTGTAGTAAGTGAAAAGAGAGACTTCCATCTTCTATCAAAGTTAAACCTCTTCCACTGCTCTTGAATACAATGATAAATTGTTTTTCAAGGTCATAATGTGCCTTCACTAGGCAGAAATATTATTTGCATTCTTCCATAAAGAACTTTAAATTAAAATCATTAGCTACCTTACATAATTTAAGACACAAAGAAACCAATATATGATTAAAAGTAGGTCACAGGAAAGTGAGTGTAAAATTGAAATATAAATGAGTGATTTCAGAAGACTATCTTCATCTCACCAGGGTTTGTGGTATGTATTTTACCCTCCCTAAAGTTTTAATAAAAGTATTGCACTGTCAGCACTTAGTAAATATTAAAATAATAATATATGCCATAATTACTTTCCAGACATTACTAACGTGTTCCGATCTGCATAGAGCTTGACTCTCAAATTACACCAAAACTTTAAAGAGGACGAAAATGGTTTCCTGTTCCTACACCATTTACAGGAGGAGCTGGGTTAGCAAAAAGGTTTCATAGCGATGTGGGTCCTTGTCCTCCTCCCGGGAGGCAGATTGAGACATGAATCGAGTGGTTGGTGCACAGCTCATTTCAGCTGGTTTCTGCTTCCCAGGCCTGGAGGGTATCCCACCCCAGCCAGGAACAAGCAGCTGCACGTATAGATCTATAAGAGGTTTGTTTGCTTAGGCATAAGTATGAGCATTGCTGCATAAGAATGGCCCATCGTCATAGCAGAGGGACCTCTGGAGAGAAACTCAAGGCTGTGTCCCTGAGTTTCAATTTTCAATTTATTTGTCCACTGCAATGCTGTGCTGGGGAAGAGAGGGGCTGTGCTGATGGAGAAGGGATTTTGGAAGAGATAAGCAGTCGGAAGGGGAAGGGGCAGTGGCACCTCTGTTTATCAGCACCCATCACCGCAGGCACATGGACCAGTGATTAATTGGCCCACTGGGGCATATCAGGTGGTTTCCTGATTTCCCATTTGTGTCCTGTTATCATGCAGAAGCTTTCAGAGAAGGAAAATAAAGGTAAGAGAAGAGACGATGAAGCCCTTAGTCAACAGGAAATGGTTTAGAGTTGAGGATGTTGCAGATTCCCGGGTCAGCATCCTCTGGGTGAGTGAACACGGTGCTGCTGCCCACACCTGGACCGGCAGCACAGCTGTGTGCAGTCCAGCCCACGGCTGCCTCTCTGATAAATCCCAAGCACCTGGTACTCACTTTGGGAACAGCACCAAAAATCCCTGCCTGCACAACTTCTGCAGGAAGGTGTGAGTGGAATAATGTTCCGTAATACCCCAGAGGTCAAGAAAAGTATTTCTTCTGATTTCTTTCTTTAAGCTACATATTATTTCCACACCATTGCCTTGGCCATTTGCAATAGAAACTGGAGCGCATTTAGATTTAGTATTTTAGTCTGAAAGCAGAAGTAAATGAAAGCAGTTTGTTCTTACACAGCTCAGCTGCATTGCCTGTTGGCAGACGGGGCCACCGCATCCACCGAGGCTGCATGGGCAAAGGAAGGTGAGCAAAGTGTTTCCTGGTCCCACCAAACAGCTGGTCGGGTGGTGGGAGACAGGAATTGAGCTGGACCAGAAACACAAACTTCCACGTGGATGAGAAGGCAACCAAAAGGCTGTAGGGCAGCATAAAACCACTAGCACTGATATCACTTTGCAGCCAGGATCCTTAACTGGAGACAGCGAGCTCTCGCCATGATTTGTTTGTGGGACTGACCTGCAGACTCCTCCAATAGACAGCTATGTGCTAAACGTGGATTTGCACCCTGGTGGCAGTCGGGGGTGGGATGAGGAGAAGGATCAGTGTACAGGACTGTTTGAGCTGTCTCTCCTAGGCAGAATTACCCCTCTAGGTAGTCCTAGAAGTATGGAGGTGTTCTTCTCTAATGCTTCCCTCTTGCTTGTGCCTGGGAAGCACATTTACACAGCCAAAGGAAGGAATTGCTGTTCCTGCTCACCTTTGCAAACCTCTCCGAGCAGTCTGCTCTTTAATTTTGCTAACTTTAGCTTATGTTCAGTACGCAAGGCAGGATGATTTCCTTGTCAAAAAGATTTTTCAAAGAAATGTGTGCATGCACATATGACAATTGTAATAAAACAATAGTTCTAATTGGAAGAAAAGCCAACACATTTGCAATTTCCTTTCCCATAATACGTGGCAATTCAGCAATCCCATCATGAGATAAGAATTACTTTGAGAATAATTTTCTTTTAATAGCTCTGTCTGCAACCGAGCAAATTTCTTTCCTAGTCATTACAGCTTCTGGCCCACAGTAAATGGCTGGAGACTGAGTAAGAATTCCAAGGCAGCATCCTGCCATCACCCACATAAACCATGCACAACCACCACCAGCGCTTCAGCAGCTTTAAAAAAGCGTTTCACATCCTTGGCTATGACACTACTCACGCACTGCCTGTTTAAACAAAGTCATTAAAAGACTTGGAAACATTAGTGCACTCAAAGACTCAGTAATTAATTTTTCTGATTTATGCCTTACACTGAGCATGGGAGCACAGTGTTGAGGAAAATGATGCACACTGATAGTGATTCTCTACTTGCAGGAGGCACACAGACAAAAAACCTCACATACAGACAGCAGACCAAAGGATTTATGACTGTAGGGCCATAGGGGTTAAACTGGATACATGGTGTGACATCTGATGCATATCTTGATATGAATTAATGCTAGAAAAGCATCACAGATGATCCCAACCAAAGACAACCCCATATTAATATTTGGGGCTGCAATGATGAACCTCTGCTGATGGTAGGAAGCGGCTGAAGCATCCAGCAAGGCTCTAAGTAACAACTACTTGTTTGAAACACAGATCCTGAATGAGATGTGAGATCTCACTAGCTGTGTTTGACCTTAGGGCTTTCAGCAGCAGCTTCTTCAGTTTTGAGTTTCTGTACCTGTCACACCTAATATAAGCTTTCATTCTTTAAGTGTCTACAGCTCCTTAGTCCTTTTCAGGGCAAGATATTGCTTTGGAAATGTGTATCAAGCTGCTGGGTGGGAAGTTTGGCCACAGAAGCTTTTCTAAAATCCAGGATTTATTTAGTCCTGATCCACACTGCTAGCTAGCATCGTTAGCATGGGGCACGTCCCAGCTAACCACACACACCATGGCTCTCTGTCCTCCCTGTAGCTACCCAGACTGCCTCCACGAGTTTCTAACTTCATCCTCGGCATGGGATGTCCAACACCTGCCCCAGCTGCTGGCTCCTGACTCTCCTCTCTTAATACACCCCAATGCATGCAAATCACATGCAAAGGATGACAGTGAGGCAGAAAATCTGTACATCTCTAAAGGTCCCTGGCAGTGGAGGCACATTAAATGAAAAAGTGTCTAGAAGTGTTTTAGCCCAACACAATATGATGCATGGATTTTTTAGTCCTTGTTCCATAAAGAAAGGGCTGCAAAACCGAGCTGGCAGTCAAAGTTTGCTCTGTTACCCCCAGGTGACCCCTGGGTTTCTGTGTCTCTGTGGCCACGCACAGATCCTGGTGCACACCTAGGCGTGGGGCCGGTTAAAATGGTAATTTACACAGGCAATTAATTGTGCATAATATTTAGCAGAAACAGCACAGAAGTCTCAGCAGCCATCTTACCCAATTGTTGCTTACCAAGTTCCTCTCTTTCCTCTGCTCCTAAGTGAAAATTGGTTTCACTACATCATCTAAATGTGATGGATATTTTTAGATGTATAATTTGTCATATGGAGCTTGTATCTAAAGAGGCCACTTTTATTCTCCCCAATACAACACAACAACAAGAGCATCAAACTTTCCCAGACACCACTGGGACAGCAGGCGAGACCACAGGACTCCTTCCCTGTGGAAATGACTAATTTCAAGTCAGTTCTTTTTGCTTAGTACAAGGATTTACAGCTTTCACTTTGGCATTCCACAGACTTGTACAATCCAGTTTTCAGCCCTGATCTCCAAATAAACTGGATTAAAGCCTGAAACTGTTGCTCCTGTTTGAAGACAGGAGAGCAATCCTTCTACATTAAGTACTTTTGACCCTAATCTTCCAAAGCATCAA
>VZRU01000059.1:92992-154870 GCA_013398155.1 Pedionomus torquatus | reverse complement strand
GTCATCCTAGCCAAGACATAGAAAGGAGCTAAACATTTAAAATAGAAAAAATAATGTAAATAGTAAATGTATCTCGATGAAGACCACCCGACCAAGAAAGGGAATAAAATATAAAGCAATAAAAGGGGTAAAAAAAAGTGAAAGCATGTAAAATTACCTCTAATTTAGGAGCCCAGGTTAGTTCCAGCTCTGTGGGATGCTGCTCTCAAGGAGACACAAGTGTAACCGGCCTGTTTTCAGGGCACTGGGTCTGGCAGCAAGGGGACCGCACAGCCTGTATGATGGCTTCTTTACCGAGTGTTAAAGCAGATTATCATGCCTTTTGTAGTCTAATAAGGAAGAATAAAACAGGCATTTTCAAAGTAAAGCTGATGCCCTCACTGGAAGAAAGCAGTTTATTAACCAGCCTTTAGAAGCAAAAATCCTTGCAGCAGACAAAAAAACCCTGCAATGTTAGAAGTTTGGCTGAGACCCAGAAAATGAAGGGAGCTCTCAAGAAAGGCCCAGGGTTTTTTAGAGGAAGCATAATGCCTTTCTAATGCCTAATGTTTCACTCCAGACCAGTCCAAACCACAACCCAGACCATATTCTGTCAACCTTGGGAGTTCCATCACACCCAGAACGGGTCCAAGCTCTGCAATCCCTCTGGAAGTGGACCAAAGGCTTATGAACGGAGCTAAAATTTCTCTGACTTGGATGAAAGGGCAGGGAACATCACCTGAAGGGATAAATATGCCTTTTGGGCTCCTCTAGCTGTTCTGGGAGCTCTCAGCCACCCACAGCACAGTACCCAGGGGTCTCACAGCCCCTCTGGCTGCATCTTGCCTGGGGAGCAGGAATGGCCACCCCACTAGTGTTCCTGAGGCTGATGGCAGCCCCAGCAGCCTCCAAGGCTCCCTTATCTCTCCCCAGAGCTCAGACTAAGGCTGAGCCAAAAAGAGAACCACCAAGAAGGTGACCTAAAACCAGTTCAACCGCTCTGCTCAAAGAACTAGGCTAGGAGAAGCTGGGTTAGGCTCGAAAATTTGACCCATCATGTTTAACCACACAATCCCACATGGCATGAGAAAGCAGCAAGCTCTGTTTGCACCCACAGGAGAGAGAAAAAAGGACACAGCTTAACCCCTTCAAAACCCCTACCACCCACCTGCTGTGAAAAACCAACCTGGGAAAGCGCTGAGCTTCCTGACACGGCAAAGCAAGGCAAGCACAAGGCAAGGAGATGCTATGGGAGAGGGAAACAAGAATATCTTGAGGTTCAGAAAGAGAAGCCACAATCTGCCAAGTCCATCATGGGCTGAGCAGCAACAGAATGGCATATGTTAACAAGAAAGGTGGTTGTTCTCATGCTGGCCAGTGGCTGATGGCATGTGTTTGTCTCCACTACATCCCTGAGCCCATTCCATTCACACTGGAAAATGTTTATTGTTCACAGCCAAAGCAAAATAATTCATTAAAAAACAAAAGCAGCCCAACCCCTGTAATAAATGTGATAGCCACCATAGACCCAAAACACTCCTGGGCGTGAATTTCTTTGATCCAAAGAATTTAAGGATCAATGGATTAATATACTAACGAGTAAATAAAATAAAACCATATGATATTTCAGAAAACAGAAGACTCTCTTCATTTAAATTGGGCCCATTCATTTTCCTGAGGACCATGGGAAGGATATTTTTGAAGTACAGAACACCCACAACATCTGTTATCTCTAACTAGGACTGCGGCTACCCAGCAGTCCTACGAACCAGAGCATATATTTCTTTCTTGCTTTAATGGCTCCTCAGTTTCTGTATTATTAATGACCAACATAAAGTGTCCAAATCTGCCTCCAGAAAAAAATACTACCTTTAGCTGCAGAACTGAGAAGTTAGTGTTCGTGTGAGCGATGATTTACGTCTGCCAAGTAACATGCTAGATTAGCAGCTTCAACAACACAGCGTTCAACCTGCCCATTCAGAAAAGTGTTTGTAACATTTAAAAGGCACCATTGATTATTAGCTTTTAGTTGAAACACACATTTTTATGGCTAAACTTGAATCAACATCCCCGTCTAATAAAAACTCCTGACAATGGATAGCAATTAGCAGAATTTGCAGCTGTCACAACTGGTATAATACAAATTCTCTCTTGTTCTTCTTGTCCAGACAATTTTTTTGTGGCCAAGTGTACAATGCCATTCGCACCAACTGGGGACTGAGCGTGACTTAAACAATCCATCTGCTTTACTAACAGTAAAAGACCACTCCACCCTCCCCCTAAGGAGCACTCTGGCTGGTGCGGACAGAGAGGTTTGGGGGGCTCATTCCACACCCCGTCCCGCAGAGTGGTGCCGCAGTGGGTCTCCACCAGGACTGCATCCCACAGCTCCTCCTGCTCCCATATTTTTGGTGTGACCAATGCTCCAGCCGCCGGAGAAGCTGCTGCAGCTCTTCAAACTGGTGTGCAGTAAATCACCTCCTAGGGCATAATCCATGAATATAAGCAGAGCCATTACTTTTCAGATCCCCATTTCTTTTGAAAACCTTCATCACCCATTCAGGCCAATGCAGTAAATAACCCCAAGCGCACTAAACGAAAGATCCAACCTGTTTTCTGGCTAAAACTCCAGATGCATCTTTCAGAGAAATCAATAAGAACACCACTTGCTAGGACAAGTAGCCAAGAGCTGGAGGAGGACATGTAGGCAGGCAGCACAGAGTCACTCAGCTCTTTGCTGAAGGGTTTTTGCTTTTTCAAGGAGAACAAAGCCCCTGCAGAGGCAAGCTGCAAGCTCTCCCATGGGCTCTGGCAGATATTTCATGTGATATCCAAAGGATATCTAATAAAATGACCGAACTTTGAAACAATGCAAACAAACATCAGCCGCGTATTGATCAGAAACCTCTGCGCATTCTCTGATCTGTTACTGGCACAAACCTTCTTTCTAAAGAAGGGAAGGAGAAATGGAGGTTATTAATTTGTTCCTGACAGAAGGCAGAACTCAACTTCTTAAAGATTGCTTGATTGTGGAAAAAAAAAAAATAAATATAGCAAAATGTTTCTTAGATGAAAGATTCGGGCTATCCTATGCTCGCTAACTGGTTTTCATATCTAGTGCACACTTTCATTTTCAGAGGCGTGCTTTCAGAGGCATGTAATGGGGAGAAAACTCTGCAAGCTCTTTTTGGCCTCAGTGGGTCCCTGTTATTTACCCAAAGGCTCTAATTCAGCCAGTGGATTACTACTTTTGTTCTGTTCATGCTCTGAGAACTCACTTTCTATAGAGGATACAGGGTCACGTGCACTGATACATCCATACACATGCATGTAAAGGAAACTAAGAGCCATTATGCTATTTTATGTCACGTTATGCTGTACAACATCAGTGATCCATCCCACATTGCCTGGATTTTTATGACATTTACAGCGGAAGAGTCTGTGCGACATTACACTAAAGTTTGTGAGAAGCTTCCTTGGAGGTGGTAGCATAGCCAACTGCCCTGCTTTGGGATAAATGTTAGACCATTTAGCTATTTATGGAGCTGGAACAGGAACCAGTGCCCAAATGATGGGCAACTGTGTGAGTAGAGGAGATCTGCTGGGTATTGCTTGTCTGCATGTGAGAGAGCACACAGGTAATGTCACAGTGGGGAAAAAAATGAAATGAAGGAGGGGTTGGGCAGGATCTGTGCTGGAAAGAGGCTTATAACTACCACCAGACAGTGTTTTCTAGTGTTTGAAATGTGGGAAATAAGAGAGGTGTAAGTTTGCATTAGTTCTTTTTTGTTTTTGTTTTTTTTTTTTAATAGAAGCAGGATATTTTGTCATCTACTGGAAGAGATTCCCATGTTTTCCTCACCCAGACAGCCTGATGCCTGCAGCCTCTGTACTGCCTGTGATCTCAGGAGCAGCTCTGGATGGGACCCTTTGGCCATGAGCCCCCTTCATCTCTTTGCTCCCACTTGGATATGGGGGGGCAGAAGAACGGCAGCTTTTGGGGACGGCTTTGTACCTGAAATTGTTACTAGTCCTTGGGACCAAGGGAAAGAAGCGCCTTACTTGGCATATAATAGTAATGGAAACAAGGAGTCAAGTCTGCCTAATGAGAAGGAAAACACCCCACAATTTATTAATTTAGGGTTCTGGAAGTTAGTTTGTTGAACGTACTTAAGTACTAAATACAGGTGGTAAGGCCAGCCATTCCCACACTAAATTACATGCTCTCACTTACATACATAATCACTGTCTCTTTAAGGTTTTCCCATACTGCCTGCTCTTATGGTATCTAGGCAATGATTCCCATACTAGTAACTTGACACTTATTTTTACAGTACTGCTAAAGTACTAAGTACTACTGCTGTAGTCTGTCCTAAAATCAATTCCTAATGTTACTGTAGGAGCAAATGTAAAAGTTGATGTATTTTTCCCCAAAGGTTAATATCATATGTTTCTGATTGAGCAAGAAAAAAAAAATTGTTTCCTTACAGGATGGATTTTGTTATGTCTCCTGTCCAAACATGGAGGAGGGGAAACCCTTAGAGGATTAATAGCAGGACCAAAACCCCAGGTTACTGTGTAAAACCCAGCTAGAGGAGTCATTTCAGAAAGCTGCTCAAGGAACTGAGGTAATTTGGTCTTTTCTGCCTATAATCCAGTGGGCAGGGGTCCACATTGCAGGTGACAGCATGGCCAGCACCAGTGGAGAGGTGACATGAGATGATAACAGATAGGAGATCACCCAGAGAGACAGCCCATCCCTTGGAGACTACCAGAGTGTATGACTGAAGCTTTCCTTACTTTTACTTCTACTTGGAGAGAAGACACATTTTCAGTCTGGAGGCAGTTAGATACATCCAGCAGGCACAGCTTTCCAGCTTTGCAACCAAAATGCATCCAACTCTGTCCGATCTCCTGGATATTCCACGGGGAACAAGCAGGCAAATGCACCATGCTCTGATATTGTTACATGAATCAGCCAGTACTTCTTATCCGTATGCTCTAAATTGCATGATCGAGCATGGACCTTAATAGCTAAGTGATGATTCATTTATGATGGCACCAGGACAATCCAAGTGAGTTTTTACCTTTTATCCTAAATGTAATGCACTCCATCTATTACAATTCCAGCCAGGTCTGAGCAAATTCAATAGTCAGACCAGTATTCAGCACTTTTTATGCACAGATCTAAAACCAACTGCTACTAAAAGTTTAACGAGACCAGCCTTTTGCATTAACTTTATAACAAGAAACACAAGGCTGCCTGAGTTGTGTGGGTGCTTTCTCTCTACTGGACCTAAAGGGCCTTAGTCTTTAGGTTATGGAGCACCATGTAATTCAGTGTGCTTTAGCAGCTGCAGGAGGAGATGAAGGGATTCAGAGGGTCTCCAGTTGGGGCTGGCGAAGCCGCTGCCAGCAGCAGGCTGGAGATGAATGAGCTGCAGCGCCCTTCTTGTCTCCAGCTGCTCAGCCCCATTAGAACAAAACTCAGATGCATTAAATGCATTCCTGATATTGCTTTTCTGTGTAAGCAAACACAAGCGGGGAGATAGGCTACGTGATGGGGAGTGGGACATGAGACAATCTTTTAGCGAAGATGTTGTGCGTGATATGAAAAAAGCTAGGGAATGCTTGAGTTATACAAACATTCCTGAAATAACAGGAAAACTTTAGCAGATGTTTCTTCCGTCTAATTTTCCCTCTTTCTCCTCTTTTTGTGTGTGGCTTTGCAGATCCCTCCGCTTTCTAAAACTCCTTTTGTATGAAGGGCCTGCATTAAAATGTCATGTTTGATTTTTCCAAAAGACAACTGCCAGAAATGAAAGCCTTAATGCTTGTTTCATAGCCAGGCAAGGATCTCTTGGGAACCGCTGGGAATCCCACCCCTATTTCTGATTAGATTTTTGTCAGCAGCGTAGGAGCCAACTTCTCGGTTGCCTGAAGGCTTTAATCTCGATGAGAATCAGACTTGGAGGAGCTCTAAGGTATCAAATCGTATTTACTGTCTCTGTTAGTTATTGGCAAGGAGTCTGGAAATACCTTGGGGTTAGTGTTTTGATTAGAATTTGATCATAACTTTATAAAACATAGATAGAAATGATCTTGTGTTTGAGCCAAGAACTCAGCAGATTCGAGGAAGGAATAACTTTTAGCAACAGTTTATACAAAGAGCTTTGGAAAGGATCAAAATCTTGTGCTGTGCAGAGTAGGACAATCCCTGACAATTTAGGACTAGGACAAGGCCTTTTATAGGCTAATTACTCAGCACGCTCCTAGCACGATTTGCTTGAGCATCCTCTAGTGCTCTTGGCCATAGCTGGAGCTGGTATATCAAGGCAGATGGATTATAGCCCAATTTCTACACTTTTATGGCCAGTAGCCTGTCATTTGCCTCTGTTGATCTCAACAGCAGCAGTAGGTCAGCCTGGCCCCAAGAAGTTTCACGCTGAAAATTCCCCTTGCAGGGGGCAAACACAGTGATGGTCAGCTATTCGTGCACAGGAATATATAGATGGTGAGCGGGATGGGAGGATACTGGGGATATTGATACTGGGGAAGCAGCAGAGCTATAAAATGAAGGGTATTGTAAAGTGCAGAGGGACTGAAACATGCTGCTCCTCCTTGAGTGGACCTTTGGCCATGCTGTTCCCTGCGCTTTCCCCCCTTTACCTGCTCTACTCACAGCTCCTGCTTTTTCCAGCCAGAACTGTCTCGGTTTCCTGCTGTCACGGTGGAAAGGGACCTTAATCTCACACTTTATGAAATGCAACACACAGAGAAAAAAGCTAATAAATGACAGATGTTGAAAACACCCTGCCCAGTTACCAGGACTGCTGGCCCATCCTATCTGCAGGGACCCATCTATGAAAGGGGACTGTTTTCCAAACCATATTTATCATGTGCTGTCTTTGGGGTGTGGGGGTGTTTGCCAGGGAACCGGAGGGGTGAAGCCTGGTAGGGGCTTCCAGAGAGCCTGGGCAGCCGGTGGGTGGCTTTGCCCTCTGCTGGATACAGGCAGACCTGCTGAAATTTTTCTGCTGGTGGATATTCAGGGGCCGGCAGATAGTTTTGCCCAGAGGAACATTGCATTTAGAAAACGGTCCCAGCCAAACAAACGTTCTCAAGCCTACTATCTTACTCTGTAAGGCAGTTGCAAATTTGCATTCAGGATCTGAATCTGCTGGGAGTGCGGAGGGCTAGTAACACTGATGAAATCTAAAAGACTGGGAGATGCAGACACTGCATTGCACAACAAGAAAAAAGTGGCAGGTTTTGTCTGGTGTCCTTTATTGTGACTGTCCTTGCTTTTTTGCAACCTAATATACTCACAACAATTTCAAGAGAGCATATCGAGATGGCAAATCCAAAGTACATTTGAGAATTATTGATTTAAATAAAGCAAATCAAATACGTCTTACTTTGAAGCCTATTTGCAGTAACAGGATGTGCCATCTGCTCCTTGCAAGGGTAAAGGCCAAAGACTTCAGTCCCAGAGACATATAGAAAACGTGAGGATTTTTACCCATTTCTCGCAATTGTGAAGCTTCAGCATCAAAGAGCATCACCTTCAAGAATCCTATGGGGGATGAGATGCTGGGAGCTCCTGTGTGACAGCCCTCATGGGCTGGCTCTGGCTGGGCAGCTGAGAGTGTCAGTCCTGCTGGGAGGGTGCCTGAACTGCCCAAAATCACAGTTTGGCACAGGGGCAGGAGACCATGTGCAAGGACAATGGCCACTTATGGTTGTGCTAACGTTTTAGGGGATTGTTAGGTGACTCAGTGGTGATTGATTGTTAGGTGACTCAGCTGGGGGTTTAAGGAGAAGTTTTGGATGTGAAAGAAGGAGAGCAGGGGACAGAAGCTTTGTCCTTCTCTAATGCATTGGTCAAGCTCAGCATGTGCTTTTGGTTGGATTCAGAGAGAAGGGCTGGTTCCCCTGGTCAAAGCAATCACCCCTGTGTCCTCCCCTCAGAAGAAGGTTCAGGTTGGCCAATGTCACTCTCTACCACAGTCCCACTGGAAGAAGGAGAAATGCACTGACTCACCACCCAGCAGTTTTCAACCCATCATAAGACCAGTCTTCTACTTCAAATAACGTCAAGGACTAATTACAATATGTCCGTAAACAATTGGCCCCCTTTTTCATTTATAGTTTAAAAGCCCGTCCTTAATTTTGGGTTCAATCCAAAAAGTTCCTGAAGGGTAAACAAAGTCCTAAGAGGGTAAATTATTTATTGAAGGTCACCCATAGCGACACTCACAGAGTGAGAGATGAAATGAAGTGGTTCAGACCACCCATGTGCCCCCACTGCAAGAAAACTGCAGGAACTGTGTTTTCTTATCATTCATCATCAAAAAATGATATAAACACAAATGCATCCAGGATATCATCTTCTTTTGACTGATTCCAGCCCAGTGCCATTTCAGATAGCTGCAGCGTGAAATCCAGTTATTGGCTGTGCTGCACTTGGGAAGACAATAACATTAATTTTTATTGTAACAAACAGCCTTAATTAAACTTGCAAAATAAATACATAGTCATGCAGCCTTTTTCTGTGTTGGAGCTTACCATTAATCTTTATTATTGTTATTAACTGTTAGGAGATGAGAACATTTTGATGAATAATAACAGTGCATACCCGATCAATGCATATTTAAAATACATGTTTACTAAAGGCTGTGGCATGAACGTATGACTTGAGAGCTCTGAGGCTGTTACGGCCAGATAGATTAATGCCAGTAATTCATCATGTGCTGGGAGGATTAGAGAGAGGAATAAGGATACTTTCCATGGTGCTCTGGCAAGCAGGGCAGCAGTGATGTGCCTGGTCCGTGTCCCAGCCCCTTGACTCTCGCACTTCATCCTCAGAGTTGTGAGGGTTAGGGTTCAAAGATAAAGTGAGCCTGAAACTTTTCTGTCTGTTTATGGTCACCACTTCCAATGGCTGTTTCACAGTGAATAAAAACAGGAATAAATTCTACATTCTTTTACCCAGTTCTCCGAAGAGATGAATTCTTAGAAAGTTTCAGCTTTCTTTCCTTTTCCAGTGATTTACAATAGGAAGAATGGGAGTTTATATCCATTTAGCTCAACTTACTGTTAGCAACAGCCCTGAACTGAAGTCAAAGATCTTTAATATGGAAGTTCCAATAGCCCATGGGTGGGGTCTTGCTCAGGATTCAGAAGATCTCCCAGGTTCATACATCTGGAGATGGTGAGGTTCTGCCACTGTCATCCAGCTCAAGTTCTCATGTAACAAAGATCTTTGAAATGCACCCAGCACTTTCCAGCTTTAATCCAGGAATTTGTGGCTGATGAAGAACATGTCTAAGAGAAAGAAATCCAACCTTAACTCAGAGACTACAATGAGCACAGAAGTCACCACATCCTTTCATAAACTGTTCCAGAGCTTAATTAACTGTTAATTTACCACATTAGTTGAAAATTGTTTGATTCACTAACTTTGCAGTAAAAAATGATACTCTTATTTTAGGCTAAGCTTTGCTCAGTTAAACAGCCTTGTTGCCCTTAAGATCTGATTTCAGTCCCCAGCTCTGCCACAGAGCTCCTCTGTCACTCTGGGCAAGCAACTCCCTTCCTCCTTATCTGGATTCCCATCTGCCTCAAGAACATGTCTTTGTCCATCTTGTCTAGTTTGATTATGGCCCTCTTCCAGCTTGGGATTTTCCTGTCAATATACAGCACTAGCATGCTAGCAATTTGCTCTCAAACGTGGCTTCTAGTTGCTATACAAATATTTAATAGAAATTCAAATGCTGGACTCGATGCTGAGCTTAATCTCCTCAATAGACTGGATCATATCTACCCAGCTGTGAGATAATTTGAATCTGATATGTTAGTTCAGACTCACTTCTTTATCTTTTACAAATAAAAATAATTTATCAATTACAATATATTTGCATTCAAAATTATTCTCATTTCAGTTAACTAATTCAAGAGTCAATGCTCTGAGTTTTACTACACACCATCTGAAAGGGCTGGGAGATGGCTGTATGCCCTATTAGCTCTACAAAAATATTCACCAGCACTTCCCCAGCAGGCAATGGTAAGAGCGAGGATCACGTGGGGACTTCAGCTGTGCACAACCAGCACTTCTAAATTTCCATGCTGCCCATGGCTTACACCAAATTTACGCAACCATGGGAAAGTAAATATCTCCTCTCAATGCATTTTATGAATATATGCTTGCCAGCACCCAGGACTCTGATGAGGGCTTCATCTGCCCTGGCACTGCTGGTGGGACGTTGCAGCTGAGCTCTCACACAACCCCACTTTCAAAGCACCGGTAGAAAGTGCCCATGGCCTGTGGTGCGTGGTGGCATGGAGAGCAGGTGACCTGCAGGCCTTTCCAAACCGGACACCCGTTGCACAGATGCTCCCCTGTGTGTGGAGAATTGTCCTTAATTACACAGGGCTTGCTTTGAATTCAGTGCACATATGACACAGCTGGAGATGAGGAGTGAGACTCAGGAGTAGGGGCTGCAGAGATATCCCCATGCACGAACCCTCATGCACAACTGCAAGATGCTGGTTGATGAGAGCATCTCTTTTTTTTTCAGCTCTCTGCCCTTCCTGCTCTTCCCTTCCTCTCTGGACTGTCTCCACACGTGTAGATTTACTGAAGGTACAAATTGGATGTTACCCTCTTCCTCTCTGCCCTCTATCGTAGCCTATTTGGCTTTGCAGTACTGTCAAGCAGCTGGGTCAAGCTCCGAGTGTACTTATGCGCATCAACCCAAGAAACCCCCCTGCAGCTGTGGCATATGGTAATCAAACCTTTGCCTGCCCTTTTGAAAAGAGGCTAAATCCATTCGTATTGGGGTAGCCTGACCTGACCAACAGGGCTCCTAAACGAATGGCTAAATGTACTCCTAATGCAGAAAGCATCTCTTGGTGAGAAGCCCCTCTGCCTGAAAACAGTGATTCACAGTGAAGTTAAAGTCACTATGAGTTTTATCCTCCCTTGTACCAGTTAATACGAAGCGGTTACACTGATGAATTCCACAAAGAATCTCCTAGTAGTGATATAAATCAGTGTGGCTCCACTGAAGTGATGGAACTGCACGTATTTATATCAGCTGTGGAGCCTACCTTATATTTTTTCCAGAGAAATAGCAGGACTTAAGACAATTAAGTGGGATCTAAATGACTGAACCAGCACCAAACCCCAAAATGCAGGGATTGTAGAAAGCATGAACAAAACAAATACAGGTGGTTCTGATACCTGACCATACTTTTTGACATGGACAGGTCGCATTTTATAGCAACACTCTACACTCACTGGTATGCATGGGGACTTTGCCACAGATATCACTGTGGTCAACTCAGTATGATTGAGTCTCAGCAGGAAATAAGAAATCCAACTAAATCACACCTACAATTTTCTTAGGAGATCTCTGTACCTATTTTACCCACCACAGGCATCCTCCCCCAGAAATACACAGTTTACAGGCCTTTAGTATTTTTCATGGTTCATTACTCAAGGTAATTTACGACACGTTTATGCCGCTACAGTACATCATTTTGTGATTTTCTGCAATAAAACCATTGCACTGACTAGTCTTGGTTCTTTATTACATTTGAGGTCACTTGAAAGGGTAATTTCATCTACTGAACATTAAGTCCTGCAATAATTCAATACTTTCAAGGTATATGAAAGCAGTGCTCTGCTTCCCTAGTGCAGGACCATATGGCAAGCACTGAGCGTAGCCATGGCCAGATCTGGCACACAGTTTGGGCTGGAAGATGCTACAATCACAGTTGCAAAACATACCTTGGCGGCCTTCTCTGGAATGGCAAACGTGGCTGAAGTAGTTCGCATGGGTAAGTTGATTGCCTCATCTTTTATTAAGAGACATACGTGCACAAAGTCACCACAAAGGACAGACTGACATTAATAGAAGGGGCTCTGGGACCAATGGGCCAGACCTTGGTCCAGCCTCAATGGAATTTACTTCCCAACTTCAGTGGGAGCTAACTCCCTGTCCCTGAACATGCACATCCTAAACAAGCGCCAGGGAGACATTTCTGCCCACCTCTACCTGCTGGCACAATATTTCACCACCCTGTGTTGAGCAGCCCAGGCTACCGTATTTCAGAGTCCAGTCACATCCAGTTCAGAGAGGAATATGATAACAAGCAGAAAGCTGAAACACCTCCAGTGACTTGAGAAGACACTGGAACACACAGAAATGCGGTAATTGTGAGGTCTGATGCTTGCGAGTTGCTGAGGCTGAAAGCTGTATGTCTCTGCCTTATTAGGGAGATATTTTTTCCTAGTTAGACCTCAGAAGTGGTCTCTACTCCCTCCCTCCTCCACTTCTTCTGCCCTCAAGGATTTTTCTCTACCTGCATTTCTCCATCACTTCTTCTTTCTCTACAGCTAACTACTTTATTTTCCTACTAACACCTGTATTTCACTGTTGCCACGCTCCAACCTTTCTTTAGCACAGGAGGGGGGGAGAGAGGGTAGCGTTGTTTTGAATATTTTGGTATCTCACCTTTGCCCTCTCGCTCCCTGGCTACCTAACCACAGGGCTGTTCACAAGAGATAGGGGTAATTGCAGGAGTACTTGGACAGCAAAGAGCTTGGAATAAGCGGACAGTTCAGGTGCTCCAGAGAAATATCAGGTATGACCTCTGCTCTTTGGTTTTACCAGCCCAGTGCTTTGCTATTTCATCCCTGTGCTTGTCCTATCTGTAAACCTGTGGTTGAAGAAGCTGTGAGTCCCTGCACAGGAGAACTTGGATGCAAAATTTCACGGGGGAGCTTCACTTTTCCCCGACCCCCTACAGCTCCCCACTTAAAGGGGAATAAATAGCCTTAAACACAAACTTTTGATTCATGAAAGAAAGAACCCAAACACACTCTGCTTGTTTCAGCTGTTAGCCATCAAAATAATTCGTGCTCCATCTCTAGTGATTCTCACTTTTTGCTGTAACAGCCTGCATTGCTGTTTCCTTCTGAATTTCAATCAGGTGTCATTACTGTGCATTGCCTGCCTTTTGTTCAGGATAGATGTTTCTCATAACATACCAGAATTGCTCAATGCAGTGAACTTATTCTCTTTAAGAACCTGAATCACACTAAGTGGCTTTACTTACCATCTGCTTTTTTGATTTGCTTACTCTTCTGCTCATACTGTCTGCAATAGCCATTTGTTTCCTTGCCTATAAATTAGTGGTCCAAAAGCAACTGCAATGTTGTCAACAGATTACTGAAATACAGTTCTGAGAATGGACCTACAAAAGAGGTTGGAAGCAAAACTTAGCACAGAGCCAAACTGCCTGTAATTGGATTTTGAGACCAAAACTTTATAATGAACAGTGTGAAAGAAAGAAACAGGATCATTTATTTTACTTGGTCATTAGCAGAACTCCTCGGTTACATGTGATAATTGCTGGCAAAGACTTACATACAGAAAGCGTGCCTGAAAATGTTTAAGCCCATTTCTTCTAACAGATCCACTACCGGCATACCAATTACATGACATAAAATGCATTGAGCTTGGAGAAATCCCACAACGCTTTCAACAGCATAACCTGCTAGCCTTCCCCGGCTCTGCACTTGGGGTTGCTTGCCGGATGTACTGATTTAAGCAATGAATACACATTCTCAGCAATCTGTCATGTATGTTTACAAAATTATCTCTAGAGAAGCTTATATGTTAGCCTGGAAATGAGAAGTGACTCAAGATCAAGATGTTCCATCCTCACTCTGGCCAACATGCTAATGGATCGTAATGGGTGATTTTGTGTATGCAAGGTATGTGGGTACATCTCCATTAAGAACCTTTCTTATCATCCTGTGTTTTAAAAAAGCAAAGTTTAGCAATTTGCTGGAGTTTATGCCCATTAAAATAAAGAACAAAGATCCAACTGGTTTCTCTCAGGCTGTACTATCCTAGGGGTGGATTCAAAGGTCACTGATAGAAAGAAATTTATGGATTTCAGAATTGGACTCCAGTTGGTGAAGAGTCAAAATGCATTAAGGCAGATGTAGGAAGGGAGGGCCAAGAGCATACAGAGATTCACTTTTAGAGGAAAGATCTTCAAACAAGAGAGGTGTCTGGTGGTTCACTTAGTGGGCTGGGTTTTGATATAAAGGGGGCTAGAAATAGGAAAATACACATACTTTGCACTGTCCCCACCTGTTTCTAGGCTGGCCTGTCTACCTTGTGTAGGACACAGTATCAGGACTTTGACTGTGCAACCTTTGCCAGAAAATCCCTTCTATATTTGATCACCCCTGATTCTCCTGCTGTGCAGGGAAATGGAGCGGCAAGAGGGAGATGGACATGACAGATGCCCATACTGGAGTCAGTCAACTCAGCTTTTGCACAAAGTATCTGGGTTAGAGAGCCCATTGCCCAGTTTGCAGCTCCGGATGTCACTTCAATTCCTGAGGCAGTTTCCAGTGACCCAGAAAGGGAATGTGTTAAGGACACCAGTGCATCTCCTTTCCTCCAGACAGGCATGGTAGGAGCAGATTCCATCCAGCAGTACTTTGAATCCCAGTGAGGCAAGGCTGGGGCTGGGTAGAGATAAGGTGGGCAATTCTGCAGTTTAAGGGTAGCCAGGATGTACCTTTTCCTGGAGTGATAGATGGCAATACAAACCATAAATTGCCTATTGTAAATCAGTTCAACAGATAGCAAAGCAGATGGCCAGATGACCAAATCAAAGCAAAGTCTTGTTCAATATTCCTAGTGTTTCCCTGCTGAATTCAGTGGACTTGCACCAGCTGAGGAGACAGCACAAAGCAGAAAGCAGTAGGGGAGCAGGATCAACAGCCATTGTCCCCAGAGCTGGAGGTCTTTTGATCTCCAGGGCTAAGGATCCCAACCCAATCATAGAAGAACATCTGGGCAGAATTTGCATCTGATGTTATAGTTTAGGGCTGCCCACAGACAAATTTCTCAACCACGCTTATCTCTATCTCAGACATTGTATGTTGCAATGCAATGGCATTCTCATTGTCTGTTACGAAGGTTGTTTTTTCCCCTACAAATATAGTGTAATGATCTATTATTTGAAGCGGCATTATTCCCTCATTACTGTTTATAGAAGCAGCAGGATGGATACTGCATGTGACTGAATGGGCAGAAAGACCTTCAGAGGAAAGTAAGTCTTTCACTCTTTAGGGTGTTAGAGTCCATACCTTAACTCTTCCTGGACCTCAGAAGGGGGACCTTTTGGATCACATACCTCTTGATATTAGCTCTAAGGCTTAAAAGTACTTCTTCAAAAGTTTAAAGTCCCGCTACTTATTAGAATCGACATTTTATGTATTTAGAAGAGTGATTTAGAAGGAGATCAGTGAGAGATCAGAAGGACGAGAAGAGCTGGGTACCATCAGGAAGCTAATGGGACAGGCTGGTAACAGCCTAATGACATTTTATAGCTCCAAGCCTCTTTGTTGCAGACTTCACAAGGAGCAGCTCAGCTGACAATAGTGGCTGTGTCCTGCTCTGTCTGAGCCTTATCCCAGCCCCTGCTGACAGCCAGTGCTAGGCAGCCCCCTCAACATACATCTGACCTTTTTGGAGGAGGGATGAAGGCAGATGGACGTTTGCTGAGGACGTTGTAACGTGGCTTTTGTTTACTTCATCCACGTGCCTTGGCTGCTGTAGCACCTAACTAGAGCTGCTGGCTGCAATGCTTCTTGCGGCGCAAAGATGCAACACTTTCATGCTGTGCTTTCTTGTCTTATGATACCCTGAAAGAGAGGAAACACAGATAACCTTGCTAAAAGTGGCACAGAAGGTCCCAGGTGGAAAGGGGGAACAAAGGACACAATCTGTAGTCACACATCCTTCCAACCTTGCCATGAGGCATTTTACAGCTATGCTAGATCCTCCAGCTCTGTTAATTCGCAGGTATACCCGCTCAGATGTATTAGCCTGCACCTATTCGCAGCATTTACAGTACAGCTTGGGCACAGCCTGGATTGGCACCCCATCATGCTGGACATGGTGCAAAAGCCACAGAGCTGAGACTCCAGACGATGGCCCCAGACAGCAGGGCTACAGGTGAACATGGCATGGGATGGAGTGCTGGGATTTTACCTCCCAGCCAAACTTTGCTACTTTTTGAGTCGTTTCATTCCCTCAAGCTGCTATATTTGTCTGTTGGAGAGGCACATTTTGTGCCATTTCCCATGTTCCATTTTAGTCCTAATATTGCCAGTGGAATGAATTAATGGCACGCTATTTTCTAGTCTAGTAATCTTTGTCACAAAAGTGAGTGAAAGCATAGAGTGCAAATGAAGATCTATCAGCAATGCCGCCTGACTGATGGCTCACTCTGAGAGCTAGTGCTACGATGAGAACAGAGGATGAAAAAAAAAAAAAAGAAAAATAAAATAAATCCCTTCCTTATTTTCATACCAAGAACAGTACACAGCACTGGTATCCATCTTTTTGACAAAGCCTGTAATGAAAATGGCAGCATGCTGGAATGTCATCGTACTGCCATGATGGGCTGTAATTTCACAGCCCTCCGTGGGTGAGCTCTGTCAGCAGGTACTCGGGTTAAAAATGCCTGTCACTCACTGCATGTGTTGCATTTTGGCATCACCTAGGTGGTATTTCAAGCCCCTCATGCCAGACAAGCTACCACACATCCTATTTTCTACTCGTTAATTGGGCAGGGACACAAAGTGCAGCATGCATGGTGTTTTCTCAGAGTCAACAACCAGCCACAGTTGATGCATATATATTTTTATACTCGACACCAGCCAGAAAACAATGTATTGAAATGAAATTCACTGCACACATCTTCAGCCTTCATGCTGCAGGCATGTTCTTCACTGACATTTTCCTCTGTTCTACCTTTTAGGCACACCACAAGCCTCCCTGAACCTTCACAGGAGCAAAAAGAAGAGCATACTTGTTTTCCATATTCCCTGGCAAATCTTGTCAGTTACTGTTTCCTTTCTTCGAGCCAAAGGCACAGCTAGTTACTACACAGTTAAGATGTAGTTCTTCTAGGAATGATGCAGGAGAACTTGGTTTATACTTTAGCTCTGCTTGTTCAACTTTTTGTGAATCTTGGAGACATTGCTTGTGTCCAGATCCACCCTGGAAACAGGGACAGCCTTCATCTGAAAGAGGAGCTGTGTGAATAATGCAGGAATAATAATGCTGTGTGATGCTGAGGTGAAGGATAATGTGTTTATCTGCTTCCTTCCCTCCAGTAAACCAGCTCTGCTCTCTAGTTAGAGCCCTTCCCTTGATGGTTATCAGGCCAAGCCTTGGGAGCTGAGCACTTTTCCGTTCCACCAGTATGTGGAGGAATACCCTATTCTCTTTCTTACCACGTTACTCCTGCTGGAATGCCATGCTTACTCCTTGGGGATGGGCCTTACCAAGTGTTTGGATACAGGCAGGAGAACAGGAGATGAGTAGTCTGGGGATGGCCCTCCTGACCTCTGAAATTCAGCAGTTTCAAGGAACAAGGCTGACCCAGGATACCTTCTCCTCCAGTTTTGGCAAAGGCAGCATGAGCCCATCAAGAGTCTGGCACCGATGGGCAGTGACAGGTATGCAGGACTCTTTCTGGTAGGATGGGGCACTTGGCAGCAATTAAGGTCCCTGTGTAAGGAATCTGTCCTAACCTTTAAAAAGTCTTGGGTTTACTAATCGTCACTCGATTGTTTCCTGCTTCAAGCAATTTACATAGTTATTAGGCCCAGCTCTCATTCCCTTCACTAAAACAAGCAGAGGACAGAGCTGAATTAGAGGGAAATTTTGACTGCTTAGTATTTCCCTGTTACTATCGGTAGGGAGCAGCTACACAGCCTGGCAACAGTCTGCTGAGAGCCCAAAATGCTCCAAAATTAAAGACACCTAGATTCACACTTCTCCTGACTCCTCATTCTCACAGGCCAAAAGAAATAAAAGGGAAAGAAAGAATGAAAAGTGAAAAGAAAAGAGATTATTTATTTGCTGAATATTTCTGTATGCATCTATTTTGCAGAAGGTTAATTGGAAAGGGTGTTTCTATGCCAACAAGGGCTGAGAACAGATGACTGAACTTGGAGAAGTATCCACCCCCGAGCAGACGCTTTGGATGCATGGATGATGTGGCCCAGTGGCTAGTAAATGGAGCAGGATGGCAGGAGATGGACCTTCTGGACCACGTCTCCCCGCCTGCGAGGCTGGAGGAGTTACTTGACTTGTCCCCTGCCTTAACTCAGTCTGGCAGATCCAGTGGGATCCAACCCTCTCCCCTCAAACACATCATACTTAAAAGTGTGCGGATGAGGAAAAGCAGCCTTTTTAAAGGGAAATTATTTTAACCAACTGGAGAATAAGCCAGGCCAACCGGAGTAGAGACAAGTGTTCTTCAGTTGCCTCCCAAGGTGTGAACCAGAAGAACAACCACCCCAAGTGCGTGTATACCAATGCACACAGCCTGGGAAAAAGACAGGAGGAACTGGAGCTCCTTGCCCAGTCGGTAGTTTATGATATTATAGGAATAATTGAAACATGGTAGAAGTCACATGACTGAAAGACTGTGATGGACAGTCAGGGAAGGGAGGAACAGCACCTTGAATGTACAGAACTCAATTAAGGTGATTGCAGAAGCCCTATTGAATACCTCTGGGTCAAAACCAGAAGGGTCATCTCCTAGTGGGATCTTCCAGTAGGCATCTGGTAGCAACCTCCAAACCAAGACCATAAGGCCAGCAATTTTTGGACCAACAAAACCTGATTCTTACGTGTGACTTCAACTACCCAGGTGAGTTACATAATTTTAGTGGTAGATGAGTTTCTAGGACATTCAGATCATTCTCTCTTGGCTAAGTTCAGCACACAGGACCTTTGCATAGGTTTTCAAAGCAAGAAAAGAAGTGTCCTGTAAGGCCAGCTGAGCTCTTGCAGCTGGACTGACCAACATCCCTTGGGTCGACACACACCTCAGAACTGTAAGGGGTATATTAGTGGAAAAAAGATGACCTTTCTTGGGTGGGAAAACCAGCTTTGAAACATGCATCAAGTGTGTTGTATTATAACACCAGAAAGAAAAGCAAACCTTTAGAACAGCGGAGTAATACATGCCCTGGCTAACTACAGCCTCACTGCAGTACTGCACCTTGCCGGTTCGCAGCTGAATTCCCTCAAATCATCAGATGAAGAGATTTTCATCTGGTTTGCTCACCCAGGCTTTCCCACGTGTCCCCACTGTGCCTCCAGAGCCCGCTGGAAAGGAGGGATGGTAGCGAGCCTACCTGTGCCAGCCAGGCACCTTGTGCACAGGCTGCCACAGGTCTGCATGCAAGGGACACTTGGCACCAGAGCAACACAAGCACATACGACGCAGAAGCAGCAAGCTATCTTGGTGATAACATCTCAGACACCTTCATCTCATCGAAAACCATAAGAATATTTCCCCTGAACAGAGCGGGTAGGATCAGACTATCACAAACCTGCAGCCGGCCCCTACCTTAAATCTGTGCTCCTCAGGCTGCTTTTGGAGTTCCACAACACCGTGTCTTTGCTCAAAGACATCTCTATCTCAGCTCACATTTGCAGAATTACATCATTTTTTTATTTTGCCCAAGTTAATATTGAAAGAACAAATGTCACTTCAATAAGCTATTTCTTTAATGCAGCTTTGGAAATAATTACCAAGAGACAGAAGCACTGCAAATCTGTACCCTTTTAATGGCTGTCCCACGTTCCATACGGGGCAATGCAGCACTTTGCTGTGTGCCATGGTCAGTAATGAAGGCCACTGAGCAAATCTGTTCCTTCCTTTGATCTGCAGCATCTGCTGAGGTGCCTGCAGGGTCAGCACACTTCACAGCTTTCACACTTGCCAGCAGAGAGTTAATCTGCGTCCTTAGCGTTCATCACAAAAATACCTTTCTAACGCTCGTGTTGTGTGCCCGTGTATCTGTTCTTAATCAATAAAAAGGTCCCGTCTGCACTGAAAAGCTTTGCCAAGGTAACTCGAAAATGATGGCTTAGTTTATTCAAAGCAATGACATAAGCTACACCAGCAAAAGTACACTGACTCTAGTTACAGTCACAAATTATCTCCAGGACTGAGTTATAGTTAAAAGTTCTGCCAGCACAGCAATGCTCCTTAGGGACACCATTTTTTCATGACATTTCTACGCCAGCAAAAGTCACATGAATGCAGCTATGCCAGCATAGAATTTCTTTTGCCAGCAAAGAAGTGTTGGCCAAAAAAATGTAAACTCTTAACGCTTATTGCTTTCCCAGAAAAAGTTTCCAGAGTAGGCCCAGCTGTAATTTGAGCAATGGGGACAGAGTAATCAACTACATTTGAAATCACTTCTTTCAACAAGGTAGATGAGGCACCTCCAAGAGTTTTCATTTTGTGCAAGTTTGTGCTATTTACAGGGCTCTGGCATCATGTAATTTTCTTGTTTGCTCATATAGTTAGAGCCTCTTCACCAGCGCTCTGCACCGAAGAAAATGTTCCAAACAAATAATTTAGGAGATAAGCAACTTAATTTGTGCATGAGGAAACAACTTGCCAGAGAGCTGTGAAGCTGCTAATGCCATCAACCTCCTGCAGAGCCTCTCCAGGCTTGTCCCCTGCAGTGGGACAGTGCTTGGGGCAGGTTCATATGTGACATTTTACTCCCAAATTCAGGAGCTGCGGTAGCTACAGCTTTTTCTGCTACAGCAGAGAGGAATATGAAAGACAACCTGCCCTATTGCCATAACTTGGACCCTAAGCAAGTGCCATAAGACTTTCCAAAAAATACCCAAAACTGTGGGATCACACTGCCCAAGGCAACTGATTCTTTATCACTGTTTAACTCCAGCTTACACTGTGAGCTCTGCCAGGCAGGTCTTGCTCACCTCCATCAGCTCTGGAGCAGCTGCCTGTGGCAGGAGGGAGGAGGCAGTGCTTGTGTCCTGCTTGAAATTCCTCAGGAGCACACTGGGATGTGGTGTCTGTGCTGTTGGCTGCACTATCTGGATTGTAATGTTTGTGTTTCTGCTATCCTCTAGATGCAGGGCAATAAAATTAGCCTTCACATTCAGATTTATAACCTAGTAAAGGCAAGTTCCCTCTAATAAAAACAAGCTCATTTATGAGACCAGATTTCAGGCATGACTTGCAAGAGGGAAAATAACATCCTGTGTAATTCTAACAGCTCACACCCCAGTGGGCAGACACGGCAGATATTTTTCTGCAGCTCTGCTTCTGCTTTCAGCTACCCCTCCTCTGCTGGGTGTCTGTGGGTCCCATATCAATAAACACCCTGGGTTAAGCTTTCTGGTCAAGGTGCCAAATGATGGCCAGAGGGGCTGGGCAGGGAGAAAGGCCCATATGTCACTGCATTGCTGATAGTGCCCTCATGGTCACTTAATACTAGCAGGTGGCACTCCTGGGACTGCATGCAGGGCACATTTTCTGTGGTTCACTGTGCCTGCAGACATCCCCATGCAACGAGGCATCTTCTCGTCTCCTGTGGGTAAATGCAGTCGAAAGACAGAGCCCTCACCCACCCACAAAGCAAAACGAAGCAAGAAGATGTTGAGTTTAAGCCCTGCTGTCGCATGTCCCCTCGCTAGAGGCACTCGGCAAAGGATCGCCTCTGCCTGTTACTGCAGCATTTCTCGTGCTCCCTCTGGCTCCCGTCTAACAGATTGCTGTGTGAGACTTCACCACGCTCGTGTGTCTCACAGTTTCCATCGCAGCCCTTCTGCTCCCACAAACCCTGCTCTCTCCCCCAGCCACCTGTCCAAGCAGGACACCCGGGAAGCAGGTGGGAGGGGAGCACCTAAGGCTGGCTTTGGTCTGGCCAAGTTGGGGGAACAAGGAAACACCTCAGAGAATACATCTGGATGAGTTTAGCCTTTGACACAAAGGGTTATTAATTATGGGGCAGGAAAGTGCAAGCAACCAGAAGACTAAAAGCCACCTTTTCTCTTTCTGTATTTACTATAACAATAAAATATCTTCACAGCAGCTGGCTGTAATGTAAATCCTCTTTAAGGACTAATGGCTGCACAGGGGACCATTAAAAAAAACAGCTCCATCATTAAGGTTTTTGGTTGGGAGACTGCCTGTACTGTTATTCTGCAGGGAGGACCACTCTTCAAGGCTGCATGGAGCTGCTCAGAGACTGCTTTGCTCTGGGTTTCACCATTACGCAGCAAACTGGCTTCCTGGACCACGCACTAGATACTGGCTGGATTTCAAGGGGGATTTTCTGTCTCCAAATCAATGCTACTCACCAGAAAACAGCTAAATCAGCCTCGCTTCCCTGCAAGTACTCCACAAACTGCTGGCTGGCCATGGAGTCGGTGGTCTGTCACTAAATGCGACCTCATTGCAGATTGGGAGAAAGCTCAGGGCACATGGATGGGTCTGAGCATCGCTTTGAGACCAAAGCTCTTCTTATGCTGCAGCACAAGGCCAGCACCTACTGCAGCAGCACATTGCCCTGCCGCATTTCTGTGCAGTGGTTGTGACACTCCATTCACCATCAAACCCCTCTCTGGGCAGCCTTGAATCCTGGGGATATTTTCAGGACCTTTGCAATGTAACACTTTCATGGGTACATTAAAAAACAAAAAAAAAAAATCAACTACCAGCTGAAAAACAGGTAATCAGTTGCAGAATCAGCTCCTTTTGAAGTTGTAATATAATTGTTCACCTCTCTCTTTGTTCCTGGGCCATATGCCTTTAATCTAACATCTTTCCAAACAGTGCCTGTCTCTGTGGTCTTAAGTTTCTGGGATGCTGCACTCGGAGGATGCTCTTCCACACTGACAGAAACAGAGAGGCCCTTGTCTGTCCCACCAGATCCCGGGGTAAAACTGAACTTCTTAGTGCCTTATGTCTGGAAAGCTGTGAAGTGGTAAGCACGGGGCCTGCTGAGGAGCACGACACAAACGATCAGAGCAAAGAGCCAGACAGTGAGGCAGCTCTGCTTGATGGCCTCTGTCCAATTTCACCCACGTAGGAGGGTATCGGGAGACAAAAATGATGAAACCAAAGAACACAGCTGAGAGAAGAGCCTGGGGCATTGCACTGATCAAACAGCAATTGCCTCTCTCTTTCTTCCAGCACAGCATCCTTCCTCAGCTCTTACTCTGAGCAGAGTTTCGGCACTACCTCACTGCACGCTGGGCCAGGCAGCACGTTGGTGCAGACCTCACCCAAGCCCTGAGGTGCACGAGTGGGACCAATAAAGCCTCTCCCCACCACCCCTGTGCCCTGGTAACCCTCATCTCCCCCATCTTTTAATCTCCTGCAGGCCTGGCTGGGGCTGTCACCAGCTGTGACATGCTCCCTGCCTGGCCGGCAGCCTGTACTCCTTTGCTTGTGCCCAAGCCAAATTAAGCAGATAATTGCTGGCCTCCTGTTGTGGTCACTCCTAATCTGGGTCACTCTGCTCTGCCCACAACCTAAATTCTGTAACACCTCCAAGGTCTCCTTGCTGCTCTTCAACTTGGCCAATGCTGGCCAGTGGGTTCAGCAGGTACTGGGGTGGGACAGACAAATGGTACAGTCCTCCCAGTCTAGATTTCTAGCCTTCATCAGCCACAGCTGAGGCTTCTACCATAAGGTTATGGATGCTGTGGAGCCCTGGGTTGCCAGCCTTTGCAATACCACGGGCTGCACTGTAGCAGTCTGCGATGGCACAGATGGTGAACCCAGCACCCCATGACTGCAGCCTCTCCCAGCAGCTGGAGCCAAACCCCATGAAATGGGCTGATTTCTGTGGGTTCAGGTTTATGCTTCGCAATCTGCTTTCAAGCAGAGCAGTTGGCACGAGGAGCACCCTCTTGCAGGATTCTGGCTGGCAGCTGCCTGGCAGCATTTAATCAGCTATGTTCACAAAATCTGTCCCAACCTGCACCCTCTGACCTTGGCCCCATGACTCGCAACACGTCAAAAGAACACAGGCTCGCAAATCCATCACTATCTTTTTTCTGAGAGCAAGTATATCATCCATCCAGGGCGTCTTGATGATCTTTCTGTAATCAGCATACAGATTCCCATTAGCGTTTCTCAGATATTTGTAGAGAATAAAAGAAAAAAAAAAAAAAAAAGAGAAAACATCATCCATGGAAGAGGCAAATGAAAAATAGCTGCATCTTTGCACAAAAGGTCTCCTCTGCTCCTTGTCTGGCCACGTATACAGGCAATTACTGCATAGTTTATATCTCCCTGCTCCTCCATAGGTGTAATGAAGATGAAAGCCCTGGTTTCTTCCTCTGAAGCCTGGGTGGCCTCCCTGCTCCAAGGCCAAATCGTCTCAATGACTACCTCAAAAGAAGGAACCATAATGATGAGCTCAGTCTTGCTGAGAAGATGCAGCGAGAGTAACGTTTCTGAAATGGAGCTCTCTGTAAAAAACAACAACACATCTTCTTCTGAATTGGCACAAATGACAAGGGAAATATCCTTTAGGAGGAAAAGTACAGAAAGCATTGCCTTTGAAGACTTTTAAATTGGGAGCATGAAGGTAGCCACCCAAAGAGGTTCCAGTGAATTTTAATTAAGCAAGGAGTTTGATGAGCTCATATTATTCCATTATTGACATATCTGAGATAAATAAAATGAGCCAGCAAAGGCCGGCTGGTCACATAAAGGAACTGCTCCAAATGAAAGTTCCTTTACTGGTGTGTACAAAGATTAGCAGAAAGCACATGGCAGGCTCCAGGTCTCTGCAGGGCTATTCAGAGGGCAGTTTTCACACTGCCATAGGGGATTGTCCCTTCCTTTCCATAACTCATCAGATCTTCACTACAGAGCCCTACCTGGTGCATCCACAAATAATATCTCATGTCCCACCTCGGCTATCAGGTGTCCAGGTTTGTTCTTGATATGGCTGAACTCAGTGGTAATTTCAGCGTATATTTTCTCATGTTGACTGTGCTTGAAGTGTTTACTGCAAGGAGAGTGGATGTAGTAATTCTCTATTTTTACAGCCTACCAAAGTCTTCACCTTGGTCATTAGAAACCACAGTGCACAACAGATGGCTGATTGACACCATATAATTTGGTTTTATCACAGCATTTCTTCTGACTTTCTTTTTTTTTCTGGGGAGGTGTGCATGAATCTTTTAGCATTTCAGATATAAACTTCATTATAAATCATGCAACTGAAAAGCTACAATGGCGTCATCAGGAACTGACCTTGCAATTAGATGTTTTCCTCTGCAGTTCTGACTTGATAAAATGTTCCTGCATTTCTGTGCTTGGTGGAACCCGTCGTGTGAGTAGGCAGCCGTGAGTTTTTCTGGGTCTGCTTTCCAAGCTTGGCTAATCACACAATTTTAATAGCAATAAATCATTATTTCAATAAAGAGCTGTCTCTTCAGCAGAGACGTGCAACTTTTACTTACAAAGGTATGGATTTATCATGTTTATTAATAGACGTGCTCTACAGCTCTGTCTTGCTTTTGTGTACTGTCAGCGGTGACTCAGCCCCGTGCCATGGGCACGCAAACATTATTAATAAAACCTTATTCTGCCACATTTAGACAGATTATGGACAAACCATAAGGTGAGATTTGCATACAACCATCCCCATCAGAAGGATGTGAGAGAAGATCTTAGTTTCTAGTAAATTAGATATGCCATTTCTTCTGGGAAAAAAAAAATGTAAAATTCAGGTGGTCTATCAGAAAGTATATTATAACCTCAAATGTGATAAACACTCACTGCTCGTATTCACTGTGATACTTCATTTTGTCAATAACTGGGCCATGTCAAGGTACTTCCAGAGGAGGATTTGCAGGGCTCTGCCTGCTGCAGGGGATGCGCTGGGTTACACGATGAGGCCATCCCTGGCACGAGCTGTGCTCCCTCTGCTCCCAGTATCTGCTGCAGGATCAAGCAGGCAGGGATTTTCTCACCAGTTTTGTGCTGAAAACACATGCAACTGCAGCTATTAATTACAGGCAGTAGTTTACCCGTAATTAAACAGCTATTGTTCATGAACATTCCCCAAGCTCCTATGGGATCAGGTCTTTCTCGGAGACCCGCTGCCACCCGGCTCTTTGCAGGGAGCTGCTGGAAGAGCGGCGGTGGGGATGATTCATTTCACTTTGAAGCTCTCATCTGTGATTCGTGGCAACAGGACGTCTCTGATCAACCCCCGAATCTCGCTGCCAACGTGGAAACCCTGTGTGAAGACATCTGGCTCCACCGATATTTCTGTATTGCAGGGCTCTGCTGCAAAAGAGAAACCAGCCAGCACTCCTGATGGTTATCAGGTCCCCAAAAAAATCTCAATAGAGGGGTGCTCTCAGTATCTGTCTCTTTGCAAGTCTGATAACAATCACCAGCAAAAGAAAACCTACAAAATACAAGTAAACAAGGGTCCCTGGGAGGGAGACAGACTCTGCTCCTTTTCCCTCCTACTCTCTCCCTGTGTGCAGGCAAATTTAGCAGCGAGTCAAGATTTACAGCTTTAATTACGAACTTCAGCCCAAGCAGTCATTCTGGAAATATCCTTGCTGGCGAAATGAAGAGTGGGACCTGGGCATGCTCAGCGAGGTGTACAGCTGTGTCTGTGGTTAATTGTACTGATTCTGGTCCTTCATTAAGATGATTTCATGTGAAGGGCTTTTACCTACTCCCTTAATGCTGGCGACAAGGAAAAGAAAAAAACAAAAAACCTCTCAATCTGTCTGTTACTGTATTATCTAATAAACCAGCAAAAATAGCCTCAGCAGCAAAGATTAGCCATCTTCAAGCTCACACACCTTAATTAAACATGCTGAGCTCCAGCTGGCAGCAAACTCAAAATGTTTTACACTGTTAAAAACTGTTCATTTGCTTTATTGTCCAGTCACCCTATTTTTTTTACACCCAAAGTAGATCAGGACTCCTAGCAAGAACCCGACCATGATGGTGGGCCACAGTGTAGAAACCTCCCTGTTTGTTTCAGAGAGAAGATTTCAGGTAAGAAGGTAGGGAGATTTTTGTAAAGACATCCCCTGTGAACCGTTTTGCAGAGAAGCAGTGCAGACCACTGCCACAGTGACTGGTGGTCTTTGTATTGAAATATAATCTGGTTTGGGTATGCATCTGCAATAAGCAGCATAGCTAATGCACATTCTTCAGCACAGGGATAAATGAGGTTTGACTCCATACTGAAAGTATAGCTCTATCATGATGTGTTCCCTTTCTGCTAAGCCTATCACTCAGCCAAGGTCTGGGTTGTACAGAGACTGTGGTTCTGCAAAAGAGTCAAAGCTAGAACTCAAGCCATGCAGAAGATCATTGCGGCATTGCCCATAGAGGTTTTTTTAATGAAATAAGCTCTCTGTGTAAAACTAGTATGATTCCATAAGGGCATTATGGTATCAGGAGCTTTGTATGAACTTAGACAAATTAATGGCAAGACTCTGTAATTCCCTTTTGCAAAAGCTTTGATATATCTTGAAAAGCCCCAGTAGGAGCAGCTCAGAGGCACAAAACCCAGCTGCAGCATCCCACCTGCTCGAGGCAGAGAATGTTGGAGGAGGCCTCGCTGGCAGGCAAACAAACAGGTAAAACAGCCGAACCCAACCCCTGGGCTGGCCACCCTAAAGTGCAGAGCGTGGTCACAATCAATTTTTGAAACTCGTTTTTCATCATATCTATTATTCATGAGACACAAGGAGAAGGGAGACTCGCAGTTCCCTGCAGAGTTGAGAGGCCGACACCGTCTCCGAATACATTACGGGAGCACCATCCCCGCCGGGGACACCACCGCCTGTCTCATCCCCGGCACAGAAGCAGAAAAGAAGCATTATGGCTGCAAAAAGATGACATGCTGGGAGGTTTCATTATGTCACATTTGACCTTCCCGGCTTCCCTAATAGATTGTTCTTGTCATCAGGGCCTAACAAAATGCATTACCTCGCTGGCATTTGCTGCTCAGCAGCAAGTACAAATCTTAGCTCCACTAGCTTCATTTGGAGGTCCAGCACTCTGATTTGGAAAGTAACTTCAGAGGCTAAAAAGCTTAATTTTTTTTCCTCCCAAAAGATTAAATTTTAAATGTCTATGTAAGAAGACCTTTGCAGCTGAGCAGTCCTTTTAAACTACATTTCTTTCTTGATAGGAAAGAAATTGAAGTGCATTAGAGAATGTTCAACCAAATCAGTATTCTTAAATATTGGTGTGCAGGAGATAGAAAAGGGCCTTTTCTCCTCTGTGCAGTTGAAGAAAGGCCTTCCAAGGACTTCTGAAGCCCTTGCTTTGCACCTACCATGCACCTGTGCATCCTAAATGTCTTCTTCATTATTCTTTGAAGACTCTCAGTTTTATGTTTTAATTTTCGATTCCATACCATACTAGCTCCTAGCTGGTGTTTGTGGCCTGTCTTACCAAAGTTCAGTAGTCAGCAAGAGAGGTCATTTTTTCAATGATACTTGAAGTATTATATCACTTCCTGATGTCCCTTTTGACTGCAGTTTAATTACACTGAAGATAGCTGTGAATAAACTTACTAATCTCAAACTAATGCTGTTTTCTAAAGGTCACACAACCCTGTCCTTCTCTCAGCCTCTCCTAAACTCTGTTAGACATAAGATCGTCCTCATGGTTTCACCTTGTGGTGGTTACATTTCAGAAAAGAGCATATGAGCATCACCACCACTGACATTGATGGAGAATTATCTTCAGCCCGACTATACATCCAGGGTCTTTAATCTACAGCCTTTGACCACATACAAGAAGAGGCAGAGCTGGGGGAATACATCTACAGGCTCTGCAAATATTCACCTTAACCTCCTTTCTAGATAAATATGCAGATATATTTTCATTCTCAGGCCCTCTTTCAAGAACAGGCATCAATTGCATACAAATGCTGTATTTCCTTTACTAGGGAAATTATCTGGAAGAAACATTATATCAACTGGAGTTCACTAACGCACAGCCAAAAGCTATCATTAAGTGATACATCATGCATTTAAGATAAAGTTATGGGCTCTAAAACAGATTTGGTAAAGGAAAATTTAACTTATACTAAATTACCTATGGAAATAACTCACCTAAACACTGACTTAATTCATTATGATCAGTGCCATTATAATAAATATCAGATGTATTCATAATTGCACGGCATTTATCTTTAGTTAATGATCTGTAGGAAGGTTATTATGTAGGTTTCGTCCTTTGGTTACTGTAAATGGAAGCATTCACTGAGCTGACTTACAATCTTGCTCTTCATCCTGAAGAACAGGTATTGCTGAGCCTTCCGTGACTAAGGTGTGGACCAGCTGGTAGCTCAGCATTCACTGGGTGCTGACATGTCTTGCCTGAGGGAAGAAGCAGCTAATTTTTGGTTGCTCTGGCCAGAAGCTACAAGGAGAAGCTATGGCTCTACTCCATCCACTTGGTGCTGCTGATGTTGGTCCCTTCAGCATAGTTTAGTTGTGAAGAGCAGCCCAGCAACAAACTTTATCTCAGGTTCAGTCACATGGCCCAGTACTTCAGTAGTATCTGTGGAAAACACGAGACAAACACATCCTACCCCTAATTAATGGTTAGATACAAGGCTACTGATGCTTCCAGAAATTAGAATTAATGCTGACCCTGGTGGTAAATGGGTTCATGCAGGGTCAGAGCAGTGAATAATGAACTCTTCTCCCTGTTTCTGGGCTCAGCAAAATAAAAATAAATTAGTAACCAATGACAGCAGTGCATCTATTTCACTTGTGAGCATTAGGTTTGATATGGAGGTTGTTAATCTGGTCTCCTTAGCCATGTTGCTTGTACTGGAAGCAGCTGCATCGCCAAATCCTATAAAAGAAGCATCAGTTTACATCACAGCCAGATTTTGGAAACAATGGCCTGAGAAGGTAATTGTGTGAACACTGTGCAAAAGAATTTATCTTCCATGGTTGTGTCTTTAATCTTAAGTGTCCTTGGTTTTCCTAAGCCTCATCAAAGCAGTAGCTGGCCCAGCAGGCTGAAGAACCTTTTGCTGCTATTAATTCACCTCCAGTTTTTTTTTTGGTCCTCCTGGGATCTCAGTTCAAGGATGGTGGTTAGCATCATCTCTGGTACCCTTAATCCAACTCTTCCTGTCTCTAACCACAGTTAATGCTTGCAGTGCAGAGAAAGCAGCTGCTTGTCCTGGCAATTAACGGTTTTTCCTTGGCTGGTGTTTTATCCATCAGTCATTCCCCTCTGGACTAAATTTAGAAGATGGATTCAGTGCCAGCTTCACAGATGATCTTTTAATTTTGTAAAGGTGTTTGGCTTTGTTCACCAATAACTTAATTAGAGGTACTCTCCAAATTCCCTCTCTGCTTACACAGCCCTTGCATTGCTTCTTTTCCTTGTTTTCTCTTTCTGCCAGGCAGGTACGTCAGAACTCAGAGGACTCAGAGTGATGAAACTTAGAACACTAATGAGTCCATGGGAGGAACAGGGACTGCAACACCCAAGAAATGGCTTGCTGAAAGCCTCTTCCAGTCACAGCCACATTAAGGATGAATGCCCTTGATGAGAAACGAGGGTGTTTGTGTTTCAAATGCTGGGATCTTAAGGGAAGAGAGGATCCACACATTTCACAGACAATACAAAACTGGGAGGAGTGGTAGTAACCAGATGGTTGTACTGCCCTTCAGAAAGACCTTGGCAGGCTGGAGAAATGGGCCAACAATACAAATCTCTGTGCCTGGGGAGGAATAACCCCAGGCACCTGGACAGGCTGGGTTCTGACTGTCTGGAAAGCAGCTCTGCAGAGAAGGTCCTGGTGGACACCAAGTTGAACACAAGCCAGTGCACCCCTTGGGGCAAAGAAGACCACAGGTCTCCTAGACTGCTTTAGGCACAGCATTGCCAACAGGTCAAGGGAGGTGTTCTTGCCTCTCTGTTCATACTGCTGAAACACATGTGGAGGGCTGGGTCCAGTGCTGGGCTTCCCAGAGACATGGACATGCTGGAGTGAGGCCAATGAAGGGCCAAAAAGAAGAAGAAAAAATTGGAGCATCTGATATACAAAGAAAGGCTGAGAGGTTGGGACTACTCAGCCTGAAGAAGGCTCAGGGGAATCCAATTAGTGTGTATAAATACCTGATGAAGGAAGTAAAGATGACACAACCAGACTCTTCTCAGTGGTGTCCAGTGAAAGAACAAGAGGCAACTGGCAGAAGCTTGGGGCTTTGAGCAACCTGCTCTAGTGGGAGGTGTCCCTGCTCATGGCAGGGGGGGTGGAACTCGATGATCTTTAGGGTCCCTTCCAACTCTAACCATTCTATTATGCTAAATATGGGAAATTCCACTGAAACATAAGAAACCACTTTCATACTATGAGGGTGGTTGAACACTGAAACAGGTTGCCCAGAGAGGTTGTGGTGCCTCCATCCTTGCAGATGTTCAAAGCCCAAAGGAACATGGTCCTGGGAAACCTGCTGTAGATGACCCTGCTTTGAGGGTCTTTTTTCAGAGCTGCCTCTGGCCTCAGCCACTCTCTGATTCTGGATTCTTGCTACCCCTATGGTAAAACTTCTTTTACTTTCAGCAGGGTAAATTTTGTCTGCAAGTGTTTCTTACATTATCTGAATTTATACCAGAAACTGTTTTTCTTTCTTTCTTTTTAGAAACAACAACCATCTGTCCCAATTCCCCGAATGAAAGCTTTTACCTCCTATCAGCAGACATGGTAGGGAAGAAACAGAAAAAACTGAAGGCATTTTATTGTTTATTAATGTTTGACTGAGTTTATATCCTTTGTGGAAGTCTGCAGTCTTGTGTATGCTGACTATTCTCCTGGATATCCTTCCTATGGGTATAAATGTCTCTTTTTTTAATTCCTTAATAAATTCTTGGCCTCAACAAAAATTCCTGGGAGCAAGAAGTCTCTAAAAATATGGTATGTTAATACAAAGTATATTCCTTAGAAAAAGTCTGAGTCCAGGTGTGATGGATTGTGTAAAGATTTGCTTGGATTTTTCCAAAAATGTGACCCGAGGCCTTGAGAGGGAGGAGGGTTGTGATTTGACCGGCATAGTTACCTGACCCTTGACAGAAGAGTGCGATCCAGGGAGACTGACAGCAGCAGCCTTTTGTTCCAGCGTCACTGTTGTTCTGGTTTTATTTAAATTGGACAGGCGAGATGCCTTGGGAAGCTGCCAGCGTTAATGCTATAGTCACTGACAAGGTAAAATGTGCCTCGATACACAGCTCTCCTTCCACAGCCACATTTGCTTTCAAGTTGGAGCTAAACCTCTCTGCAGAGTGCATATGGGGAGTGTGGACTGCATTGATTCCTGGCCCTATGAGGCTGGGAAGAGATTCAGCATCCAACTCCAGGCCTGGCCCTGCTGCAGGCTGGGGTGGCAAAGGGATCGCCTGCTTCACATGGCTTAATTGCTCTCAGCACTGCAAGCTGCAGTAGTTTGCTAAATTATGGCTGATGTTCAGCTTTTTTTTTTCTTTGTGAGAAATGGCAGCAAGTAATGAAGAAGAACATTTAGTCAATGGTAATAAATAAAAATAATTTCTTTCTTAACCAGAAAAACAGCAAAAAGGGAGCCATAGCTGGGTGATCAGGCTATTCTCTTCTTAGAGAACATCACCATCAAAAACCCCAGGAGCTTTAAGGAGTCAAATGCCCAACTAGAAGTGTGACAGTTTATCAATGTGTTTCTTCCCCGACTTGGCTCTGACACTTTATGCTTAAACTTTAAGCCTATTCTCTATCAGGCATGCATTATAAAACAGATTTTAGTTCTCTGCCCACATAACACTTTCTTCCCTCTTGCTTGAGCCTCCTGCTCTTGGCAAGAGCAGAGTCTCCTACAGAAACAGATGTTTCCCTCTTGCCTATCAAGGACACGCCGCTCTTGGGCTGAGGCTTTCCGCTTGCTGGTACTTCCAAGCCCCACGGGTAACCCCTGCTCCCTGTCAGAGCTCCTTTCTTTCACTTGGGATCTCCCTGCCCCTCCCGAGCAACCCTGGGACAAGAGGCTGAAGTGGGCAGAAGTTTCCCAGAGCATGTCAAGGTTTTTGCTGCCTGTCTGCTCTCAAAAGCAAGTGGGGTGTCCTGCGATGTGTTAATTGTCCTGTTTCAGTGGCTGATTTGGCTTCCTGTGAATGTTTTGGCCATTTACCCTGTCCTTAATATTTCCACAAACAAAGGGACCTGTTGGCACCTCTTGGCAGGGCCAAGGAAAGGTTGAGAAGAAAAGGACCCAGGCTGACCACAGAAACCTGCTCATGGCCCCACTGCCAGTTCTCTTTGGGATTGGGGACCCTCAAGGTTGAGTCTTCATTGTTCAGAAAACCTTAAATTTTATGTAAAAATTAGAACAGGTGACTGAGATGCCATGTAAGCTGTTACTGACTGTACAACAGGAATTTATAGGGTCTGTTAAGAATCGAGCAACTGTCTAGGGACGCTGCTGGCTCTGCCTGGTTCCTGTGTATTTACTCATTAGCTCTTTGTGTGCTCTTCCCTGCTATCTGTGTTTGGAAAGATGGTACGTACCAGTGACTACACTTGGCTTCCTCTGTTCTGTGCCTCATTAGTTGTTGCTCTTGGCATGTTGATAAAATGTTATCTCCCAGATAAGCTGAACACACTGTGCAGTTGTCTTGATTTGTGCAGTACAACTTGGCCTCCATTTCTGTGGAAAATAACGGAGTAGAAAGGGTTCCTTCTGAGACATAATTAAATTACCTCCTCAGAAGTACTACCTGTGTATTACCACCACAAGCAATGGTGTCTGAGAGGGGATCTGATGACCAGCACCTGGCAGGTGTCCTCTTCCTTGCTGGGCACCATCGGCACGTGGCTACCTGAAGCAGGAGCACACATGCAGTGCCCTGGAGTGACAGCTGAGCAAAGTTAGGGAAAGCAGGAGACCTGATTCAACAACCAGGTGTGCTGCATTAAGAGTGGGAAAGTCAAGGACCAGCTGGGCAGGGTCACACTGCAATGGGTTGTAACTGACTGGCATGAAAGGATCACTCCACACCAGAGGCATACATTATATTCTTGCGACTCGGGGGAATTTGGTGCTCTCTGGGGCACTCTGCCTTTCTGTAACACTTTACCACAGCCCATTTTGCATTAGGGAGGATGCCAGGCCTACTTTTAAGCTTGTCCATGTGTACGAGTGGTGGGAGCACCTGGGGTTTTCCGTGAGGTCCAGAGCACATCGTGGGGTAAGCTGAAGCTCATCACTGAGCTTTGAAACCACGTGGCTGGAATCTGTATGTATTTGTGCACAAGTAAAGCAGCACAAACCATTGCCCACAAGCCCTCCACGTGCTTTCTCTGCTGTTCCTGTGCTGGCTCCCCAGTGCAAACCCACAACATGTGGAATCTTTTCTGCAAGCCTCTCAGTGATACATGACTGTCAACATTAATACAGCAGGAGAAGCAGCATAACCATCTGCAGCACTGACGGGAACCAGGCTTGATCCACGAGAGCACTGTGTATTTTCAGCAAGGATCAGAAAACCAGCTTACCCAGGAGTAAAACAATAAAAGCTCATCATTTACTACCTTTCCTCCCCAGGATATGAATCTGGACCCAGTGATGCTCTGGCTTTCATTTTATTCAGCTCTCTAGAGGATGAAATGAAATGGGGAGCTCCCCATTCCAAGGAAATAAATGTGGCTAATACACAAGTAGTGCCACTGCCCACAAAGGGCCCAACCTGCTCTCAGGCCTCCAAGGGATCTGCTTGGTGATCTCTGCAGATGGTTGAAGTGGCTCATCTCCTCTCTAGCAGAAGTGTTTTATGTTCTCCATGGGGGAAAAAGAAGGAGAATAACTGCATAAATTACCAGAGGAAGCAATCTCTTCCCTGACAGTCTTCCCTGTCTGCTCTGCTCCTAAAGGACCAGTATATACCGACTCTAATCAGGCTTATCTGCTCGTGTCCGGAATTTCAAGAAGAGGAGGGAGAGGAGATGCTCTGCTTTCCACCCGGCAGAAAAATCTCCTGCAGCAGAGATTCCTCCCGGGGCACTCAGGCCCTTTGCCCTCATTGATCAGAGGGAAAAATCGCTCCTGGGCATTATCTAGTTACCTCAGCCTTCGTTTTCAGGAGTAACAACCACAACTGTCTCCCGCTGAGCATCCGGCTTACATTTTAACAAGGCTGACTCTCAGCCTGGAGGTGTTTGGTGCTGCCTGGATATCCCCCTGCTTTTCCCATTGCCCAGGCAGGGCTGAGCGTGACCATCCCTCCATCACACAGACCACAGCAACGCGGCAAAAGCTTCACTTTCTGCTTTCAATGCAGGGAAACAGGATCACGCAAGTGCCCTTTACAGGTTTCCTGTCCTAATCCAGAGAAAAACAGCTCTCATTGTTCACTGAAGTTAAGGAATTGCAGGGGTTCGTACATTCCTTTAAAGAGCTTGCAAGCCCTGCAGAGGCAGTGCCTGCGTTCTGTGTTTTAGCACCTGCAAAAAGCACTCAGATCAGCAACTTGCCAGAGCTACAGAATACATAAACCTGGTATTTTTGCATCTGCTTAGCGTGTGCTGTTTGTGGGAACCAGCTGAGTAGGTTCATGTCTTTTTTTGCTGGAGAAAGTGGATGACTCAAAATCCCTTTCCTTGTATTTTTAAAAGGAGGCCAAGAGGTGCCACTTCTCTCTCCTGCATAAAACATTCAACAAGGCCCAAGCTCATTATTTTCTACATTTTTGGTATAGTTCTCTAGAAGCACTGATGGCAGCTGGGAAAATTTGCAGCCTACCAGCCATAAGACACATAGACTGACCCGTCCCCTCCCACAGTTTTAACTGAGGTGGGACCAAGCAGCCCCCTTTGGACTGGGTGTGAATTTATAACCGTTTTCCTTGGTATCAACTGATATTTCCCAGCCTTCTCACAAGCCATGAGGATTTGGGGGCTGCCTGGGGAGACAGGATGAGGCAGAAAAGACGACATCACCAATATCAAGTTGCTAAATGTTAGCTGAATGGCTGGAGCATGACTCAAACTGGGAGTGAAACAACACTCACAACTGCAAATTGGGTGAGAATACTGTATTAAATTGTTCCCTTTCTCTACTTGGGCACCACCTGCTGGCATATAATTAAATTAGCATCATCAACCAGATATTAAACTCTCCGCAGTCCCTGAGAATATGCCAGTTTTTTTCCATGTTATTAAGCAAGGTTGAGAAGAGAATTTTCTTAATCACCTCCTGCACTCCCAGTACGAACACTTAGTCACTATAAATATATCTCCTTGTACACCCCTCGAGTCAGGGAGAACTTATGGAGAACATTTTTCTGAGCATCACTTGTTGCTGGTGTCAGGCAAAGCCTGGTGTGCACAAGGACACCCAGCCACGGTTCTCAGCCCTTCCCATCCTGCACAAGGAGCACCCCTGGGCCTCCCAGAACACAGCCAGGACAAACACAGGACTGGAAGGACGCTCCTGGGAGCCAAGGCTATGGAACCTGCTATAACCCCAAAATACAAAGCCATGCGGCTGAGAAATATTGACCCAGCTCACCCAGGGCATCCCAGAAGGAGCCACAGCCAGTGCACAGTTTGGAGCTGGTCCCAGCAAGGGAGGGCCATGGTCATATCTTAAGAACTGCAAAGAGGTTTCCAGCAGTTTGACTTCACGTCTGACATGGATTCAGCTTTCTTTGCAATGTTTCATGCAGCAAGAAGAGTAATTTCCACACTCAGCAGCATAAGCTCATCCAAGCTAGTGCTGTAGAGCTCATCTGCTGTCTTCAGCCATGGTTTGTCTCCGACCCTCTCTCCTCCGCCCTTGGCAAAACAGCCCCTGCAGCCAGGGATGGTTTTGCACAGGTACAAGGGGATTCCAACAAGCTTCTTTCAGCTTCAAAGTATGTAGCAGGAAGGAAAGCAAATGGGGAGGAAGGAAGGACAAGGGAAAATACACTTAGGGAGCAAAGCAGTAAATAACTACACAGAGGTTTCAGGCTGGCCAGCTACAAAGTCACTGCACTGGTGGGGACAGAGGGATACCCCACAGGTGAAGACAGGCACATACTCAGAACACGGGGGCCAAGCCTGATGCAGGAAGCCTTCCTCTTTGGGAAGAGTTTGCTGGCATGGTGGCTTGTCCCCAGAAACACAACAAAAAAGGAAAGGGCAGCTAACAGAGCCAACCTCTTTTCCCCTGGGACCCAAAATCATCTGCTGATGCATACAGTGGGGTAAGAGACAGCACACGGTACCCAGTGTTCATTCCAAGATATTTCCTACTCAGCTTTTTGGCTGAGACCTTCACAGCTGGTCCCAAACATTCTCTTTTGTTTCTCCACATTGAGGGGAAAAAGGATAACCAGGACTTGGATGGGGAAGTCTGAGGGGAAATGAGAAGTGACATCCAAATTCCTCATTGCTTGCAAGATGTGTGTACACCACAGGAGGAAACAAGCCAAAAAGAAATCAAATTAAAAGCTACGCTTGTGAGAAATTGAGCTGAGGGTGAAAAACTTCCTGTCTTTTTTGCTGCAATCTGCCATGATTGTGGTCTCAGTGGACCCTCAGTGCTGTGGGAGTGCTGTCAGGTAGTGATGCAGGGTTGGGAAAGCCCTGTGAGACATATGGGAGCATTTATACAGTATCTGCCTTTAGCTGGCTGAAGAAGAACAGCACAACTTTTTATAAACAGGGATGCTTTGGGGAGCCCTAGTCTTTCTACAGGGTAGACTTCTGTGTGTTTTCCTGGCTACGGCACCAGGGTGAGACAAGAACAACTCCTTGAACTCAACACGCTTGTGAAGCTCCCCCAGTGCCCTAGGGAGAGGTTCTCATGGGCCAAGACAAACTCAGGATCCTCACTGAGCTAAAAGCCAGCCTGCCTGACCAGCTGGCTCCTGTGTCCTCTGCATGAGATGTGTATACAGAGCATAAGAACCAAAACAGTGCTGAGAAAAGGCTGTATGGCGAAGCACATCCCTACCACATGCCAGCCCCATGACATGCAGACCATCTTGGGGGGCTGTTGTGCCAAACAGAGCCCCCCAGAGAGCTAGAACCACTTGGGAGAGCCAGAATGGGTCAAAAAGCAGCTTTTGGGATCCAAGTCCTTGGTGTCACATGCTGCTGGGGTGGCCATAGAAAGAAAGGCCACACTGGACCTGAACTTTTCAACCCAGTAAGCTCCAGCTGGCTTACTGGGGACAGAGGGCTTTCAGCAGGGCTTACAGTGCTATACTCATTAGCTCAGTGATAAAGAGCTTGAACAGAAGCCCCACTTTCAGATACCACCACAGTGATTACTGGCCTCCCCAGAGAAGTGTCACTCTGAGGATGGGTTATCCCAAGTGTCATTCAAAAAAAGGCACGGCCTGAGGCAAGCAGCTTTGCTTTCCTTGTCCTACACCACTTTTTGAAGCAGCAGCTGCCTGGTGAGAGCTGGCTGCATGGGTGCTGCCCAGGGAAGTGACCTGCTTCCCAGGAAAGCCTTCTTCTGTCTAGGAGAGACAATAAGAAAGGAGGGTGGCCAGGAGACAGTCATTTAAAGAGTCACTTGTGTTTCACACTCTGCTGTTGTGCCTGTTGGGGTAGGACTCATTACAGAGCCACAGGTCCAGGTAAGGAAACAGGCAGGTTAATGTTATCCTCATTTTAGAGATGGCAAACAGAGACATAGTGGAGGCACCTACCACACCAGGTGCTAGAGCAGCTTCACAGCTCATCCGTGCTGCCCATTTCAGCAGGATGCTACCCAGGAGCTTTCCAAGAAGGCAGAGAACACGGTCCAAAGCTTCTAGAAAAGCAATAAAGACAGTTTTGATAGAACAGTTAAAAACTCACTCAGAAGGTAACTTTGCAAATAAAAAAAAAATACTATTTCTGGGAGGATTCTTTGCAAAAAGTAGAAGCTTAAGGCAATTAGAGTAAAAAATTGTTTCTTCCTTGTCAGGCATAGAAAAGCGGGGATTTAAAAAGCTTCTGGGAAGACCCAGTAACATGCAGGATGTGTGGAGCTGCAGGTGGGATTTCTGCAGAAGGGACAGAGGAGTGAACTGAAGTTGATGAAAGGATTTCTCAACAGCCGTACATCTCACACAGAGTGATGGAGTTTTTACTCAGCAGCCCTATGCCTGCTCTGTCATTCAAAGCTGTTTGAGAGGCCCATATAGATAGAAGAAAAGTTCCCCGAACAGTCAGCAAAGGGAACTTTTTTTTTTTAAACACAAACCTGAAATATTTCCTAGACTTCTTCAGAAATGCATGCTTTCACATTCTGCCTGCAGGAACAACAGTCCTCCAGCTCTTACAGAGACAAACCACCACCACTACCCCCTCCCAAATGAAGCTGTACCAGCAATTGCATCTAGGAGGAAAATTATACTCACTCTCTGTTGGATTCAGCCAAGGGGGAGCACCTCCTCTTCCAGTGGCCACTGGGCAGAAGATGGTACTGCTTGACCCACGGACCTCAGAGGGGAGCAAGCCCTTTGCCAGCCCTCCTTGTGTCACATGTAATGACAGAGAAGGCAGGAGCTGAACATGCCTCCAAGGCACCACATGTAATATATAGTGAAAAGGATTTTAAATGTGGTTTGTGAGCAATAAGGCTTTCCCCATGTTGGCTCAGTCTGACAATCTCTCCTCATACAAATTTCAAAGAGGGTTTTGCCCTAGTGAAAATACAGTGAAAGGCTCTCTTTTTTATGTATTTTAAAGCCTATGCAATCAAAAAGCTCTTTGAAGCTCCAGGAGACCTAGACATTGTCTAAAAACATCTGCTTCTATTTTTCCACTGTATTTTTCCTTGATGGGAAATGAAACCAATCAAACTCTTGTTAGGGAAGACGGCCCTGCGCCGACAGCCTGGGTGCCTGGCTGGGACCCAGCTCTGCCAGGATGGTCTGGTGGCACTTGCACAAACCAGCACTGCTAGATTTCCAGAAATTGGGCCCTTCTTCCCCTGCTGTGATGGATGAGATATGATCCAGAACCCACAAGCTGACCAATATAACTAGAGAACTGTCTGCAGCCATTTGCAGTCCCCAGCCCTAAAGCTCAGCTCCCTAGAAGCTGGTGGCATTTGGCTTCCCTCTGAATGGGGAAGTCTCTCTGGAGATGCTGGAAGACACTTTTGCCCTCTCCTTCCCAAAGCTCAGTCTCAGGAAGGTTTTCCCTTGGTTCAGCCACACCTGTGATGGAAAGGAGAGCTCTACAGACAGCAACACTGGCCCTCAGAGAGGTCCCAAGGAGCTGCCTGCACTGCCCCCATCCCCATAGCAAGGGAGGAAGATGCTCAACAGTCCAGAACCATCAATTTAAGCTTACTGTGTTCTCACCAGCTTGCTTGAACATCTGTGGATGTGTCATTTAAAAGCATTTTAATGAGAGGAAGCCCATTTTTCAGTGCAAAAGCAGCAGCTCAAAGAAATATTACAAACTGTGAGCATTACTTTCTGCTTCTTTCACAGCAGGTCTGAACCATCTCATCTGGTGCATTATGAAGAAATGATTTTAGATTTCCTAAAAAAAGGCCTCACAAAACCCAGAAGTAATAGCGCAGCTACCTTGCTGCTTCTCCCAGGAGGTAATTACTTAATAGGAACATCTCACTGCCTTCAAAGAAAAATAAAATCACCAGGCCTGTAAGTCTTCCTCCCCAGCTGTTCTCTGCAAGTGCCCACAGCCACTGCAGGTAATTTCTAGCACCCTGGCTGCTCACAGGTCACAGCTACAACAATATCGTCATTGTGAATAAGCTCATTGTGTAAGAAAGGGGCATTTACCAAGCTGGAATTGATCCCACAGCGACAGCCAGAGTAGCAAATTCTGCTTCTCAGGACAGTCAGAGCTGATCCAGCCTCAACAGTGGCCAGGACTGGCACCTATCTGTCACCTGGGGGTGATGGGAACCTTCTGTGCAGGTACGATTCAGCTGAAAGCCCAGCAAGCAAAACATGCTGGGCTGAAAAGAGCAAGGGGAAAGAGCACAGAGTTCCTTGGGCTGCTGTTTCTCCTCCCACTCCCTTGGGCCAAGCAGAAGGCCAAGTGGAAGGAATGAGCATCCAGACAGAGACAGCATGGAGAAGCAGCAAAGAACATTCTCAAGAAGTAAAATGTTTAAGTAGAGGATAACAGGAGGTATTTTACATAGTTCTGGAAAATCTATCTAGAAGTAGTGCTAAGGCAAGTGAGGGACATTACCTCCCTCATCACAGCCCCCACGTTCCCATAGAAATCAGCAATGATAGCATTTCACAGTCCTGACTAGCCTTTCACCAGCACTGCTACCCCTGCACCATACACGAATCCTGAGCTCAGAAACTATTGGAAGGGACAGAACCTCTGCAGCTTCGCTCCTTCAGTTCCTCAGCCTTTTTGCCTTTCTGCCATCCAGCCCCAGCTTTCACCAATTCCATTTTTGCAATGGCAGCCTGATTTCTGCTGTCCCCCAGCTCTTCTCAGACAACTTAGAAACAGCCTTGAATTGTGGCTCTGACTGCTCTAGCTGCTGGCTTTGGACTGTTTCTCCGAGGACCCTTGTTCTCATCCTGCTGTGTTAGGCAGGACTAAGTGGGACTTAAAACCAGAACTCTTAGTCCTTCCCTGTCCCCATTGCATCCTCCCGGGCCCTGCACTGAGGTCTCCCTTCTCACTGGAGGTGTGAGCTGGAGGCTCCTTCCCCTGGACACTTGTCAATTAAGAGGCAGCACTGACATGCAAAACCAGCAGCATAAACTATTTGTGGAAATGAAATTGCATGGAGTGGAAAGCTCAGTGAAAAATTTTGTGCTCAGCTTGAGGCTGGAAAAAAATCAGCTTTCCCCATTCACTCACCTGATTTCTTCCCTTCCCATTAGCTCTGAGAGGGTCATCAAAGCATCACAGCTGAATAGATTTCCATATGGAGACAGGAGGAGTGATGTTTTGGCCTTCAAAATGGATATAGCTTATGCAACAGGGAAGAGATCTGGAGAAGAGAGACTTGGCAGTAAAACAGGAAGGTTATAAGATATAGATTCAACTCCCCTAAACACACACACACCCAGAAACACAAGGGAAATCATTTTAGCAGCAAGGCCAAGCAAAAAAACAGAATGATGCCAAACCAGACTGCAACGCAGCATGAGCTGCATCTAGTGGCCAAGGAAAAGTAGTGATTTTCTTTGAAGGAGCAGTTCGGCTTGGTAGAAAAAGTAGCAACCAAGTGCAGGAGTGGAATTAGCTCTTCTCTCCTCGCTGCTCAAGGTTGGATCCAAACTGCAACTGTCCTACCTTAGGAAAAACAGCAGCTCCAAGAAAAAAAAAATAAAAATATCACAAGCCTCAGTAGTTCAAACAGTGCTCGTTTGGGAAGTGCCATAGGTGCCCTCCTCACCCAGGTTTGCAGAGGCCCTCATAGCCTGCAGGCTACTCCAGCCACCCCTTTGGGAACAGTCACAATAAAATTAAAAAGGCACCACTTGCAAACAAGGTGGCATGGGCCGAGGGTTTGAGGCAGAAAGGCAGCAAATGCAGAGCAAAGCAAGGCTTTTGCATACAGCAGTCAAGATGCCCAAAAGGCTGATGACACCAACTAAGTGAGCCTTTTGCAGCTTCGTATTCTGCTCAGGGCTATGTAATCCCTGGCTGCACGTTATTACGATCCTCAGCATTTCCTCCTCTAAATCTTGACAGTATAATGACAACTCAATTTGAAAGCCAAGGTGTTTCCTTGATGCAGGACTCTTTTTTTCTAAGCAGGAAGCAGAGTACATCAACCCACGGCACGATTCATTACCCTCAACTCAGAATACACACTGTGTCAGGGATAAAGCTGTGAAGTTTTGATTTATTCGGGCTAATCAAGGAGAAAGCTATTAACCAAGGGGCAGCGGATTATTAAATAAAATGACAGAAGAAATATAATGTCAAAACACCTAGTTCTGACTCTTAGAACACACAGTGTCTCTTTTTATCTATACCAAGTCTTTGCTATAGAAGTTATAGCAATACTTCCAGTTCAGATACAATTTTAAACACATTGAGCACATGATCTAGCTCTCATTAAAGCATTTAAAGCACAGCAAAGTACTTGAAACTCTAAATAATGTCACTGAAAGGCTTTCTTAATAGCTGGCAGTAGAAGCATGCTCAAAGATTAAGACCTGGGTACTACCTACTGCAAAACTTCCAGTAAATTGCCCTTGACTGATAGCAGGGCTAGTTTTGGGGGACCCAGGCTGGAGGGATGTGCCACAGCTTGTTGCTAGAACGGCAATAGAGAGCAAGAGCAACATCCATGGTCATAAGTATTATACTTCTTGCATCTCCATCCAATCAAAACTAGTCCATCTGCAAGCTGTGTGTCATTGTGAAGAGAAGGAAGACCAGGGGAGACAAAACTGAAGAGCAAAAGAAATTCACAGCAGCACAGAAAGCCATCAAGAGCTGTATGTATCTCACTAGATGCAACATAACAACCATATCCCTATTACAGGGCAGACTGAGCAAATGCAGAAAAACCCCACCCCATGGCCAATTTCCATCCCCATACCCCATATCAGGCCTAGCTATAGGGTCCCCTTCTCTCCAGGGCCACCTAATGCCTTCACTATCTCCTTGCTTGCCCTCAGCCCTGATAGAAAGGTGTCCTTCCCATGCCACTCCTAAACTCCCTTCCCACACTGGTCCCATCCAATACCAGTAAAGCCCCTATGCCTCCTCCTGTGGTGTGTGCTCAGTTCCTCCCCATCATGATCAAGACAGCATGTGCTGCTACTTGATTTTCCCAGCCTGTTACACTCACAGCAGGAATTTTCTGAGCAGGGACACAAGCTACATGCCTAAGCCCTGTTATTTAGCAGGGATCCAGTTAAAAAGAACTGGAGGATAGGGATTAAAGCAGAGTTCAGTGTCCTGCTATAACAGCTTTTAGAAACCTGGTACTGGTGCATGGCAGATCCTCTCTCAGCCTTAATTAACACAGCTTGCTATAGCATTTGTTCAGGGCTTCCCCCTTGCCCCACCACTCTGGTTTTGTGTTTAGCTTACCTGTTTTGCTTTTACATATCTGTTCTTCCTACATAAGGCAGGCAGAAAGCAGTGTCCAAGAGCCCAGAGAGCACTCACCATCAAAGGAAGGAACTTGAAGACACAGCCCAGAGATGCACAGAGCAGTTCAACCATAACACCAGCCCTCCAGCTGCAAATTCACAGTAAGGCATTTCTGAATCTCACTCGGCAGCTTAAAGACAATAACTCACAAGTCAAGCTACACAGGTGGCTTGTTCTGAGCCAGATTTGCAGTGTGGTAAGCAACTGTACACGGAGCAGAAAAAGCAACATCACCCTGCCTGCCCCTCCCAGCACCTTGGATTTATCCACTCATGCAGCACATAAGCACCAAGGCCATGGACTGTGGGGTGTCCAGAGCCCAGTCAAAGGCTGCCTGCCCTAGCCTTCATCCTCTTGGGTTATCTCAGGTTGAAATAGCCTCTAGAGACTTGTGCCTCTGAGCTCTCCATGCCACCAGAACCTATATTTTGAAGAACTTGGTTGGTTGTCTCACTGGTCCAAACATCNGCCTCTAGAGACTTGTGCCTCTGAGCTCTCCACGCCACCAGAACCTATATTTTGAAGAACTTAGCAACTATATTATAACTCTTCTCAACTCTGTTAGTGGTTGGCTCACTGGTCCAAACATAGAGAGTACTGCTGCATTATCTAGACTAGATGTTAAGTTATTAGAGATAACACATGTTAATACACCCTACGGATAGTTTACCTGCACTTGAAGTGATTTAAGTCAGACCATACCCTATAACATCTTTTGAAGTGAGATATGTAAGAAATTTGATGATAATACAAAAAAGAGACACAACAGCCAAAACAAAGATCAAATCCTTCCACATTACTGCTCTATTATTTCATCCTATTTTCTCATAGAGATCTCAACTCTCCCTTCTATCTTAATCCTACTACACCTCTAATTCAGCAACCTTTTCCCAGTAACCAGCTACCACCTTCTCTCCCTGTTCCTCTCAGAAAGGTGAAAGGCACAAGGCTTTCCTACCTGCCCTTTTAAAGGATTATCGCTCCCAGGCAAATCAATTGACTTTGAATCCTGGATGATTGGGATCAGCTGAGGAAGGGAGGGACAAACGATCCATCACAAATAAAGCTGAGCCTGTTTACCTTAGGAAGGTTTGCTAGCTTGAGCTGTAGCAATTTCTGCTCCAGGCCAAAAGCTTCATGAGTTGAGGAGCTAGTATTGTAGTATGCTGCCCTTGGAGCATGGAAATGGAACAGGTAAGTGTTTACTGTATTTTTGATCTCTAAGATCAAAATATAATAAAGCTCTGTTTCTCATGGTGGTTAGCTTTCAGGATGGAGCTGGATACTGTTCTGCTCATAGCATTGATTTTTTTTTTTCTTTTTGCACAACAAGTTGATGTCAAGACTTTTCTGAGTATGTTTCTTAGTTGAAAGGCTGTCCCTGTCCTAATAAGCTGCTAACAGCTAGGCCTTCAATTGAAGTTCTGGGCTGTGCTTGGTTGCTTGTATAAGACAACTTTGTTTCACGGTTTTCATAGATTCCTAAACACAAAGCTGAAAGTGAGGTCTGGCACTGGTGACTTTGGATTTATACTGAATTTTGAACATTGGTCATTCCAGCCTTCCTGTAGGATGTTCAAGGTTCTGAACTGCCCCCACTAACCATGTATTTCTACCTGTAGGGAAGTAGCTTTCTCTCAATATAAAAAATGCACACTTGATTTCTTTTTCATTGAGAGATTCTGCTGTCACAGGTGGATTAGTGTTCTTTCCTCTTTGTATCAATTTTCTTAAATGATCAGCTTGAGATCTCTTCTGTTGGTTTTAATCCCTGATGTAATGTCCTGGTATGCCTGTGAGCAGCTGTGTGGCTTCTGGGGGCCCTGGGAACTGCAGGATTGGGACCCTGCCTGGGTCTGTGTAACAAAGGCACTACTGGGTGGAAGGAAGGAGAAAGGACAGGGAAAAAAATTCTGCTGATCTCAACTCTAGGCTGATGGAAATAGTCTGGGAATGGCCTCTCAGATTCCTCTGAGTGCTGGATATCTCTGGCAAGGGAAAATATCAGTGACAAATCTGTCAAATAAGGCTTTCTCTTTAATCAATAAAACTGCTTTTTTTTTAAAAGGGATTTTCTGGCTGCTGCCATACAGCTAGTATTGAGAGAGAAAAGAGTCATCAGGTGTAGATGTCAACACTGTCAGCTTAATGTTAGAAGGAGCAACTTGCCTACATGTCAGTCCTGAGCTGTTTCTCCCCATTGTCACATCTCTGGCCAGCCCAGAAGTGAGAGGGACCATTGCTTCTGCCTCCTTTTGCTTTGAAAAGTTCTCTTCAGCATTGGCTGACTGGAGAATTTTGCTGCTCTTTGACACTGCAGTCTTGGCTGCCAAATTGCTTCCTTGGGCCAATCCCTGCTTATATGCCTGTCCTGGTTCTAGCACAGGGAGCAGGCAAGGGCCATGAAGATGATCAGAGAGCTGGAACACCTCCCCTGTGAAGACATGCTGAGAATGTTGAGGTTGTTCAGTCTGGAGAAGAGAAGGCTCTGGGGACACCTTCTAGCAGCCTTCCAGCCTTTTCTAAAGGGAGACCTTATTGTGGCTTTTCAGTACCTAAAGGGGGTCTACAGCAAAGCTTGGGGAGGGACTCTTGAGTGATAGAACAATGGGTAATAGTTTTAAGCTAAAGGATGGTGGATTTGGATCAAATATCAGGAAGAAATTTTTCACTGTGGGGCTGGTGAGACACTGAAACAGGTTGCCCAGAGAAGTTGTGGATGCCCCATCCCTGGAAGTGTTCAAGGCCAGGCTGGATGGGGCTTTGAGCAACTTGCTCTAGTGGGAGGTGTCCCAGCCCATGGCCCTTTCCAACCTAAAGCTTTCTATGATTTCTGTTGGAAATGGTCTCTATCCTTTCCCTCACTGCAATGGAGCTGGGGGCTCTGTAATACAGCAGCCTGTTCTTTTGCTCTACCTCCTACATATTCATGGCAGGGATAGTTCAACTCTAGTCCAGGAATAGCAAAACTTGCCTTGGCTAGTATAACTGAGTAGTTTTAATTTTCAAATGGCTTTATCACTCTCAGGAGGATGATTAGGTGTGCTGAAGATTACAGCTTGGATGTCTGAGCTGCAAGAGAAATCTGAGATGTATTCAGAGTCCGCTGGAGAGTGTATTTTACCTATGCCGAAGAAGAAAGGCCAGCACTCTAAAAAGAGTTCAAGAGCATTGCTACCTTCAGCCTGAGGATGTAAGAACCGCTTACAACACTGTGAAATTGTGTCAATAATTTGAAGAAATAAGAGACCATTATGGCCTAGGCATCGAAAGCAACACAATGGCTTTTCTTTGCTGCCAGCAGGTTAAAGGCTTTCTCTGAACTACTGTGTTTTCACTGGAAGACATATGTAATGAGCCTGGCGTGGTGCAGTCTGTCACAGCTCATTCAATATCTGCAATAAAGCAGAGCTGTCTCAACAGTCCCTAAAGTGATTTTTTTTTCTCGTTGAAAATGCTGTTACAGCACATTGAGACTGTAAATGGGGGAATGGGGGAATTTTAAGGCAACTTGCCTGGGAAAAGCACAAGAGTTTTCTTAGGTCAAAAGGAAACTTCCATTGTGGTTTTTCGTTTTGAAGTTATTTTGGAAAGTATAAGAGAAATTGAATGGGAATTCAATAAAAGTAAAGGACATTTATTTTTTTTTTAAGCATTCAGTGTTTCAGTGGCTTCTGCTGTGTTTTCCAGTTTCCTCTGCAGCAGCCTGGCCAGACTAGAATCCTCTTCCCATTCAGGCAGCCTTGTAGGGCTTGTGGATCACTTGATAGCTCTTTTCAAGGGTGGACACCACAGGAAAAGACTTGTCACTTAATTAGATTAATATTGCTGAAGTTACCTGCTCCATGCTGGAGCATCCAGGGCAGCTGAGTAGTGGAGCTGAGGCTCCAAGAAGGCTCTTGATTTGGGAGACTCATTTTAGAGGAAAACTAACTCTTCTGGCATTCTGGAGATGTTCTAAACATGCTCATCACCCCCACACCAGGAAGTGCGAGGTGTCTTGAAGCTGGTCCAACTGAGCTGTTCTGAGCCTCTCCAAAGAGAGTTGAAGATGCTCCCAAGGCAGCAAGAGATGCCCTGTGAAAGCCCTGAGATTCCACACTCTATTTGTGCCAGTTTTGCTGAGTATCTCGTGTGTGCTAATAAGAGCATTAATGTGCTACCCATTTTAGTTGCCTTCGGAAGAAAAATATAGAAATCAAAGATATCACTTAAGTTTCCTGCAAGACCCTTTATTAAACCAGTTCAGTGCTTTTTTTTTTTCCCCAAGATCATAAACCTAGTTGACTTTTCTAATACAAGTGGGAAAGTAAGATAGTGCTGTGTGGCCTTCAATCTCTCTCCTACAGGTACATGTCTCAGGAGATAAATTATTTATGATAATGTAATTATAGAAATGAACAAACGTTTGCAATGTACTGGTTTGGCTGGTTGGTTGTCTTTTTTTCCCCTAAAGAAGCCGCAGTCTGTCATCAGGACACTAGATGGTAGTCTCAGTCCAGAAACACTTCAGTGGCTGTTTGACATCGCAGTGACAGTAAATCACAGCAGTTTCAGAGGGTCTTGCTCTTTGCAACACAAATTTTGAGTTGAATCAGTTGTGATGTGGAAATATTATTCAAAGCTGAGCTCTGCTGTTAGGTTCAGCAGCTGGGAACCAATTCCTAGCTGATTTCCAGAAAAGGAGATCTTGAGTCTGACAATTTTGCAGTTAACTGTTATAGATCTACCTAAAAACTAGTGAAATTTCTATTTCTGATGGTGTGAGCACAAATTCTGATCAAAAGAGAAACCCGGTCCCTAGGTATCCCAATGACTAGAGTCAATGAGATATGGAAAACTTGTTAGCCTCCTTTTTTCCCCTTAGTTTGGAGCAGACATATAACTGAAGGTGACCTGAGACTGTGGAAATGTCCTGGCATGTAGGCTATTATGTGAAGTTGTCCTATTTCACGTTTGGAATGGACAAACTGTGACCCATGAAGCCATGGTAATTTTATCATATGCAATTAAGTTGGTACCATCTACTATGCATAAATAATGAAGTACTTGCTGACTTGCATTCTTTAAGGCTCCAATATGCTTTCAGTTTGAGTCTATTCTTTGAAGGAGGTGGGCTAGAAAATTCAATTTGTATCTCTCACAGCCAAGCCCGAAAACTCTGTAAGACATTCCCTTTCACCTGCTTGTCTTCCCCTGAAAAGTCAGAATTGTTAAGGCTTATTTTACAGTCACTGCAAGTATGTGTATTTTATTTTTTAGAAATAAATGCCATTAAACTTTCAAGAACAGAAGAATACAGAATTCAACAGCAGCACTGAACCAAAAGAAAATTAGTTGGCTTAATTTCCCACTGACCAATATTCAGGCTAATTCAGGTGTGCTGTCTGGGGATAAAGCTTTTTCCAGCTTTCCCTGAATCAAAGAAAGGATTCCCTTTGACACCAATGATATTAAGGAAGACTTGCAGCCGTGTTCCTGACTGCTTTGTTCACTAATGTTTCAGTGTGAGGTTAATAAAAAATGCATGTGGGATGTGGAAATAACCCGTTTTAATTATTAGATATTATAAATTGACTGAGAAATGAATCCAATTCTCCCTCTGAGGGACTGGGAACAGAATGCAAGGAGAAATCAGGCATATGTTACTCCTAACATGACCATTTTGGTTTCAACAAATGGCAAACTAGTATTGATTTTTATACTTAAGCTATGAACAAAAAAGAATTACAAAACTTCTCAGCAGCCTGAAAAGCCAATATCGACCAAACTAGAATGGCATTTAGGAGAGCGATGCTTAGCTGATGAAAATAAATAGCAGTAAAATAGCTTCTCACTTGTAATTTTTATCTAATATTGTATCAGGTCTGTAATCCCTTGCAAGTGTCGTCTAATGCATCACTGGTGACTGCAGAAATGTGCAGAATTAATAAAGAAGGTGCCTGGATGTGGAATAGCTATCCACCTCTAATCTTCCTGAAAGGTTTCAGCTTGATGTATGATATTCCTCTGATGGAAGTATAAAATCTATTAGTTCACAAAGTGAGTCTTATTCTTGAGTTCTAGTGAAAGAAGCCCTTTGCTCGAGGCCCCAGTTTCGTACCATCGATTTATCTTTATCCCAATGTGCATCTTCAGCAGTGAAACTGTGTGGTCACACTATATCACATCTAACAGGAGTGGGTACAGGGTTGCAAACGTGGATTAGAATAAAATTTGGTTTGATACTTCACTAGCTTTAAGTAAATGAAGCAGAGGAAGACAGTAAGGGATAGTAGATGAGTGTGAATTGGCAGGCTGAATGTGAAGAGAACTGTAGCAGAAAGGGGCATAGAGCACAGATACGGGTGACTGGGATGCTATGAAATAAATTGGCCTGTCAAAAAGCCCAAAATATGACAGACCTTCCCCAGAAGAGTGTTGGAGTGGTTCCTCTGGAGATCCTTTTCCCTTGTCCTGCCCCTAGAATGTTACTGTTCTAGCATGAGACAAATATCAATAGTTTTTAAGGAACAGAAGGAGAAAGTCTTTCTTGCTAACACAGGTCAATCACCATTTTGCATTCAACAGCATTCTTTGAGTATGGTTTGATTTCTCCTCTGTTTTAGAGCAGTGGAGCCAGGATGGGTAGATGGGGGAGCCCAGGAGGGTAGACATCAGCAGAGCACAGCATATCAGATCAGTCTGTTCAAATAATCAGCTTTATGCTATCATCCTAGTACCAGAAGAAAAGAGCCTATGGAGTAGGTATTTGGTCTTAGAATGCACTTGTCCAGTGTTGAACACCTCTAATGTTCTGGTTAAAACTGGGGCTTCTAGACCCTCCTCCCTTCTACAGGTCCCAGGTTTCCCTCAGGTTCAGCAGAAAGTGAGACCCCTGAGGATGTTCCTTGCCTCCCCAGAGCATGATGGCCTTTTTTTAATGGGAATTTTAGACCAACAATCCTTAGTTCCTTTCAGGAACCTACTGAGAGGAGAAACCATCACTAGGCAAGTGGCGCTGTATTCTTTTTAAGTATGGGAGGTTGCTGCTTGCAGTAGGATACTGGTGTTTCAAGTCCCACATGCATTTCACCAGCTTGGAGCTCAAATACTTACCTACTCGTGGCCAACTGCAAGCAAGTGTGGCTCCATCCCTTGGGTTAGAAATATTACTGTTTGACTGGTATCATAGTTTGAAAAATATTAAACTGAGAAGCAGGTGTTGTGTATAGCCAAAGAAAAAGCTCAGGAACCCTCTCTCTGCATCTTCAGATCAAGATGAACTTTGATAAACTTGGTTATTAAAGAAACAAGCAACATTTTTTTTTTCCTCTTCTGACTTGCAAATTAAGGTAAACTCGTATTATCAAATCTGATTGGAATTTATTTTCAGCTGAAGAGTTCACCACAGATTTAAAAGACTAGAGCCAAGATCATAATTGCATATTGTGGACTGGCCCTGCTGCAAAGTTTTCCTGATTTCAGAGCGAAAGTCTGCTTAGTGAAAGGGGGTTTTGTACTAAATGAACAGTTAGAAATGCAGAAGTTGTTATTCTCATTCAAATGCAGAAAGGATTTTGATTCGGATGCCTCCTCCCTCCCTTTGAAATGCTATTTACCTACATCAGAGTCTAATAAGGTTAATGGGTTAGATGTTCCCCTAGTGTAAATGGTATCAGTGGGAAGAATACTGCCTGAATAGAGTCCTCCAGCTCTATTCATTTGCTTTCAATGTGTCAAATTAATTCTGCCACATGGGTAATAAAAGCTGTGCTTCTGTGTATTTCTGTAAACATTGTACAATTTAGAAAGTGTTTATGATTTCTTTCAACAATGAAACTTAAAATGTGCGCAGTCCAATATCAGTGAGTAATTTCAGAAGCAACTGAGGCATGTAATTGAGTTTGTCAGTGTAATTGTATTTTGAAATAGATGGTGGTATGTTTCTTTTAGTTGTTAGCAAGTCTCATATTTAGTGTGCTGATTAATTCTATTAGAGGAGTTAATTAGACTGAGAAGGTGGGGGTGAAAATGGATACAAATCACTTTAAAGCACTGCATTTAACTCAGAGTTGATTATTCTGTGCACAGAGAAATGCTGCCTCTCCCTGTTTTGGTCTCCGGGTGTGATTAGAGCTCATCAGTGTAACCCTGCATCTGCCAACAAGGACAGACGATGAGTATGGATGCAATTCTCTCTCCTTTCAAGTGTGAACTCCCAAATCAAGGCACTATAGGGCACAGAACTGACCTGACTTAAAAATAGTAAGCTCCTGGGCATATTCTGTAATACTAAAAATAATTACAATATCTGTATTTCTGACAAAGCCTCCCCATATTGTTTCCTGCAAAGAATAAGCAGCAATAAGGAATAAACAGACACAACTTCTGGGTGTTCTCTGGCTTTGCGGACTTCAGAAGAACTTGAGCTTGTATCTTAGCACAGGAGAGTCAGATTTTTTCCCCTGCAAAACCAAAAGAGACTTGGATGCTGGAGGTCTGGCAGCTGTATCTGCCCTTGAGGTACTTCAGTCAGGAGCTGAATCCAGAGCTCTTTTGGATTCTCTAAACAGGAGCTGGCACATCTTGTACATAGGGAGTTGCAACGGCCCTGCCTGCACCAGAAAGGTGGGTTCTCTGCAGAAGAGCTGGCTTAGAGGGAGCTGAACTTGCAGCTGCATGAAAAAAGAATCCCGGATCTGACCCAGAGCCTGGTGGTAGACATGTACCATTTTTAGAGAGCATCACTAGACCTGGGATGGGAAAGGGAAGAGGGATGGACAGACATGAATTTTCTCTGTTGACTGTGTGCTGTGCTCAGTGAAGTACAGCCTTGGGAGTGGCCATGGTGGAGCTGTTGTGGCTCTTAGTCTTCTGCATTTGATCTAGCATGGACCAAGCCAGCTCAAAGTGCGGTCAGGCTGAGCTCAAGCCCCTTCTACACCTCTCTGTCCTCATAGAGTGCCCCAAAGCACTTCCAGGTGTGAGATGGGAAAGATGGAGAATTGAAACAGCCTCCTCTAAAGCCCAAATATGTGAAATAAATACATGCAGAACAGGTTTTTTTTTAAGCAGCAGTATGTAATTTTTTAATCACTTGGGATGTTTCCAACTAGACAAACACAAGACAAGCATTAAAACATGTCCTGAGGCACCACCTGAGATGGACAAAAGGCCGGTCCCTTTAAAAACCAAACATACATATAGAGAACGGGTGTAATTTTCTGGGAAGCGGTTTCAGTCTGAATAGATGTGAAGAAAGGATACTGTCAAACAAGGCAGTGGTCAGGACTACGCAAAACCTAGGTCAATAGCCTGCACATTTTCAAGAAATTGTGATGCTGTGTCAGGGAATTGCTCCCAGGCTGCCTGGTCATTACAGCACTGTCAGTAAAAATGCCTCTTATCTTCGGACTCCTTTCCAGGTGCAGATAAAGCAGCAGTGGTCACTACAGGGCATATTTTAATAAGATTCAGAGTGGTAACATCTGGCAAATTCACATGTCATATGCTTCTCCTTCCCCATATAAAAACAGCCTCTGTTCCCATGCCTTTGTGTTTCCCTTAGATAACAGAATAGGGATGATAGGTTATCGGCTGGGAATGGCAATGCGCCTCATGATGGTACAATACGAAGAAAGGACCAGAAACTTTCACTGTTGGGAAACTTCACATCGGAAGCCAGCTCTGATAATCCTATTGAGAGAAGGAGAGCTGGTAAGTCTCTCTTACTGCAAAACAGAAGGAAAAGGAAGAGGGCCCTGGAAAGTCACAGGAGGGTGAGCAAGTATTTCTTGTCATCCTCTCCTTCCGCTGTTCCTGGGAAGGACCTCTTGGTGGCCTCTCACCAAAGGGTTGTGCTCCTCGATATCAAAGAAAACACAGAAGATGTCTTGCAGCCAGGACTGAGACAAGACTGAAGTACCCCAGGAAAGTGGTGGACAGAGGGAGAAGACAGTGGGAGCCTCAGGCAGAAGAGCATTATGCCCCTCAGAGGCACCTTTTTGTGATGGCAAATCGCATCCTGACTGTTGGGCTTGGACTTGGCTGCTGGATTCAGTGGCTGTTATAGCAACAGTCCAGGGTTCTGGGCACTTAGAGATGCCTCTAGGAATAGTCTAAAATGCTCAAGACGGTTAAGCCTCTGAAGTTGACAAGATTTATCAATCTGAAAATTTTTAGGCGATACTGAGACTTCCAAGATTCTGTTTTAAGGCACTTTTGTATCGCTGTAATCCCAGCCTTGTTTGATGATTAACACTTTACCCCACAAATGTTTTAGCTGCTTCTTGTGCCTGGTTATAATCAAAAAATCAAGATTTGTATATAGATAGGCTTTTTACTTGTTTAGATTGGGGTATAATTTGTGCTGAACTGGGACTTCAGGTGAGCATCCAGCGACAGCACAGGGTGCTGAGTCCCTCAACGCATTTATGCAGTGCTTTCCAACCCCTTTCATTGCATGGACTTCTGCAGCTTTTCCAGGTGTTTTGTTTTCTAAACCTGCTATCCACAACCCTGTTTGTATCTGTTTCTCTTCACAAACCACTGAAATGCTGGTGCTGCTGGCTGAAAACCTCACTCAACCGCAGCCCTACAAAACACCCAGTCTTTGAGTAACACAGCTGCTTTTGTCTCTTTGTCAGCAGCAGCAGCATGTTGAAGGCAATGAGCCACAGCACAGCAGCGAGGAGGACAGCTGGGTCTGCAGGGTACTGATACCTCAGCTGGGCAATGCTGGCCAATGGGTCCTCAGCTGGTGGAAGAGCTCCACGTGTCCCCACAGAGACCTTGGCTTGCTGGAAACATGAGGAGTCTTCTAGAAAGAGGTAGTGAAGCTACTGAGCTGCCAAAGCTGCTCACCCATACAAATAATGCTGTGTAGTTTGGGCTTTGTGAGCAGACCTGCATGGAGAGCCTGCTGAATGGAGCTGGGTGCGGACAAAGCCCCATTCCCTGCTCTTCTGGAGCTGCTGTTTCTCTTCTCTCCAGGGCATCACTGTGGGTTTGACTTGCAAGCGGTGACTCAGTTACTAGAAAATAGAAAATGAAGGCTGACGTTAGGCAGCCTTCCTCCCTTGCTGCTGACCTCCTCCTTAGGAACAGGGCAGTTCACTCGCCCTCTCTCTGGTTTGGATTTAGGGATGGGGCTCTCCACAGAGCGGTCACCTCTGTCCATTCCACTGCAATCTGTGGACAGCAGGACTTCATGTGGTTTCTAGAAGACATAAGTGGCAGTGTGGAGTGGTGGCAAAACAGGATGTGCCAGAGTTTCAGAGCAGGGCACTCCTTCTAAGAGTCTGTACTCCCTTCAGTCTTTTCCTCCCTGTCAAGTGGCACTGCCATTCATGTAGTTTTGTTTCCGTGTCCTTCTCAGAGTAGCCAAAACAAATTGAGAAAGACTTTCCCTTGAATTAAATGATACTAAAAATGAATTGTTTCAAGCACACAGTACCAAGCACACTTTTCTTTAAATCAAACTTTATTTTTACAGTTTACATTTAAAAAATAGCTGTAGTTTACATGCCAAAGTTTAGCTGTTCACATAAACCCTTAAGCTCTTCTCTTCAGCGGCATCTCCCAGTAGGTGGATCATTTCTGCTGCACTGGCTGCTCTATATGTCATTGCAAGCACTTCCCATCAACTGTGCTCCCAGGGAAGGTAAAAGAATTTAGCTGATAAAAACTCTGACCTGAGGAAACAGCTGGCAATGAACTAATTTTCTGAGAAACTGTTCCTTGCTTGTACAGAAACAATTGTAATTTATTTCTGCCAGGAGGCTGATGGAGGTGAGGGTCAGCCTTGAGCCAAAGCTACACACCTCTCCCCAGGGCGAGGGCCATGGCATCAGTATGATTTATCCATCCTCACGGAACAGGGAGGGGTCAGTGTCCAGCTCTCCAAAAACATAAAATTAAAGGAAATCCAATTTTCATTGAGTCTCTTCTTACAAAGGTGTAGCAAAATAGCCTGAGGGGTCATGCTGGGCCTCTACCAGGATGGTCTTGGTCTCCTGCTGGTCCATATTAGTTGGAAGGGATGGGACAGTGGGTCCAGAATTAATGTTGTGTCCACTCCTTTTCCCAAGAGGTGACAACCCACCCTGTGTTTCACTAATGTTGGTCGCAGCCTTTGGAAGAGATCAGTTAATCCTCTTTTTTTTTTTAAATAGAGGCAGGCATTAACTCACCAGAAGAATGACTGAAGCAATTCAGTGGCCAAAGGAACCCTCATGTCCCTGTTCCAGCTGCTCTGAGGGAATGTTAGGGATGGTCCTCTGGGATCATTTGGTAACACACAACTGTCTGGGCAGTTTATGGTCATCCCGTTGCAAACTTCTTCTTAACTTGGCTTCCTGAGTCAGCTGCGTCATTGCATCAGCCCACAAAATGAGCTGAGAACAGATGTGAGTGATTCCAGTGTCAGGGGTTTGGACTATAACCACAAATGCAGGCATAATTAAGATTTTCCTCCATTTCTTGTATGTGCTAAATGGAAATATTATATTAACTCAGCTGTGCTGTAAGACTACCTGCAGAGAGTCTCTGGAAGACACGTTCGCATGGAAAAGGTCACTACATTGCCACTGGATTGTTATTTCACTTATTTTACCCAGTAGTTAAAATGCATGTTTTCTGTCTTTCCTAAACCATTCATCTTCAGCTGTCCAGGCAGCCAATAAGGCAGAATAAATGAGGATCATCAGAAAGTTGTACAGTTTAAGGTTTTCTATCATTATGCAAAATCTACATCTTCATTAATCACTTTTTTTCTTAATGAATTTGGGTACTGGTGTTTCTGTTGCTAAGTACTCAAAGGAGTCATTAAATCTCTGGCTGTCTGGTTCCCCCATCTGTTTCCATAAAAATTTACTGCAATTAGTATTTCAGCAAAATTTCTGAAGCCTACCAGATTTCTTCAGAACAGGGACCGCTACTGTAAGCGTGAGGGGGTGCTTATGGTGTCTGAGTGGCAGGAAATGATCTAAAATCCACATTAAACCAGCCTTCCCTGTAGTTTAGCAGGAAGGTTAATGCAGCAAAAGGGAGACTGACAAAATGAGGAGGGGCTGGAAAAACTGTTGCCAATCCAGGTCCAGCTGTTCAGTGCTGGCTGGGTGTTAGAATAATATTAAATTAATTTTCATTTTTCTGAAGGAGGCAGCTCCAGAAGCACAGCCAGTAGTCAGGGAAGTGGGTAGAGGTCTGCAGCATGGCTACTGGGCGTGTGGAGGGGGCTATGGGGCAGCAGGCGATGGGGTGGCTCCTGGGGGTAGGTACTGAGCATGGAACTCTGCTTCCCTGTGCAAGAGCCACTTGGTGTCAAGCAACCTCTCGTATTTACAAAAGCACAAGTAGGGCAGGATAAGTCCTACCCCTGGAAGAAATAAACTGTAGAATATAAGCCTGTGCTTCTGCAAAATGTGGCAGGAACCTGCACCTTGGTGTTCGCACATCAGGTGTTTAAGGAGGCTGGTGACAACACTATGCACTGACATGGCCCTTTTGCTCCACGCTAATTTCACAATTCTGCAGCCATTTGTAATAAAATGGAACAAACAAGATTTTGATGGCCAAAGGGTTAGGTTTTCTTCCTAATCTCTGAATTAACAGGCCCTCTCTGCCACACTGTGGTGTATCCCTGCCTCTTGGGTGCTGTCTGTGGCTGTATCATTGAAATTCCTTGTCCAGATGGCCTTTCTGGCCCTATTACCTACCTGCTTAGTATCAAATTAAAGGGATTCCTGAGTCTTTATTTTCACTATATTTATGACAGGATAAATTTTTGCAGCTGATAAATTTCCATCTGCTTTTAAGAACAGAGGGACAGGCCCAGTTTCTCAGTAAGGAAGGGTTGCAGGGTGTTGTCTGAGCTAAAGCAAAAAAAAAGATGATCCAAGAAGGGCTGACTGACTGGAAGGGGTTGGCTCCGATGTGCCTGAATTGCCCAGAAGGAAGATAATAAACAGAATGAGGACAGCAATTGCTTTAATAAATAAACTGGAACATGTGTGTGACTGATACCGCCAGGGGCTGATGTATGCCAAGAAGTCTGTTTTTAACATCTGCTCTTCAGCAGCCTTAATACATTATGACCAGATCAATATATCTTCTGCTGCTGGTGTCAGACATGCTATAGGAGCTAGAGACTGGGGAGGGAAATACATGTAAACAAACATATAGAAATGCATACATGTATACATATATAGGCATTTCTGTACACATGTGTTGTTGTTCCCGTGGAAGGATTAATAATGTGAAATTGATTCTCAAAATAGCTTTTAAGTAGCCCTGGAATACTTTGTTCAGTTTTGGTCCTCACAATACAAAAAAGATGTGCACAGGCTGGAGAGCATCCAGAGACAAGCCACAAAGTTGATCAAAGGTCCAGGAAACCTGCCATTTGAGGAAAGGCTGAGAGAATTGGGTTTTGTCAGCTTTGAGAAAAGAAGGCTCAAGGGAGACCTTATCACCATGTTCTGGTATTTAAAGGGTAGCTACAAAGACGATAGAGACTCCCTTTTTACAAGGAGTTGCATGGAAAAGGTGAGGGGTAATGGGTACAAGTTACTCCTGGGGAGATTCCGATGGGACACAAGAGGAAAATATTTCACAATAAAAGCAATCAGCCATTGGAATAATTTCCCTAGGGAAGTGGTGGATTTCCCACTGTTGGACACTTCTAAGATTCAGCTGGACGGGGTGTTGGGCCATCTTGTCTAGACTGTGCTTTTGCCAGGAAACGTTGGGTCAGATGATCCTTAAGGTCCCTTCCAACCTGGTATTCTATGATTCTCTGACAAGGAAAACTCAGTGGCCGATACTCGTTCCCTATGATCTCTGCTTTTCACGAAGCAAAGATTGCTTTGTTATTGGCAACTCATATCCCACTCAGTGCATCCATAGACGCAATATGTTCTTAATACTGTAATTAAAAGGCTTTTCATGTCTTGCCAAGGCTTTTATGTGCTGCAAGGGCTGAGGGAAGCAGGTGAGGTGCTGTAGGCATAATGGTCATTTCTAACAGCAGTCTTACCAACCTGCAGCCAAGGGCAGAAAAAGAGAGCAGCATTGTATGAAAAAGGAGATGAAAGGAGAGGCTGAGTGAAAACCCAGTGGCCACAAAGCTGTTCTGGCACAGGCAGAGTCAGTACCGTCAAGAGCACAGACACAACTGTCTATTCTCTCCTCTGCTACAAGGTATTGCATCCACAGTGCCTGGGAAAAGCACCACGTGGCTGCTCCTCAGCCTCCCCAGCTCATCCTCTAGCCCCTGAGCTCCAGCCCCTGCTGGAAGCAGCTTTGGGAGAAGGTAGAGGAGACCATGAATGAACTGAAAATGGGGTTAAGCAAAGGTATGAGACCACAAATATCCATCGTTCAGGAGCAGCCACATACTTCCTTTGCCTGTGCTGGGTTTCTCTGCTCAGCCCATCTTCTTCACTTTCAGTGGAGGTGCTGGGGAGGACCCGCGGCATTTCCTTGCAAGGAAGAAAGAACATGAAAAAACAGATCTCTCGCTTCAGTCAATTTACTCTGCAAGCACAAGGGGGAGTCTATTGAAGGACTTATCACGAAGATTAATGTTTGGCCTGCGGCGTTAAGCAGAACTTGTTCATTTAAGACAGGACAGTGGCTTGGAAGAATAGAAGGTTATAACCTCTCTAATGCAGCAGCAGTTCTTCTGACAGAAGGTGATAAATAAAAGAGTCGCTGTCACGGAACGCATCTGAAAGCTTTGCCCTGAACAATGTGAAAAATGCTTGCTATGACCCCAAGAGCCTTTACATCAAGAGACCTCCTGGGCACATGGGGGGAATAAGATCTCATTTTAAGTGCTGCCATCAGTGGGTTGTATAGGGATAGCAGTGACTCTAAAAGCATGCTTCATTTACTGTAGATGTCTGGTTTTTTCCCCTCGATATTGTTCCAAAGTACCTAATTTGATGACAGACATGGATTTGGAAACTGAGGAACTTTCAGCTTTTGTGTTTATTTAGCCACTTACCAGAACACCAGCTGGAAATGGTACATTTCAAGTCATTTTTATTTCTGTCTAAACAGCATGGTTCTTTGAGAAAGCCAGGTACTCTGCTGGATGTTACTATAATAACTACTCACAGTCCAGTCTTCACTATATTAACAACTGAAATATGTAACTGTGTCTCTTGCTTCTTTCAGGAATCAGAAACAAAGTTTTCAGGAATTAATTCCTAGGACAGCAAACTGGCTTGCCTTATGCTTCACACATATCGTGATCTTTGGAGGAAAGGTAGTCAGGCAGCCATGCTGGGGACAGTTGTGCTAGTAATGTCAAAGAAGTCCACTTGTTTGATCATGTGCTGATACGAAACCAAAAAAGTGATCCTTGATAAACACAACAAAGCCTAAATCAAAATAAAGTACTGATAACCTGCCAGTTTTTTGAGAAAATTTGAAGTTAGGACCACAAAACCAAGCAGCTGCCTTAAAAATCAAAGGAGGCTGAGAAATATAATACATTCAATTTCTTTCTATTTTTGCCTGCAGAGCTTTGAGCTTTTCACTCAAATGAAAATGAAGACTAAATTAAATGAAGACTGCTTTAACATTGCCTATCTCTGGGGACCAAGACAGTTCAGAAAAAAATCACATCATTGCAGGGAGCTAGAATAAATTTGCTGGAGTTGGCAACTCCACTTTAATGTCAATCACCGTGCTGCTGAAGGCAGATGTTACTGGCCAGGACAGCATGGTGCTCCCACCTGCAAACACCCTTCCCAGTTTGACGAAGAGCTGAGCTGCCTGAAAGTGGTTACTGATGCTGAGAATGTAAGGCATCATCACATCCCCTGCTGCTACATCCAAAGTCTTCCCAAGCGATGCATTCACGGCCAAGGAGAGATCTTGAATCAAAGCTTGCCAGTTTTCCAGCTCTGCATGCTCTCTGAGTGCTCTCCAACATTTGCCCCTTCTCCCTCCCCTGGAATTGTCCTTCCTGTAATTTCAAGTGTGGTTTCCTGTTGGGTGAGGATTAGGTGAAGACTCTGTGCCAAAATCCTCTTTGCAACTTTTGATACCATGATGGATTTGAATGCCCTTTGTGGAGAGGGGTAGAGACCTCAGAGACACAAATACGAAACATGAACCCTGGAGAAGAGGTGGCTCTGGAGAGACCTTATAGCCCCTTCCAGTACCTGAGGGGGGCTACAGGAAGGCTGGGGAGGGATTCTTTATAGGGAATGTAGCGATGGAATAAGGGGTAATGGTTTTAAACTGAAAGAAGATAGATTTAGGTTACATACTAGGAAGAAATCTATTGCTATGAGGGTGGTGAGGCACTGGAACAGGTTGCCCAGGGAAGCTGTGGCTGCCCCATCCCTGGAGGGGTTCAAGGCCAGGTTGGATGGGGCTTGGAGCAACCTGGTCTAGTGGGAGGTGTCTCTGCCCATGGCAGGGGGGTTGGAACTACATGATCTTTAAGGTCCCTTCCAACCTAAAGCTTTCCAAGATTCTGATGAGATGGGAGTGAAAAATGCCATTTTCCCTCCAGGGATAGCAAACACATTCCCTGGAAACTGGCAGGAGAGATGACCCTGCCCAGGGTGATGGGTTGCCCCGCATAGGATGGGGTGAGCAGCACCGACCACTGGGTCTCAGTGCTGCCGTCGTGACCTGAGAAATAAACCCCAAGCGACTTCAGAAATGCTTTCCACTACAAAGAAGTTTTTTTTTTCAGTGGGCTTGGGTTCTGCTTTCTGAGCCGACTGTAGCCGCAGGTGGAGATCCACACGGGCTGGCGCCACCTCCCCCTCAGGGCTACCCAAGCCCAGCCACCCCTGTGAGCAAGCGGAGAGCGAGAAGTGCCTCTTGTAGCCTTATCTGGAACGGCAGGGCTGCTAGCGCACCGCTGAGCGAGCACTAATTAACGTTTG